>OY101450.1:87431842-87665861 GCA_956483635.1 Panzeria rudis
TATGAACATGATCTCTTGGTCGTTGTTATTATAGTGCCATCCCTGCATAATAAGGGAACACCCTACCTTTCGTCTAGTTATAATAAGCACGCCCTATATGTTAGTGTAAGAACGCCCATGTAACTAGAAACGAATTAATAAAGAACATTCTAGAGATTCGTTATCATACCACACAAGCATCAACAAGTGTGTTTTATTTTAAGAAGTGATTGGTTATTGTTTTTAGATGTGCAGAAGCACAATATGGCGACCGTGAAAAAATTCTAAAAAGAATATTAAAATTTAATAAAAATCAAACAAATATTAAAGTTAACAACTAAAATAAAAAACAATTACAATAAAAAAAAAAAAAAAAACTTAAAAATATTTACTACGAGCTCAAAAAATTCCATATAAAATTTTCCATAAAACATTTCCATAAAATGGAAAGTCAGCACAAAAAGGAAAAGTGAAGTGCACTACACAAAACAAAAGTGAAAATTTTCAGAAATTCTAAAAGTTAACAATTTACATAACTATAACCAAAAGTACAGACTGTACAAAATATGTGAAACATTTATATAAAAAAGTTAAGTTAAAACTGTTAACGAATCCGAAAAAACCATCGGAAAAGAACGGAGCATAACTAAAAGAAAGTGCCAGAAATGACCAAAAAAATACAGTTAAAGAACAACGTGCAAAAAATAAAAAAAGCAACAAATTGAAACCAAAAGAAAACAGAATAAAAATGGAAAAGAAAGAAAAGCCAAGAACCAAAAGAAATAGCAACTTAAATTAAAAATCAAAAGAATCTAAAAGAAAAACCAAATTAAAACAGAAATGAAACTAAACACATAATAAAGTGTTCAAATGCAATAGAAACATTATTTTGATAATACACGAATAAAGTTCAACAAATAAAACACAAAAAAAAAAAACTACAACAGATATATACATATACATAATAAATATGCAACAACATAATTGCCATAAATAAGAAAGAAAACAGCAAATGTAACAACAACAAAAAACAACCCTAAAATTCATTGAGATGACGTAAAAGTTCCAGAAGAAATCAACTTGTAAATATGTATTATAGCAAACTAAACCTACTACTCATATTAATATAATCATATTACATACCTATATTCTATATTATACTAAATAAACTATAATTATACTACTTATTAATACTCTACATTTTAATAAACAATTAACACTACTTAAAATTACTATTCTCTACTTAATTCTACTTATAAATTTAATAACAATATTCTCTTTGTTTTATATAAATATCAAACAAAAAAAAAAACACCCTATAAATAAGCATGAATGTACATATATTAAACAATTTAAAATAAATACATACTAACAAACATTTAATTGTATTTTAAATTGTGACAAATATATATATACAAATGCAGAAATAAAACAAAAAGAGTGGAATGAAGAATGAGAAAGAGAATTCGTTCGTTTAATTTAATGTGAGAGCATCAGTGTTGCCAAAACGGTATTTTTTTTTATCAAGAAATAATTTTTTTTTAATTGTTTTATTAACAGCGAATGTTTTTCATAAACTTCTATATTTTTATAGAAATTATTTCGGTTTGACATATAAAGTGATTTTCATTTGTAAAAATTCTTTTATTAGTGCTTTTTGCCTGTTTCTTTTTCGCGTTTGAATTTTATGGAAAGTTCTGGCAACACTGACTGACATTCAGAAAGAAAACAGCTAAATATTAAAATAAAAATGAAAACTAAATACAGTGAAGGGCAAAATTATACACTCTACCGAGTGATAACATGAAAATTTTTTTAATATAAAAGAAAAATTCCGTTTTATTCATTAAAACTTAAAATTATGAATATTTTTCAAAATTTTTGAAAATAATTAAAGCACTATGTTTTAATAAATGTCAGAGTTTAATAAAACAAAGTTTAACGAACTAGTATTTGAATTTTATAAAATAAAGAAAAGGGTTTTGCAAAATAGGCCGTTAACAAAAAACGTTAATAAAATTAACGAATATATTTCACTTTTAATAGAAACCTACAATTCATTATTAGAATATACAGAACCAAGACATAAACAATTATCAACTTCTATTAGAAAATCAATTCTTTCAAAAATTAAAAATTGCCGTCAACTTTTAATCAATTGCTTTACGAAATTAGATTGTAAAATAAAAGTGCCGGAAGGGAAAAACTTATTTTCACTTGTCAACAAAGAACTTATGTTAGGAAGTGATAGTAACAGTGAATCGAAAAGTAATCCAAATTGTGATAACAAGAATAGTATTGAAATTTCTAGAAAAATGGCTACACTCGATCAGAAAAAATCATATATTGGCATGTGTGCGTCCATTATAAAAGACAATTATGATGGAAACCCATTGTCTTTAGACTCGTTCCTTGATAAGATAGACTTAATAGAAGATCTGACTGAGCCACACTTAGCAACAACTTTTGTAAATTTCATTAAATCTAAATTAGAAGCAAAAGCTCGTGAAGCATTGCCAGACAGCGTTTCTACAATAAATGAAATTAAAACTGCTTTAAAAACAAATATTAAACCGGATAATTCGAAAGTTATCGCGGGTAAAATTTCAGCTCTTATGGTTAAGCATAATAATTACGCAGAGTTTTCAAAGCAAGCAGAGGATCTTGCTGATGCTTTCAAACGTTCTCTAACTGTTGAAGGCATAACAAAGAAAAAAGCTCATGAGATGGCTATTGAGCAAACAGTTGCGATGTGTAGATTAAATGCTAAATCGGATTTAGTAAAGTCAATTTTGGCATCTTCGTCTTTTTCAGATCCGAAAGAAGTTATTGCGAAGCTAGTAGTAGAGCAAACTGCTGAAACAAAAGAACGTCGGGTTTTGGCAATTAGAAATCAAAGTAGCAACAGAAACAACAATTCCTATCAGAATAACAATTTTTCGCGTTATCGTAATAATTCTTACCGTGGCAATAACCGTAGACATTTCAGTAATAATTACAACAATAATTTCAGAAGAAACAACAATTTTTCTTCAAACTATCGACCGAACAATAATTATCGTGGCAATGGTAGAAGTAGAAATTCACCAAATGCTAACAATCAAAGGGCTTCAGTGAGGACTTTAAACGTCCAAGCCCCTCAACAGCATATGTTGAGGGAGGAAGACGAAACACAATATCAGAACTAAATAACCAAAATTTTAATAAATCAGTCTACAGTCTAAATCTTAATTATGCCGATTTTATAAAACTAAATTGTATTGACGCCAATAAAACTTGTTCGTTTCTTGTTGATTCTCAAGCGGACATATCTTTGATTAAAATTTCTTGCTTAAAACCAAATATTTTTTTGAATGAAAATGAAATAATCAATATTACGGGTATTACTTCAAACTCTTTAACTACCTTAGGTACAATTTGTACAAGCGTAATTATTTCAAATTCTGTAATTTCACAAGTTTTCCATGTGGTAAGCGATAATTTCAATATACCATCCGAAGGCATATTAGGAAAAGATTTTCTAAAAGATAATAAATGCAAAATCAATTATGAAAATATGACCATAACAGTTTGTGACAGATACAAAAGATTAGTAGTGCCAATATTGCAAGGAACTAAGAATTTTACATGCATTATCCCTCCAAGGTGTGAAGTGTATCGTACATTTAATTTATGCGGAATTACAGAACCAATGTTTATTGATTCACAACAAATTTGCAATGGTGTATTTATTGGTAAAGGCATAATAGACTCAAACAATCCAGTCGTAAGAATAGTAAATACTACTGACGAGTTTAAATGTATACAAAATGACAAAGTCAAAGCAGAACGGTTACGAAATTTTTACATATATTCCATAAATAAAAATGAAACAAATACTGAACGTACAGCTAAATTAAAAAACATACTGCAAAATCAAATGCCAAACGACGTGAAAGACAGTCTTATGCAACTTTGTGAAAAATATGCAGACGTTTTTGCTTTAAAAGATGACAAAATGTCAATAAATAATTTCTACGAACAAAAATTCCGATTAGTAGATCAGTCACCAATATACATAAAAAATTATAGGCTTGCTCATTCACAAAAGGATGAAATTAATAGACAGGTGAACAATTTATTAGAAAATGATCTAATTGAACCTAGCTTTTCAAATTTTAATAGTCCACTAATTCTGGTACCAAAAAAGAGTACAGATGATCAAAAGTCTTATAGGATGTGCGTAGACTATCGTGCCGTAAATAAAAAGCTTATAGCTGATAAATTTCCGTTACCTCGCATTGACGATATTTTAGATAATTTAGGTCGAGCGAAATATTTTTCTATTGTTGATTTGTTTTCCGGTTTTCACCAGATTCCATTAAATCCTGACTCTCGTGACGTTACCTCTTTTAGCACGGACAAAGGATCTTTTCGATGGAAGGTTTTACCCTTTGGATTAAATGTAGCACCTAACTCGTTTTCAAGGATGATGTCCATAGCGTTTTCTGGACTTTCTCCTAACAAAGCTTTCTTATACGTAGATGACATAGTCATAGTTGGTTGTAGCAAACAGCACCATTTGAGTAATTTAAAAGAAGTTTTTGATATTTTAAGGGCACATAATCTAAAGCTAAATCCATACAAATGCAATTTTTTCCGTTCTGAAGTAACGTTTTTAGGGCATAAATGCACCGCGAATGGTCTTTTGCCAGATGATACAAAGATAAATGCCGTTAAAACGTATCCTGTTCCAACAGACAAAGACGCAGTAAGACGCTTTGTTGCATTTTCAAATTATTATAGGCGCTTTATACCGAATTTTGCCATAGTAGCAGCACCATTAAATCGTTTAACACGGAAAAAAGTACACTTTCATTGGGATGAAAAATGCCAACAATCTTTCGATCATTTAAAATCAATGTTATTATCCCCTAGGATCTTACAGTATCCAGACTTTTCGAAATCATTTCTTATAACAGTAGATGCTTCCAAACTTGGATGTGGAGCTATTCTGAGCCAATCCTTTAATGGTAACGACTTACCAATTTACTTCGCGTCAAAAGCATTTAATCAATCAGAACAGAAGAAACCAACAATTGAGCAAGAACTGCTAGCAATTCACTTTGCAATAACACAGTTTCGACCTTATGTTTACGGAACATCTTTTACAGTGCGATCAGATCACCGTCCATTAGTTTACCTTTTTAATTTAAAGGATCCATCATCGAAATTGACTCGAATCCGTTTAGAACTTTCCGAATACAATTTTACTGTAGAGTACATTAAAGGAAAAGACAATGTTGCTGCTGACGCTCTATCCAGACTTTCAATTAACGAATTAAGAGAAGAAAATAACCAGGTATTAGCCGTAACGACACGCGCTATTTCAAGAAATACAAAAAACAATGCGATTGATTCAAACCAAACCTTAACAAGTCATAATAATATTAAATTACAAATATACGACAGATTTTCTCACAACTTCAGCAAAAATATGGCAAGAATAAAGACAGAAATAATTATTAATGATGAAAACTTTAAGAAATTGCGCATAAATATACACAAAAAATTTAAGAAACTGCTATCCGTAGAGTTTGAGTTTGTTAACGAAACTACAAGTCTAGACTTAATGCTTTCGAGGCTAGAAAACGAAGCCAACAAAAACAAAATTTACAGTGCAGAGTGGCCTAAAAATGATTTAATTTTTACAATATTTAAAATACAGAATTTTAAAGACCATGGCAATAGAACATTGAAAACTTTGGAAATAATTCTTACAGAACCAATTGCTATAGTAGCTACAGAAGATGAGAAACAAAAACTGATGCAAATATATCACAATGATCCTTTACTAGGCGGACATTGTGGACAAAAGAAACTTTATGCCAAAATCAGAACAAAATATTACTGGAAAAAGATGACAAAAGATATTGCGAAGTATGTAAGGAACTGTTCAAAATGTAATTTAAACAAAGTCAAGCCATCAAACAAAGAAAAATTAGTTCTTACTCCAACACCTATTAAAGCATTCGACATAGTAGTTCTAGATACAATAGGACCATTACCTCAATCTAACTATGGAAATAAGTATGCACTAACTCTGATTTGTGACTTATCAAAATATTTAGTTTCTATCCCCATACCTGACAAATCAGCTTCGACAGTCGCTCGAGCAATCTTCGAGAATTTTATATTAATTTACGGGAAAATGAATATATTGAAATCAGATTTAGGTACGGAATTCAAAAATGAACTTTTTTGCGAAATGTGTAAACTTTTAGAAATCGAACTTAAATTCTCAACAAGTTACCACCATGAAACTTTAGGTACCATCGAGCGTAACCATCGCGTTTTTAATGAGTATACTCGAGCCTACTTGAATGAAAATTTATCTGACTGGGATACTTATTTAAAATACTTTACGTTTTACCACAATACTACACCTAACACAGTTTTTGACAATAAGTTTACTCCTTTTGAACTAGTTTTCGGCAAAAAGGCAATAATGCCTAATGAAATAAATAACAACATTGATCCAATTTACAATATTGATAACTACAGTAAAGAAATTAAATATAGACTTCAAAAAACTAATTTGCTTGCTAAAGAATTGATTGAGAAGCACAAAGCTAGAAGTAAAAAGTTTTACGACAATTTTGCAAAACCAATTACTTTAAATATCAGTGATAAAGTTTTACTGAAGAAAGAACCATATGATAAACACAAGAGTATTTATGATGGTCCATATATAGTAACAAAAATTGATGATACTAATGTAACAATTTATAATGAAGAAACAAAAAAAGAAAAAACTGTACATAAAAACAGAGTACGAAAATATTAACAAAAGTTTGTATATTTCAATAAATTTTCATTTATTTTATTGGTAAAAATTTATAAAATTTACATCACATACAAAAACAAAACAAAATCAAATTTTTAATGTCTAAATACCTTTTATGATTACAAAAAAAAATTTAAATATGTAATAGTATATTAAATTTATTTAATGAAATACATATCCCTGATATGAAACAATATTTACTTTGAAGTTACATGTAATAGCATAAAGATCATCAAATAACCAAGCTTGATCACCTTGATTATTTCATCATCTTTGTACTAACTTTGAATCTTTTCGTGAAAAATTAAATTTAAAATCTTCAGGGGCAACCGGGCAGAGCATTCGGGTGAAGGCAATTCCTGGCGGTCCATGGCCACCAGTAGAAGGGGTAGTGTCTTGTTCACACATGGCACTCCCTCCGTCATCCCGACTGTTCCTTCCTATTTGCTTTTGAATCCAAATCCATTTAAGTTCTAAGAGCAATTCAAACAAATAAAAATAACACTTCTATTAAATTTTAAATATGTATTTAAAACAAAAAAAAAAAAAGGGAGATATATATGTGAACATTACAAAGTTAGATTTTAAATTTAAATTTTATAATCATAAAATTCTTTGTATATTAAATTAATTAAATAATTAACTGATTAAACTTTTTTTAATAAAAGGGAGGTATAGTGCCATCCCTGCATAATAAGGGAACACCCTACCTTTCGTCTAGTTATAATAAGCACGCCCTATATGTTAGTGTAAGAACGCCCATGTAACTAGAAACGAATTAATAAAGAACATTCTAGACATTCGTTATCATACCACACAAGCATCAACAAGTGTGTTTTATTTTAAGAAGTGATTGGTTATTGTTTTGAGATGTGCAGAAGCACAATATAATGACAGCAATGAGTTTAATATAGACTCGAAATGAGTTTCAAAGTAGCTGAGAGAGTAAAATTGTTAGCTCTCACCAAATCTCATTATGCACTCAACTTAAGAATTGCTTTTGTGTCAGTTCTGGATTACATTGTAGTTAGCTTTTAGTTAGTCTAAAAAAGTTAAATATAAGTTGATTATTTTTGTAGTCGACTACAGATTTGCTTATAGGGAATATACAGTGAGAGTTTGAGTATTAATATGAATTTCAGTTACTTTATGATCAATGCTCTCATGTTTAGTTTTGATTTCTCTATTTCTAACTTGTTGTCTTTATCTTTATTATGTAAATCATTAGAATTTCACTCAAGTGTAGACTACTCAACTCTCAATGTTACTTATGGAGATTATGTGTTGTTTCCACAATGCAAACAAGCACTGTTTGTCTAAAATTTATATGAAAAGCACTCAGTTTTTTGAGTGGTTTCCATACAAATTTTTTACTCAAGTCGCTTGTTTGCATTGTGGAAACAGCACATAACTGTATTATTTTGGAAACTTGTTAAATAGCTAAGTAAGAACATTTTATGAAAATAAAATTCATTCGCTTATGATTTACTGACTTGAACAGATAAAACAGCAGAGTTTTATTTAATATTAATAAATAATAGAGGGCTGCACGAATAAACTCGAAAGTACTCGTAGGTATTTTTGTGTGTGTATGCATGTATGTGTTTTTGTATATGTGTGAATTATATGTATGTATATATGTATATTTGGTCGTGGCTATGTATGTACACCCATATAAATGCATGTATACATAAGTATATACATAGGAACATACATCTATGCACACATGAAATTCATACGAGTACATTCTACGAATACATTTGAGTACACTTTGCAGCCCTCTAATAAATAATAAGCAAAGTGGACAGTTTTAACTTTCTTAGTCCGATTTGTCCCTTTGCCCTTATCAATTAATAAACAAGTATTACCGCACTTGGACGTATATCGTCTGGTGTGGGTTTACTTAAGGCATCACCTAATAATTAAATAAAACGAAAACCCCTTAGTAAGGAGGATCTAGTCCACCTTCTAACATGAGCAATTTAAAAATACATGAAGAAATATAAACGAAAATAATTATCAGTCTGGAATGGAAGATAATGATGTCAAAAAATATTTAACAGCAGATAAAGATAAAATAATTGAATTTGTGAACGATGCGATCAAAACTAAACAGCCAAGAGATGATTACATGGAGTTTCTTGAGCTAACACTAATATTTCTTGGCGAGACTCCACCTATTCGCAATCCAGCTTTTCGCGCCCTTGGGGCTGTCCACCACGCGAGATGGATGGCAAAAGCTATATACTGCTTAAAAATATTTTTATTTCGACGTGAATTTGACTTGGCAGTAAAAGATAGGAAAGCTTTACGCAATATATATATATATATATATATATATATATATATATATATATATATATATATATATATATATATATATATATATATATATATATATATATATATATATATATATATATATATATATATATATATATATATATATATATATATATATATATATATATATATATATATATATATACTCCCAGTGCGTAGTTGAAAGTGAATACTGGGACCTGTCTACGAGTTGGCGTAGTCAGGACATCGCGAAAAACCAACCTCTTGTGTGCTTTGAAAAATGTTGAGCAACTATAGCCTTTCATCTGATCTTGACGAAGATTTTTGCTACTATGAATCAGCTCGAACAACAGGAAACACTCTCCCGGTGGTTCTCCAACCCCCTGCCAGGGGTGGGCGACCGGACAGCACCACTGACAGCTATGTCAGCTCCCTTGGACCAGGTCTCGCAGTGTGGGTCCAAGAAGTATACACTCAGTTCACACAACACCCAGTCGCGTGGGTTTGTTGTGTGCTATTCACAATTACGGGATGGGCATGCGCCGCAATGCGTTGGGCCCGTCCAACCAATATATATATATATATTCTTCTACTAACAGATATTTTCGAAAATTTCAGAAAAAATAGATGAAGGCATTCATTATCTTGCTCAGTGTCATTACTATACCTGACTAGGATTATCTTGGTATGCAATGCCAAAAACCACTCAAGTTACACTCGAACAACAGCCTGTGCAAAATCATTTAAAATAACAAGACGTCGCACGACATGGCGACCGAGACAGATACATACATAAGAATGTATATAAGGTAAACAATTGTCGAAAAGGAATTAATAAATAAATAAACTGCAATCTTGCAACTTTTGCCAAGTTGATGCAAACGATTGTCAAAGAAAATAATAATTTAAGCAAACTGCAACTGCAGAAAAGAGAGAAATGGTGGTATGACCATCGTAAGATTTCTAGCAACAATATAATTGTATGTTGTTGAAACGACAGCAGTGCCTCAAACGTCCATCCAGTTGAACCTTCAAAAAATATTTCACGTTGGTCTCGAAAAGAGAAAAAGCTTTTTCCATTGAAAATCGCGTCAGCCGAAAATTGTGCACGTATTTTACTGGATGAAGTATTTTTGAGATATCGTATTCCTCGCAGATTGCATTCTGACAATGGAACTCAATTTATTTCAGCAGTAATGCAATATTTTACACCTGTATATCATCTAGAAGCTAACCCAGTCAAACGGAAAAAGAGGGATTTAAAACTACAACTTTCTATTTGTGTTGCCAAGAGTCATACTACCTGGGACCTGAAGTTACCCACTATAAGATTTGCCATGAACACAGCTAAATGTGCGTCAACTGGTTATTCTGCCGCCTATCTAACATTTGGGCGTGAACTTAGATTCCCCATTGAGGTCGAGAATGATTTAAGAGCTATAGTAAATGCCGAAAATTTTATACGCCAAATAACTCATCATCTACTCCGCCTTGCAGATACTTAAAAATTAGCCAAGGAAACGGAAGAAAAGATGCAAGATAAAAATAAATTGTATGCAGATTTAAAACGTAAACCACAGCAAAATATAGAAATTGGCGATAAGGTGCTAATTTCAACACATACATATATTGAGCAAGAAAGATACCAATCTGACATCAAAATTTATGCCACGCAGAGATGATCCATATATCGTTATTGACAAAAAGGGATCCTCCTGTTACACCATTGCAGAAACGAATAATCCGAACGTTCCGTTAGCAACATATCACACATCGGATTTAACATTATATAAGGGCGAGCCTCAAGAGCCTGTTTATCCTATTAGACGCAGAGGACGCCCGAAAACCCTAATACCCAACAATTCAATGATTACTACAACAAATAACAATTCATTAATTGATACAACAAACAATAGTTCATTAATTGATACAACGAACAATGGTTCATCAATGGAAACAACAGACAACAGTTCATCAATTGATACAACAGATAATAATTCATCCATTGATACAACAAATAGCAATTTATCAATTGACATAACAAACAGCATAGATGAAACTATAAGTTTTGCAAACATGCAACAAAATAGTTCACCAGCAGAAAATGCAACAAGCTACAAGTATACAACGAAAAACCACGCAACTCAGACAGCCGTTAGAAGATCTCAACGTTAGAGAAAACAGCCTGACAGATTAGGATACTGTCTCATCATCGGGAAGATCTCAGAGCCAGAGGGGGAGTATGTAGCGGTACAACATTATTTTATTTGATATTACTAATATTTCATTTATTAATATGTCATTTATTAATTTCATTATATTCTTTTTCACTTTGAATAATTTGATGCTCCCTAATGTAACATAAAACATTAGTATGTACATAGATTTATTTCTTAATACATACTGTTGTTGTGTTAGCACTATTTATGAAAACACTTTTGAGTTATTTTGATATCGTTTCTCTTGTTTAATTCACATTCTTTTACACAACATCAACAACAGCATAACATACATATACATTGTCGAATTGTGTTTATATTAATTATAACTCAGTTAACTTTTAACGCACTTTAAGCTAAATATTTCTCACCTAATGGTGGTTGATGACTGAATTACTTTTAATAGTCAACTGACTATTTTAACATTGCGATGTCCTAGGCGGTAGTCAATTGTCCGACTCTGCATTACTTTCCATCTAACTTAAAGTTAACTTTATTTAAGTCAAATGTTAGTTAGTGTGGAAAAAGATGATGCTGGGGTTCGAACTATGTATCACACGTTTTGTGGTCAACGTGCTGACCACCCAGCTAAGGTACCATTTAAAATAATGACAGCAATGAGTTTAATATAGACTCGAAATGAGTTTCAAAGTAGCTGAGAGAGTAAAATTGTTAGCTCTCACCAAATCTCATTATGCACTCAACTTAAGAATTGCTTTTGTGTCAGTTCTGGATTACATTGTAGTTAGCTTTTAGTTAGTCTAAAAAAGTTAAATATAAGTTGATTATTTTTGTAGTCGACTACAGATTTGCTTATAGGGAATATACAGTGAGAGTTTGAGTATTAATATGAATTTCAGTTACTTTATGATCAATGCTCTCATGTTTAGTTTTGATTTCTCTATTTCTAACTTGTTGTCTTTATCTTTATTATGTAAATCATTAGAATTTCACTCAAGTGTAGACTACTCAACTCTCAATGTTACTTATGGAGATTATGTGTTGTTTCCACAATGCAAACAAGCACTGTTTGTCTAAAATTTATATGAAAAGCACTCAGTTTTTTGAGTGGTTTCCATACAAATTTTTTACTCAAGTCGCTTGTTTGCATTGTGGAAACAGCACATAACTGTATTATTTTGGAAACTTGTTAAATAGCTAAGTGTTGGCAATAGCCAAGAATATTAATTAGTAGTCTGGCAACCCCAGACTTTTTGAATAAACGAATTACTTTTCTTTTTCCTTTTTGTTAGTCAGTTCTAGTTTTGATGCTGACGAATAAACATATAATTAATAATTAACTGATAAATTGTTTTATTAACTTAAAAGATTGGAATCAGTTGGTATAATTTCACCTATAACACATTCTGAGTGGGCAGCACCAATAGTAGTTGTGCGTAAGCCAAACAACAAAATTAGAATTTGCGGTGATTATTCGACTGGACTGAATCAGTGTATGGAACCAAATTTTTACCCTTTGCCGCATGCAGACGAAATTTTTGCAAAAATGGCAAATTGTAAAAAAAATCGATCTCTCCGATGCGTATTTGCAATTTGAAGTCGACGAATGTTCAAAGCAACTTCTTACTATAAATACACACAAGGGTCTTTATATGTTTAATCGATTGCCACCAGGGGTTACATCAGCGCCCGGCGCGTTCCAAAAGGCAATGGACACCATACTTGCGGGACTTGATGGCGTGTTTGCATATTTAGATGATGTAATTGTAGCATCACCTACTATGCAGGAAAACACAAGTAAGGTGATGGAAGTTATGAAACGGTTTCGTGAACATGGTCTAACTATACGGTGGCAGAAATGCGAAATGTTGAAATCATCAATAAAATACCTTGGGCATGTGGTGGACGACAAAGGCATCCATCCAGACCCTTCCAAAGTTGAGGCAATCAGAAATATGCCACGCCCAAATAATGTATCTGAACTTCGTTCTTTCTTGGGGGCCATTAATTATTATGGTAAGTTTATAAGTTGTATGCGAGATATTCGCTATCCCTTGGATGATCTATTGAAAGACGAAGCTAAATGGATCTGGACAAAGGAATGTGAATCATCGTTTCAGAAATTTAAGCTATTACTACAGTCCGATCTATTGCTGACACACTACGATTCCAAAATTCCCATTGTTGTTGCGGCAGATGCATCCACAGTAGGTATCGGAGCACAAATATTTCACAAGATGCCAGATGGAACCGAGAAGGCTATATACCATGTTTCGAGAGCTCTTACATCTACGGAGGAAAAGTACAGCCAAATAGAAAGGGAAGGGTTGGCATTGGTTTACGCATGCACAAAATTTCATCGAATGATTTATGGACGTAAATTTACATTACTTACTGACCATAAACCTTTACTTTCTATCTTCGGCTCTAAAAAAGGTATACCTACTCATACAGCTAATCGGCTGCAAAGATGGGCTCTCATTCTTATGAGTTATAATTTTATAATCCAGTATGTAAACACGAAAGAGTTCGGAAATGTGGACGTGTTGTCTCGCCTTATTAATAACCAACGTCAGGACGAAGAGTTTGTTGTGGCGTCCATACAAACGGAAGACGATATAAAATTTGTGTTACAGGACAACATTAAGCACATGCCAATTACGCAGAAAATGATAAGTATAGCAACGTCAAAAGATGTTACGTTGCTGAAGGTGTTTGAATTTATAAAAACAAATTGGTCTTGCTCTGAAAAATCAATATCGCCTGATGTCAAACCTTTCTACAATCGAAAAGAGTCTTTGTATGCTGTTGACAATTGTATTATGTCTGGGGATCGAATTGTGATTCCAACAGTTTTTCACAAACGAATCTTGAAAGAGCTTCATAAAGGTCACCAGGGCATCGAACGAATGAAGAGCCTAGCTAGATCGTATGTTTATTGGCCTAATATTGATATCAGTATATCCAGTTATGTTAAAATGTGCCAGAACTGTGCAACGGCTGCAAAAGCTCCAATAAAATCTTCACTTAGTTCATGGCCTACCCCGGACGGAGTCCTTGACCGTATACATATTGACATTGCCGGTCCACTGCGTGGTAAATATTATTTCGTATTGGTGGATGCTTTTTCTAAGTGGCCAGAGGTTATACAGACTGTTTCAATTTCATCGAAGGAAATCATAAAACACGTCCATGAATTTTTTAGTCGTTATGGTCAGCCAAAACTCATTGTATCCGATAATGGTACGCAGTTTACGAGTGTCAATTTCAGAATATTTTGCGAAGAAAGAGGAATACAGCATATATACACACCACCGTACCATCCTCAGTCAAACGGTCAGGCGGAACGTTTTGTGGACACGGTAAAGAGGGCACTTGAAAAGGCGTATTGTGAAAGATCTCCGGATGATAATAGTAACCTATTGGATTTTCTGGCTCAGTATAGAGCAACTCCGAACATAAACGCACCAAATGGCCAAAGTCCTGCTGAATGTTTCATTGGAAGACGTCTGCAAACACCATTGGACCGGTTGAAGCCATCACAAGTACCAATTAGAAAACGAAATACCGCCATGGAACAAGCGTATAATACAAAACATGGTGCTAAGGCACGAAGTTTCAAACCTGGTGATAAGGTGTATGCAAAAGTTTTCAATAAAAATAAAATGGTATGGATCTGCGCCGAAATCATTGAAAGAGTTGGCGACGTTGTTTATAACGTGCTTCTATCGACATATCGTCGAAATACACTTATTAGATCGCATATCAACCAATTACGCGAGCGATTTACAGAGGACGCTCCAGCATCATATGCACTTGCCGATACAACGGATGCGGTAACTACTCTTCCGGAACAACCTGTAGAAAACGAGACTGAGTTATCAACAATATCATCAGAACTATCAAACCGAGAGGAGGCGGCTACTGCAGAAGAGATTGAACATTCTGATGGAGCTCTGGCGGAGTTAATACCCCGAAGATCCATCAGGAACCGCCGCTCACCTAGACGGTATTCTCCATCTTAAAAAGAGGGAGATGTTGGCAATAGCCAAGAATATTAATTAGTAGTCTGGCAACCCCAGACTTTTTGAATAAACGAATTACTTTTCTTTTTCCTTTTTGTTAGTCAGTTCTAGTTTTGATGCTGACGAATAAACATATAATTAATAATTAACTGATAAATTGTTTTATTATAATTGTACCAAAGTACAATCATAACACTAAGTAAGAACATTTTATGAAAATAAAATTCATTCGCTTATGATTTACTGACTTGAACAGATAAAACAGCAGAGTTTTATTTAATATTAATAAATAATAGAGGGCTGCACGAATAAACTCGAAAGTACTCGTAGGTATTTTTGTGTGTGTATGCATGTATGTGTTTTTGTATATGTGTGAATTATATGTATGTATATATGTATATTTGGTCGTGGCTATGTATGTACACCCATATAAATGCATGTATACATAAGTATATACATAGGAACATACATCTATGCACACATGAAATTCATACGAGTACATTCTACGAATACATTTGAGTACACTTTGCAGCCCTCTAATAAATAATAAGCAAAGTGGACAGTTTTAACTTTCTTAGTCCGATTTGTCCCTTTGCCCTTATCAATTAATAAACAAGTATTACCGCACTTGGACGTATATCGTCTGGTGTGGGTTTACTTAAGGCATCACCTAATAATTAAATAAAACGAAAACCCCTTAGTAAGGAGGATCTAGTCCACCTTCTAACATGAGCAATTTAAAAATACATGAAGAAATATAAACGAAAATAATTATCAGTCTGGAATGGAAGATAATGATGTCAAAAAATATTTAACAGCAGATAAAGATAAAATAATTGAATTTGTGAACGATGCGATCAAAACTAAACAGCCAAGAGATGATTACATGGAGTTTCTTGAGCTAACACTAATATTTCTTGGCGAGACTCCACCTATTCGCAATCCAGCTTTTCGCGCCCTTGGGGCTGTCCACCACGCGAGATGGATGGCAAAAGCTATATACTGCTTAAAAATATTTTTATTTCGACGTGAATTTGACTTGGCAGTAAAGGATAGGAAAGCTTTACGCAATATATATATATATATATATATATATATATATATATATATATATATATATATATATATATATATATATATATATATATATATATATATATATATATATATATATATATATATATATATATATATATATATATATATATATATATATATATATATATATATATATATATATATATATATATATATATATATATATATATATATATATATATATATATATATATATATATATATATATATATATATATATATATATATATATATATACTCCCAGTGCGTAGTTGAAAGTGAATACTGGGACCTGTCTACGAGTTGGCGTAGTCAGGACATCGCGAAAAACCAACCTCTTGTGTGCTTTGAAAAATGTTGAGCAACTATAGCCTTTCATCTGATCTTGACGAAGATTTTTGCTACTATGAATCAGCTCGAACAACAGGAAACACTCTCCCGGTGGTTCTCCAACCCCCTGCCAGGGGTGGGCGACCGGACAGCACCACTGACAGCTATGTCAGCTCCCTTGGACCAGGTCTCGCAGTGTGGGTCCAAGAAGTATACACTCAGTTCACACAACACCCAGTCGCGTGGGTTTGTTGTGTGCTATTCACAATTACGGGATGGGCATGCGCCGCAATGCGTTGGGCCCGTCCAACCAATATATATATATATATTCTTCTACTAACAGATATTTTCGAAAATTTCAGAAAAAATAGATGAAGGCATTCATTATCTTGCTCAGTGTCATTACTATACCTGACTAGGATTATCTTGGTATGCAATGCCAAAAACCACTCAAGTTACACTCGAACAACAGCCTGTGCAAAATCATTTAAAATAACAAGACGTCGCACGACATGGCGACCGAGACAGATACATACATAAGAATGTATATAAGGTAAACAATTGTCGAAAAGGAATTAATAAATAAATAAACTGCAATCTTGCAACTTTTGCCAAGTTGATGCAAACGATTGTCAAAGAAAATAATAATTTAAGCAAACTGCAACTGCAGAAAAGAGAGAAATGGTGGTATGACCATCGTAAGATTTCTAGCAACAATATAATTGTATGTTGTTGAAACGACAGCAGTGCCTCAAACGTCCATCCAGTTGAACCTTCAAAAAATATTTCACGTTGGTCTCGAAAAGAGAAAAAGCTTTTTCCATTGAAAATCGCGTCAGCCGAAAATTGTGCACGTATTTTACTGGATGAAGTATTTTTGAGATATCGTATTCCTCGCAGATTGCATTCTGACAATGGAACTCAATTTATTTCAGCAGTAATGCAATATTTTACACCTGTATATCATCTAGAAGCTAACCCAGTCAAACGGAAAAAGAGGGATTTAAAACTACAACTTTCTATTTGTGTTGCCAAGAGTCATACTACCTGGGACCTGAAGTTACCCACTATAAGATTTGCCATGAACACAGCTAAATGTGCGTCAACTGGTTATTCTGCCGCCTATCTAACATTTGGGCGTGAACTTAGATTCCCCATTGAGGTCGAGAATGATTTAAGAGCTATAGTAAATGCCGAAAATTTTATACGCCAAATAACTCATCATCTACTCCGCCTTGCAGATACTTAAAAATTAGCCAAGGAAACGGAAGAAAAGATGCAAGATAAAAATAAATTGTATGCAGATTTAAAACGTAAACCACAGCAAAATATAGAAATTGGCGATAAGGTGCTAATTTCAACACATACATATATTGAGCAAGAAAGATACCAATCTGACATCAAAATTTATGCCACGCAGAGATGATCCATATATCGTTATTGACAAAAAGGGATCCTCCTGTTACACCATTGCAGAAACGAATAATCCGAACGTTCCGTTAGCAACATATCACACATCGGATTTAACATTATATAAGGGCGAGCCTCAAGAGCCTGTTTATCCTATTAGACGCAGAGGACGCCCGAAAACCCTAATACCCAACAATTCAATGATTACTACAACAAATAACAATTCATTAATTGATACAACAAACAATAGTTCATTAATTGATACAACGAACAATGGTTCATCAATGGAAACAACAGACAACAGTTCATCAATTGATACAACAGATAATAATTCATCCATTGATACAACAAATAGCAATTTATCAATTGACATAACAAACAGCATAGATGAAACTATAAGTTTTGCAAACATGCAACAAAATAGTTCACCAGCAGAAAATGCAACAAGCTACAAGTATACAACGAAAAACCACGCAACTCAGACAGCCGTTAGAAGATCTCAACGTTAGAGAAAACAGCCTGACAGATTAGGATACTGTCTCATCATCGGGAAGATCTCAGAGCCAGAGGGGGAGTATGTAGCGGTACAACATTATTTTATTTGATATTACTAATATTTCATTTATTAATATGTCATTTATTAATTTCATTATATTCTTTTTCACTTTGAATAATTTGATGCTCCCTAATGTAACATAAAACATTAGTATGTACATAGATTTATTTCTTAATACATACTGTTGTTGTGTTAGCACTATTTATGAAAACACTTTTGAGTTATTTTGATATCGTTTCTCTTGTTTAATTCACATTCTTTTACACAACATCAACAACAGCATAACATACATATACATTGTCGAATTGTGTTTATATTAATTATAACTCAGTTAACTTTTAACGCACTTTAAGCTAAATATTTCTCACCTAATGGTGGTTGATGACTGAATTACTTTTAATAGTCAACTGACTATTTTAACATTGCGATGTCCTAGGCGGTAGTCAATTGTCCGACTCTGCATTACTTTCCATCTAACTTAAAGTTAACTTTATTTAAGTCAAATGTTAGTTAGTGTGGAAAAAGATGATGCTGGGGTTCGAACTATGTATCACACGTTTTGTGGTCAACGTGCTGACCACCCAGCTAAGGTACCATTTAAAATAATGACAGCAATGAGTTTAATATAGACTCGAAATGAGTTTCAAAGTAGCTGAGAGAGTAAAATTGTTAGCTCTCACCAAATCTCATTATGCACTCAACTTAAGAATTGCTTTTGTGTCAGTTCTGGATTACATTGTAGTTAGCTTTTAGTTAGTCTAAAAAAGTTAAATATAAGTTGATTATTTTTGTAGTCGACTACAGATTTGCTTATAGGGAATATACAGTGAGAGTTTGAGTATTAATATGAATTTCAGTTACTTTATGATCAATGCTCTCATGTTTAGTTTTGATTTCTCTATTTCTAACTTGTTGTCTTTATCTTTATTATGTAAATCATTAGAATTTCACTCAAGTGTAGACTACTCAACTCTCAATGTTACTTATGGAGATTATGTGTTGTTTCCACAATGCAAACAAGCACTGTTTGTCTAAAATTTATATGAAAAGCACTCAGTTTTTTGAGTGGTTTCCATACAAATTTTTTACTCAAGTCGCTTGTTTGCATTGTGGAAACAGCACATAACTGTATTATTTTGGAAACTTGTTAAATAGCTAAGTGTTGGCAATAGCCAAGAATATTAATTAGTAGTCTGGCAACCCCAGACTTTTTGAATAAACGAATTACTTTTCTTTTTCCTTTTTGTTAGTCAGTTCTAGTTTTGATGCTGACGAATAAACATATAATTAATAATTAACTGATAAATTGTTTTATTAACTTAAAAGATTGGAATCAGTTGGTATAATTTCACCTATAACACATTCTGAGTGGGCAGCACCAATAGTAGTTGTGCGTAAGCCAAACAACAAAATTAGAATTTGCGGTGATTATTCGACTGGACTGAATCAGTGTATGGAACCAAATTTTTACCCTTTGCCGCATGCAGACGAAATTTTTGCAAAAATGGCAAATTGTAAAATTTTTAGCAAAATCGATCTCTCCGATGCGTATTTGCAATTTGAAGTCGACGAATGTTCAAAGCAACTTCTTACTATAAATACACACAAGGGTCTTTATATGTTTAATCGATTGCCACCAGGGGTTACATCAGCGCCCGGCGCGTTCCAAAAGGCAATGGACACCATACTTGCGGGACTTGATGGCGTGTTTGCATATTTAGATGATGTAATTGTAGCATCACCTACTATGCAGGAAAACACAAGTAAGGTGATGGAAGTTATGAAACGGTTTCGTGAACATGGTCTAACTATACGGTGGCAGAAATGCGAAATGTTGAAATCATCAATAAAATACCTTGGGCATGTGGTGGACGACAAAGGCATCCATCCAGACCCTTCCAAAGTTGAGGCAATCAGAAATATGCCACGCCCAAATAATGTATCTGAACTTCGTTCTTTCTTGGGGGCCATTAATTATTATGGTAAGTTTATAAGTTGTATGCGAGATATTCGCTATCCCTTGGATGATCTATTGAAAGACGAAGCTAAATGGATCTGGACAAAGGAATGTGAATCATCGTTTCAGAAATTTAAGCTATTACTACAGTCCGATCTATTGCTGACACACTACGATTCCAAAATTCCCATTGTTGTTGCGGCAGATGCATCCACAGTAGGTATCGGAGCACAAATATTTCACAAGATGCCAGATGGAACCGAGAAGGCTATATACCATGTTTCGAGAGCTCTTACATCTACGGAGGAAAAGTACAGCCAAATAGAAAGGGAAGGGTTGGCATTGGTTTACGCATGCACAAAATTTCATCGAATGATTTATGGACGTAAATTTACATTACTTACTGACCATAAACCTTTACTTTCTATCTTCGGCTCTAAAAAAGGTATACCTACTCATACAGCTAATCGGCTGCAAAGATGGGCTCTCATTCTTATGAGTTATAATTTTATAATCCAGTATGTAAACACGAAAGAGTTCGGAAATGTGGACGTGTTGTCTCGCCTTATTAATAACCAACGTCAGGACGAAGAGTTTGTTGTGGCGTCCATACAAACGGAAGACGATATAAAATTTGTGTTACAGGACAACATTAAGCACATGCCAATTACGCAGAAAATGATAAGTATAGCAACGTCAAAAGATGTTACGTTGCTGAAGGTGTTTGAATTTATAAAAACAAATTGGTCTTGCTCTGAAAAATCAATATCGCCTGATGTCAAACCTTTCTACAATCGAAAAGAGTCTTTGTATGCTGTTGACAATTGTATTATGTCTGGGGATCGAATTGTGATTCCAACAGTTTTTCACAAACGAATCTTGAAAGAGCTTCATAAAGGTCACCAGGGCATCGAACGAATGAAGAGCCTAGCTAGATCGTATGTTTATTGGCCTAATATTGATATCAGTATATCCAGTTATGTTAAAATGTGCCAGAACTGTGCAACGGCTGCAAAAGCTCCAATAAAATCTTCACTTAGTTCATGGCCTACCCCGGACGGAGTCCTTGACCGTATACATATTGACATTGCCGGTCCACTGCGTGGTAAATATTATTTCGTATTGGTGGATGCTTTTTCTAAGTGGCCAGAGGTTATACAGACTGTTTCAATTTCATCGAAGGAAATCATAAAACACGTCCATGAATTTTTTAGTCGTTATGGTCAGCCAAAACTCATTGTATCCGATAATGGTACGCAGTTTACGAGTGTCAATTTCAGAATATTTTGCGAAGAAAGAGGAATACAGCATATATACACACCACCGTACCATCCTCAGTCAAACGGTCAGGCGGAACGTTTTGTGGACACGGTAAAGAGGGCACTTGAAAAGGCGTATTGTGAAAGATCTCCGGATGATAATAGTAACCTATTGGATTTTCTGGCTCAGTATAGAGCAACTCCGAACATAAACGCACCAAATGGCCAAAGTCCTGCTGAATGTTTCATTGGAAGACGTCTGCAAACACCATTGGACCGGTTGAAGCCATCACAAGTACCAATTAGAAAACGAAATACCGCCATGGAACAAGCGTATAATACAAAACATGGTGCTAAGGCACGAAGTTTCAAACCTGGTGATAAGGTGTATGCAAAAGTTTTCAATAAAAATAAAATGGTATGGATCTGCGCCGAAATCATTGAAAGAGTTGGCGACGTTGTTTATAACGTGCTTCTATCGACATATCGTCGAAATACACTTATTAGATCGCATATCAACCAATTACGCGAGCGATTTACAGAGGACGCTCCAGCATCATATGCACTTGCCGATACAACGGATGCGGTAACTACTCTTCCGGAACAACCTGTAGAAAACGAGACTGAGTTATCAACAATATCATCAGAACTATCAAACCGAGAGGAGGCGGCTACTGCAGAAGAGATTGAACATTCTGATGGAGCTCTGGCGGAGTTAATACCCCGAAGATCCATCAGGAACCGCCGCTCACCTAGACGGTATTCTCCATCTTAAAAAGAGGGAGATGTTGGCAATAGCCAAGAATATTAATTAGTAGTCTGGCAACCCCAGACTTTTTGAATAAACGAATTACTTTTCTTTTTCCTTTTTGTTAGTCAGTTCTAGTTTTGATGCTGACGAATAAACATATAATTAATAATTAACTGATAAATTGTTTTATTATAATTGTACCAAAGTACAATCATAACACTAAGTAAGAACATTTTATGAAAATAAAATTCATTCGCTTATGATTTACTGACTTGAACAGATAAAACAGCAGAGTTTTATTTAATATTAATAAATAATAGAGGGCTGCACGAATAAACTCGAAAGTACTCGTAGGTATTTTTGTGTGTGTATGCATGTATGTGTTTTTGTATATGTGTGAATTATATGTATGTATATATGTATATTTGGTCGTGGCTATGTATGTACACCCATATAAATGCATGTATACATAAGTATATACATAGGAACATACATCTATGCACACATGAAATTCATACGAGTACATTCTACGAATACATTTGAGTACACTTTGCAGCCCTCTAATAAATAATAAGCAAAGTGGACAGTTTTAACTTTCTTAGTCCGATTTGTCCCTTTGCCCTTATCAATTAATAAACAAGTATTACCGCACTTGGACGTATATCGTCTGGTGTGGGTTTACTTAAGGCATCACCTAATAATTAAATAAAACGAAAACCCCTTAGTAAGGAGGATCTAGTCCACCTTCTAACATGAGCAATTTAAAAATACATGAAGAAATATAAACGAAAATAATTATCAGTCTGGAATGGAAGATAATGATGTCAAAAAATATTTAACAGCAGATAAAGATAAAATAATTGAATTTGTGAACGATGCGATCAAAACTAAACAGCCAAGAGATGATTACATGGAGTTTCTTGAGCTAACACTAATATTTCTTGGCGAGACTCCACCTATTCGCAATCCAGCTTTTCGCGCCCTTGGGGCTGTCCACCACGCGAGATGGATGGCAAAAGCTATATACTGCTTAAAAATATTTTTATTTCGACGTGAATTTGACTTGGCAGTAAAGGATAGGAAAGCTTTACGCAATATATATATATATATATATATATATATATATATATATATATATATATATATATATATATATATATATATATATATATATATATATATATATATATATATATATATATATATATATATATATATATATATATATATATATATATATATATATATATATATATATATATATATATATATATATATATATATATATATATATATATATATATATATATATATATATATATATATATATATATATATATATATATATATATATATATATATATACTCCCAGTGCGTAGTTGAAAGTGAATACTGGGACCTGTCTACGAGTTGGCGTAGTCAGGACATCGCGAAAAACCAACCTCTTGTGTGCTTTGAAAAATGTTGAGCAACTATAGCCTTTCATCTGATCTTGACGAAGATTTTTGCTACTATGAATCAGCTCGAACAACAGGAAACACTCTCCCGGTGGTTCTCCAACCCCCTGCCAGGGGTGGGCGACCGGACAGCACCACTGACAGCTATGTCAGCTCCCTTGGACCAGGTCTCGCAGTGTGGGTCCAAGAAGTATACACTCAGTTCACACAACACCCAGTCGCGTGGGTTTGTTGTGTGCTATTCACAATTACGGGATGGGCATGCGCCGCAATGCGTTGGGCCCGTCCAACCAATATATATATATATATTCTTCTACTAACAGATATTTTCGAAAATTTCAGAAAAAATAGATGAAGGCATTCATTATCTTGCTCAGTGTCATTACTATACCTGACTAGGATTATCTTGGTATGCAATGCCAAAAACCACTCAAGTTACACTCGAACAACAGCCTGTGCAAAATCATTTAAAATAACAAGACGTCGCACGACATGGCGACCGAGACAGATACATACATAAGAATGTATATAAGGTAAACAATTGTCGAAAAGGAATTAATAAATAAATAAACTGCAATCTTGCAACTTTTGCCAAGTTGATGCAAACGATTGTCAAAGAAAATAATAATTTAAGCAAACTGCAACTGCAGAAAAGAGAGAAATGGTGGTATGACCATCGTAAGATTTCTAGCAACAATATAATTGTATGTTGTTGAAACGACAGCAGTGCCTCAAACGTCCATCCAGTTGAACCTTCAAAAAATATTTCACGTTGGTCTCGAAAAGAGAAAAAGCTTTTTCCATTGAAAATCGCGTCAGCCGAAAATTGTGCACGTATTTTACTGGATGAAGTATTTTTGAGATATCGTATTCCTCGCAGATTGCATTCTGACAATGGAACTCAATTTATTTCAGCAGTAATGCAATATTTTACACCTGTATATCATCTAGAAGCTAACCCAGTCAAACGGAAAAAGAGGGATTTAAAACTACAACTTTCTATTTGTGTTGCCAAGAGTCATACTACCTGGGACCTGAAGTTACCCACTATAAGATTTGCCATGAACACAGCTAAATGTGCGTCAACTGGTTATTCTGCCGCCTATCTAACATTTGGGCGTGAACTTAGATTCCCCATTGAGGTCGAGAATGATTTAAGAGCTATAGTAAATGCCGAAAATTTTATACGCCAAATAACTCATCATCTACTCCGCCTTGCAGATACTTAAAAATTAGCCAAGGAAACGGAAGAAAAGATGCAAGATAAAAATAAATTGTATGCAGATTTAAAACGTAAACCACAGCAAAATATAGAAATTGGCGATAAGGTGCTAATTTCAACACATACATATATTGAGCAAGAAAGATACCAATCTGACATCAAAATTTATGCCACGCAGAGATGATCCATATATCGTTATTGACAAAAAGGGATCCTCCTGTTACACCATTGCAGAAACGAATAATCCGAACGTTCCGTTAGCAACATATCACACATCGGATTTAACATTATATAAGGGCGAGCCTCAAGAGCCTGTTTATCCTATTAGACGCAGAGGACGCCCGAAAACCCTAATACCCAACAATTCAATGATTACTACAACAAATAACAATTCATTAATTGATACAACAAACAATAGTTCATTAATTGATACAACGAACAATGGTTCATCAATGGAAACAACAGACAACAGTTCATCAATTGATACAACAGATAATAATTCATCCATTGATACAACAAATAGCAATTTATCAATTGACATAACAAACAGCATAGATGAAACTATAAGTTTTGCAAACATGCAACAAAATAGTTCACCAGCAGAAAATGCAACAAGCTACAAGTATACAACGAAAAACCACGCAACTCAGACAGCCGTTAGAAGATCTCAACGTTAGAGAAAACAGCCTGACAGATTAGGATACTGTCTCATCATCGGGAAGATCTCAGAGCCAGAGGGGGAGTATGTAGCGGTACAACATTATTTTATTTGATATTACTAATATTTCATTTATTAATATGTCATTTATTAATTTCATTATATTCTTTTTCACTTTGAATAATTTGATGCTCCCTAATGTAACATAAAACATTAGTATGTACATAGATTTATTTCTTAATACATACTGTTGTTGTGTTAGCACTATTTATGAAAACACTTTTGAGTTATTTTGATATCGTTTCTCTTGTTTAATTCACATTCTTTTACACAACATCAACAACAGCATAACATACATATACATTGTCGAATTGTGTTTATATTAATTATAACTCAGTTAACTTTTAACGCACTTTAAGCTAAATATTTCTCACCTAATGGTGGTTGATGACTGAATTACTTTTAATAGTCAACTGACTATTTTAACATTGCGATGTCCTAGGCGGTAGTCAATTGTCCGACTCTGCATTACTTTCCATCTAACTTAAAGTTAACTTTATTTAAGTCAAATGTTAGTTAGTGTGGAAAAAGATGATGCTGGGGTTCGAACTATGTATCACACGTTTTGTGGTCAACGTGCTGACCACCCAGCTAAGGTACCATTTAAAATAATGACAGCAATGAGTTTAATATAGACTCGAAATGAGTTTCAAAGTAGCTGAGAGAGTAAAATTGTTAGCTCTCACCAAATCTCATTATGCACTCAACTTAAGAATTGCTTTTGTGTCAGTTCTGGATTACATTGTAGTTAGCTTTTAGTTAGTCTAAAAAAGTTAAATATAAGTTGATTATTTTTGTAGTCGACTACAGATTTGCTTATAGGGAATATACAGTGAGAGTTTGAGTATTAATATGAATTTCAGTTACTTTATGATCAATGCTCTCATGTTTAGTTTTGATTTCTCTATTTCTAACTTGTTGTCTTTATCTTTATTATGTAAATCATTAGAATTTCACTCAAGTGTAGACTACTCAACTCTCAATGTTACTTATGGAGATTATGTGTTGTTTCCACAATGCAAACAAGCACTGTTTGTCTAAAATTTATATGAAAAGCACTCAGTTTTTTGAGTGGTTTCCATACAAATTTTTTACTCAAGTCGCTTGTTTGCATTGTGGAAACAGCACATAACTGTATTATTTTGGAAACTTGTTAAATAGCTAAGTAAGAACATTTTATGAAAATAAAATTCATTCGCTTATGATTTACTGACTTGAACAGATAAAACAGCAGAGTTTTATTTAATATTAATAAATAATAGAGGGCTGCACGAATAAACTCGAAAGTACTCGTAGGTATTTTTGTGTGTGTATGCATGTATGTGTTTTTGTATATGTGTGAATTATATGTATGTATATATGTATATTTGGTCGTGGCTATGTATGTACACCCATATAAATGCATGTATACATAAGTATATACATAGGAACATACATCTATGCACACATGAAATTCATACGAGTACATTCTACGAATACATTTGAGTACACTTTGCAGCCCTCTAATAAATAATAAGCAAAGTGGACAGTTTTAACTTTCTTAGTCCGATTTGTCCCTTTGCCCTTATCAATTAATAAACAAGTATTACCGCACTTGGACGTATATCGTCTGGTGTGGGTTTACTTAAGGCATCACCTAATAATTAAATAAAACGAAAACCCCTTAGTAAGGAGGATCTAGTCCACCTTCTAACATGAGCAATTTAAAAATACATGAAGAAATATAAACGAAAATAATTATCAGTCTGGAATGGAAGATAATGATGTCAAAAAATATTTAACAGCAGATAAAGATAAAATAATTGAATTTGTGAACGATGCGATCAAAACTAAACAGCCAAGAGATGATTACATGGAGTTTCTTGAGCTAACACTAATATTTCTTGGCGAGACTCCACCTATTCGCAATCCAGCTTTTCGCGCCCTTGGGGCTGTCCACCACGCGAGATGGATGGCAAAAGCTATATACTGCTTAAAAATATTTTTATTTCGACGTGAATTTGACTTGGCAGTAAAAGATAGGAAAGCTTTACGCAATATATATATATATATATATATATATATATATATATATATATATATATATATATATATATATATATATATATATATATATATATATATATATATATATATATATATATATATATATATATATATATATATATATATATATATATATATATATATATATATATATATATATATATATATATATATATATATATATATATATATATATATATATATATATATATATATATATATATATATATATATATATATATATATATATATATATATATATATATATATATATATATATATATATATATATATATATATATATACTCCCAGTGCGTAGTTGAAAGTGAATACTGGGACCTGTCTACGAGTTGGCGTAGTCAGGACATCGCGAAAAACCAACCTCTTGTGTGCTTTGAAAAATGTTGAGCAACTATAGCCTTTCATCTGATCTTGACGAAGATTTTTGCTACTATGAATCAGCTCGAACAACAGGAAACACTCTCCCGGTGGTTCTCCAACCCCCTGCCAGGGGTGGGCGACCGGACAGCACCACTGACAGCTATGTCAGCTCCCTTGGACCAGGTCTCGCAGTGTGGGTCCAAGAAGTATACACTCAGTTCACACAACACCCAGTCGCGTGGGTTTGTTGTGTGCTATTCACAATTACGGGATGGGCATGCGCCGCAATGCGTTGGGCCCGTCCAACCAATATATATATATATATTCTTCTACTAACAGATATTTTCGAAAATTTCAGAAAAAATAGATGAAGGCATTCATTATCTTGCTCAGTGTCATTACTATACCTGACTAGGATTATCTTGGTATGCAATGCCAAAAACCACTCAAGTTACACTCGAACAACAGCCTGTGCAAAATCATTTAAAATAACAAGACGTCGCACGACATGGCGACCGAGACAGATACATACATAAGAATGTATATAAGGTAAACAATTGTCGAAAAGGAATTAATAAATAAATAAACTGCAATCTTGCAACTTTTGCCAAGTTGATGCAAACGATTGTCAAAGAAAATAATAATTTAAGCAAACTGCAACTGCAGAAAAGAGAGAAATGGTGGTATGACCATCGTAAGATTTCTAGCAACAATATAATTGTATGTTGTTGAAACGACAGCAGTGCCTCAAACGTCCATCCAGTTGAACCTTCAAAAAATATTTCACGTTGGTCTCGAAAAGAGAAAAAGCTTTTTCCATTGAAAATCGCGTCAGCCGAAAATTGTGCACGTATTTTACTGGATGAAGTATTTTTGAGATATCGTATTCCTCGCAGATTGCATTCTGACAATGGAACTCAATTTATTTCAGCAGTAATGCAATATTTTACACCTGTATATCATCTAGAAGCTAACCCAGTCAAACGGAAAAAGAGGGATTTAAAACTACAACTTTCTATTTGTGTTGCCAAGAGTCATACTACCTGGGACCTGAAGTTACCCACTATAAGATTTGCCATGAACACAGCTAAATGTGCGTCAACTGGTTATTCTGCCGCCTATCTAACATTTGGGCGTGAACTTAGATTCCCCATTGAGGTCGAGAATGATTTAAGAGCTATAGTAAATGCCGAAAATTTTATACGCCAAATAACTCATCATCTACTCCGCCTTGCAGATACTTAAAAATTAGCCAAGGAAACGGAAGAAAAGATGCAAGATAAAAATAAATTGTATGCAGATTTAAAACGTAAACCACAGCAAAATATAGAAATTGGCGATAAGGTGCTAATTTCAACACATACATATATTGAGCAAGAAAGATACCAATCTGACATCAAAATTTATGCCACGCAGAGATGATCCATATATCGTTATTGACAAAAAGGGATCCTCCTGTTACACCATTGCAGAAACGAATAATCCGAACGTTCCGTTAGCAACATATCACACATCGGATTTAACATTATATAAGGGCGAGCCTCAAGAGCCTGTTTATCCTATTAGACGCAGAGGACGCCCGAAAACCCTAATACCCAACAATTCAATGATTACTACAACAAATAACAATTCATTAATTGATACAACAAACAATAGTTCATTAATTGATACAACGAACAATGGTTCATCAATGGAAACAACAGACAACAGTTCATCAATTGATACAACAGATAATAATTCATCCATTGATACAACAAATAGCAATTTATCAATTGACATAACAAACAGCATAGATGAAACTATAAGTTTTGCAAACATGCAACAAAATAGTTCACCAGCAGAAAATGCAACAAGCTACAAGTATACAACGAAAAACCACGCAACTCAGACAGCCGTTAGAAGATCTCAACGTTAGAGAAAACAGCCTGACAGATTAGGATACTGTCTCATCATCGGGAAGATCTCAGAGCCAGAGGGGGAGTATGTAGCGGTACAACATTATTTTATTTGATATTACTAATATTTCATTTATTAATATGTCATTTATTAATTTCATTATATTCTTTTTCACTTTGAATAATTTGATGCTCCCTAATGTAACATAAAACATTAGTATGTACATAGATTTATTTCTTAATACATACTGTTGTTGTGTTAGCACTATTTATGAAAACACTTTTGAGTTATTTTGATATCGTTTCTCTTGTTTAATTCACATTCTTTTACACAACATCAACAACAGCATAACATACATATACATTGTCGAATTGTGTTTATATTAATTATAACTCAGTTAACTTTTAACGCACTTTAAGCTAAATATTTCTCACCTAATGGTGGTTGATGACTGAATTACTTTTAATAGTCAACTGACTATTTTAACATTGCGATGTCCTAGGCGGTAGTCAATTGTCCGACTCTGCATTACTTTCCATCTAACTTAAAGTTAACTTTATTTAAGTCAAATGTTAGTTAGTGTGGAAAAAGATGATGCTGGGGTTCGAACTATGTATCACACGTTTTGTGGTCAACGTGCTGACCACCCAGCTAAGGTACCATTTAAAATAATGACAGCAATGAGTTTAATATAGACTCGAAATGAGTTTCAAAGTAGCTGAGAGAGTAAAATTGTTAGCTCTCACCAAATCTCATTATGCACTCAACTTAAGAATTGCTTTTGTGTCAGTTCTGGATTACATTGTAGTTAGCTTTTAGTTAGTCTAAAAAAGTTAAATATAAGTTGATTATTTTTGTAGTCGACTACAGATTTGCTTATAGGGAATATACAGTGAGAGTTTGAGTATTAATATGAATTTCAGTTACTTTATGATCAATGCTCTCATGTTTAGTTTTGATTTCTCTATTTCTAACTTGTTGTCTTTATCTTTATTATGTAAATCATTAGAATTTCACTCAAGTGTAGACTACTCAACTCTCAATGTTACTTATGGAGATTATGTGTTGTTTCCACAATGCAAACAAGCACTGTTTGTCTAAAATTTATATGAAAAGCACTCAGTTTTTTGAGTGGTTTCCATACAAATTTTTTACTCAAGTCGCTTGTTTGCATTGTGGAAACAGCACATAACTGTATTATTTTGGAAACTTGTTAAATAGCTAAGTAAGAACATTTTATGAAAATAAAATTCATTCGCTTATGATTTACTGACTTGAACAGATAAAACAGCAGAGTTTTATTTAATATTAATAAATAATAGAGGGCTGCACGAATAAACTCGAAAGTACTCGTAGGTATTTTTGTGTGTGTATGCATGTATGTGTTTTTGTATATGTGTGAATTATATGTATGTATATATGTATATTTGGTCGTGGCTATGTATGTACACCCATATAAATGCATGTATACATAAGTATATACATAGGAACATACATCTATGCACACATGAAATTCATACGAGTACATTCTACGAATACATTTGAGTACACTTTGCAGCCCTCTAATAAATAATAAGCAAAGTGGACAGTTTTAACTTTCTTAGTCCGATTTGTCCCTTTGCCCTTATCAATTAATAAACAAGTATTACCGCACTTGGACGTATATCGTCTGGTGTGGGTTTACTTAAGGCATCACCTAATAATTAAATAAAACGAAAACCCCTTAGTAAGGAGGATCTAGTCCACCTTCTAACATGAGCAATTTAAAAATACATGAAGAAATATAAACGAAAATAATTATCAGTCTGGAATGGAAGATAATGATGTCAAAAAATATTTAACAGCAGATAAAGATAAAATAATTGAATTTGTGAACGATGCGATCAAAACTAAACAGCCAAGAGATGATTACATGGAGTTTCTTGAGCTAACACTAATATTTCTTGGCGAGACTCCACCTATTCGCAATCCAGCTTTTCGCGCCCTTGGGGCTGTCCACCACGCGAGATGGATGGCAAAAGCTATATACTGCTTAAAAATATTTTTATTTCGACGTGAATTTGACTTGGCAGTAAAAGATAGGAAAGCTTTACGCAATATATATATATATATATATATATATATATATATATATATATATATATATATATATATATATATATATATATATATATATATATATATATATATATATATATATATATATATATATATATATATATATATATATATATATATATATATATATATATATATATATATATATATATATACTCCCAGTGCGTAGTTGAAAGTGAATACTGGGACCTGTCTACGAGTTGGCGTAGTCAGGACATCGCGAAAAACCAACCTCTTGTGTGCTTTGAAAAATGTTGAGCAACTATAGCCTTTCATCTGATCTTGACGAAGATTTTTGCTACTATGAATCAGCTCGAACAACAGGAAACACTCTCCCGGTGGTTCTCCAACCCCCTGCCAGGGGGGGGGGGAAAGGACAGCACCACTGACAGCTATGTCAGCTCCCTTGGACCAGGTCTCGCAGTGTGGGTCCAAGAAGTATACACTCAGTTCACACAACACCCAGTCGCGTGGGTTTGTTGTGTGCTATTCACAATTACGGGATGGGCATGCGCCGCAATGCGTTGGGCCCGTCCAACCAATATATATATATATATTCTTCTACTAACAGATATTTTCGAAAATTTCAGAAAAAATAGATGAAGGCATTCATTATCTTGCTCAGTGTCATTACTATACCTGACTAGGATTATCTTGGGATGCAATGCTAAGAACCACCCAAGTTACACTCGAACTCGAACTACAGTCTGTACAAAACCATTTAAAATAACAAGACATCGCACGACATGGCGACCGAGACAGATAAATACATAACAAGGTATATATTTCCGTAAACAATTGTTGAAAAGAAACTTGTTCATGCACGGAATTAACCGCAGTCAAATGCACGCGAGTGTAGCCTTAACTAAATGTACATGAGTGTACTCGCTCTCCGTTTTTTACCTTTATCCCAATTTTGTCTTTGGCTTTTAAACTTTCTTCTCATCAGTTCAGTTGTTTTTTATTCGGACTTCAATCGACAGCGTGCAGTGAGTAAGAACAAAAAAAAAAACTTAACATTACCAAATTCTACTAGAATTAAAACCTATACATACATATCGACGTAGTTGCGTAAAAAGGGCCAATCTGCTGTGTAAAATGGACTGCCTTCCTAAACGCATGTTGCTTTGTAGTTCAACAATGTCACGTATTCCCAAACGCAACCGTGCAAACTTTGAGAAAATATTGCATTCCTAGTCATTTATTTTAAAGCAAAAATACAAATAAACGCAACTAGCGAACTATTTAAATTGGCAATGCTTTTTATTGACAATGCATTTGATTTGCAGTGTTGTAAAGTATAATTGCTTGATTTAAACGCTGATTTGACATTGCATACAGATGTTTCGGAAGGCAGCCATGGTCTGAGATTGGCCCTTTTTACGCAACTACGTCGATATCATCAAAACAAAATAAAAGTGAATTCAGTTTTATTTGTACATTGAAATAAAATAGAAAAATCATAAATATTAGCGAACAATACCATGTTTACACTACGCAACAGAGTTTTGCAACTCTCTTTTTTCAGTGAGAAAGACAGAGAAGAAATACAAAATGTATACATTTTTATTTCAACACTCTCACTTAAAATAAAAATTGCATGCAACAAAGTTGCAGTGTAAATATGGTACAAGAAACTTAAACGGAATAAATATTTGCTGTGTGCAAAATTGGTTTCTATTAACGAAACAGACCAAAGTGTTTTTTCCTTCGCCCGGTATCAACTCCAGAGCATTCCACAGGTAAGAATCCGTATTCTACTTTACACCCCATCATTTTCTGGTCCTTCCAGCCGGATCCAAATTAAATATTTGCATCCACCACTTTTGGATTACTCAAGAAACCACCCTTGCCGAACTCCCCTTGGATTACTCACAATTGAAATTCCTACGAAGTCAAACATATTTTTTCTCTACCCCAAATATTCTTGCACATACATACATATTTAGTTACATACTCAGTCGAGTATGTACATATGTATATATTCTGCATTTTACATAAATTTTTAACTTCCTTGCTTTATTCCCCTAAATATATGTTCATATATTTGTTGCACTTGCTTATACATACACCCAACAGACCATTCCATAAGCAAAATATAACTGAATTGTAAAATAAGCTTATCATAAGAGATTTCCTACGACTTTTTGTAAGCAGGTGTTTAAAAAATGCTTGACGTGACAACAATTTTTACAATAATACTTGCTATACACTTATTTTATATAACTTTGGAGTTTTGTTATAAATAAAACTAACAAGGTTCCAATTACAATTCATAAAATTCAAGATTTACTTTATTTAATAGAAAACTAATTTAGCAAAAAGAATTAAGACGTGTTCGCGTGGCGATGATTTGCAAGAAAAAGGGTAGAAGAAAAATCTTCACAAGGTTAAGTAAAAGTGTATATATACATGTTGAAAAAATTAGTATGTAAGGCGATGATGCATTTTTATGTAAGGTTTGGTGGGTTGCCACAGGACTCCGCCCCTAATGGAAACGTCATAGGTAACGAGCTGGAAAACGGACGTGTCTCCCAGATCGAGTTGTCTTCTTAACACACTCTTGGCGCTCCGCCTGCGGTAGCGTATCGTTACCATCAGTTTGTGTGTTTGTTGGCAATGGCTGTGGTTGATTTTCAACTGGCGGGATTTCTGGTTTTTCAGGTACCGCACGGTGTGAAGCCTCACTATGTGTTTGTTGAGGGTTCCAGTCGTTTAGATGGTAAGCTGCCTTTAGCCTGTCAATAGAGATATTGACTGCTCGCTGCTGCAACTGCACTTTGAAATATTTATCACGTTTTTCAATCACTTCGAAAGGGCCGTTGTACGGTGATTCCAGGGGTGCTCGGACGTGATCACTCCGTACGAAAACGTATTTACAGTCCTTGAGCTCTGGCTGTAGAAAAGGTTTTTCTACCTGGTGGCGAGAGGCACTGGTCGGTTTCAATGACTGCATTTGGCGTCGCAATAATTTGACGAAATCGGTTCTGTCGTTATTTTTTTCAGCTTTTTTAAAAAACTCGCCTGGGATTCGTAGTGGGGTCCCAAACACCATTTCGGCTGGGCTAGCTTTAATATCGTCTTTCATTGTCGACCTGAGGCCCAGTAAAACTATTGGTAAGACGGAAACCCAATCCTCTGTTGAATGGCACTTTATGGCGGTCTTTAACGTACGGTGCCATCTCTCGACCATACCATTTGCCTGTGGATGATAGGCTGTTGTTTTTAGATGACGTATGCCAAGTATTTGCATTAATTCCCTGAAAATCTGGGATTCGAATTGTCGACCTAAATCACTCGTGATTCGTAGGGGAACGCCGAACGACGAGATCCACCCCTTTATCAAGGCAAAAGCGATCGTTTCGGTGGTTATATCTGCCATTGGTATGGCCACCGGCCATCTAGAAAAGCGGTCGACGCAGGTCAGGCAATAACGGTAGCCTCTAGCTGGCGGCAATGGGCCTATGATGTCAATGTGGATGTGGTCAAAGCGTTGATCGGTCGGGCCAAAATTGCTCAGTGGAGCCCTGTTATGCTTGGTTACTTTGTTTCTTTGGCAGCTCCAACAGGATTGGACGAATTTTGCAACGTCTTTGGACATTGATGGCCACACGAAACGGTCCGACACCAGTTTCAAAGTCGCCTTCTTCCCGGGGTGTGACAAGCTGTGCATTTTTTTAATTACCTGTTGTCTCAGAGATACTGGCACGAAAGGCCTGACCGCATTTCTGCTCGTATCGCAATATATTGTTAGGTTAGAATCTGGAATAGGAAGCTTTTTAATTAAAAGTGAATTTTTATTACCAGACTGTAAGAATGTAGCTAGTTCTGCATCTTCCGTTTGCTGGTCCGCTAGTGTTTCAAAATTTATACTTCTTTCGATGCAACTGATTCTGGAAAGAAAATCGGCTGTGTTGTTGTTCCTGCCTTCTATGTGGCGTATATCAGTAGAAAATTGACTGATAAAGTCCAGCTGACGAATTCTCCTTGGCGATGTTTTGCCACGTATCTGGCTAAAAGCGTATGTGAGGGGTTTGTGGTCGGTGAAAATTGTAAAAATTCTTCCTTCTAACAGATGCTGGAAATGCTCGACACCTTGAAAAATGGCTAACAGCTCGCGGTCGTATGTGCTGTAGGCTTGTTGTGTTGGCGTGAGCTTTTGTGAGTAAAAACCCAAAGGTTGACTTTTACTCGCAATGATTTGGTGGACTACTGCGCCTACTGCCTCCGTTGAAGCGTCTACAGTTAACGTAAGCGGTGCGTCTACCGCAAAATGGTTGAGCAGAGTCGCATTGGCTAAAGCGTTCTTGCATGATTGAAATGCTTCCAGTGCTTCCGTGTTCCAGTTGATCGGTGTAGTGTCGTTTTTTATATTGCCTGCTATCAAGCTTTGCAATTTTATTTGGCCAGCCGCAGCGTGAGGTATAAAGGACCTATAAAAATTAAGCATTCCCAGGAACCTTTTTAATTCCTTTGCCACTTTGGGCAATGGGAAATCTTTCACCGCCTGAACTTTTTGGGCTTTTGGCCGAAGTCCCTCGGATGATACTGTATGACCTAGAAAATCGATGTGTTTTTCCAAATGACGATTTTTCGAAATTTACTGTTAGATCGTGTTGACGCAGGCGGTCGAAGATTGCTCGTAAATGTTTTGTGTGTTCTTCTTCAGATCGCGAGGCAATCAAGATGTCGTCAATATAAACAAATATGTAGTCTATACCTCGAAATATTTCGTCCATTCGGCGTTGAAAAGTTTGCGCCGCGTTTCGCAGGCCAAAAGTCATTCTTTTGAACTCGAAAAGTCCGAATGGTGTAATGATGGCTGTTTTTGGGATATCGCCGCTTTCTATCGGAATCTGGTGGTAGGCTCGTTGCAAGTCGATTACAGAAAATATTTGCTTACCATATAATATCGCTCGTACGTCCTGGATGAAAGGTATCGGGTACCTGTCGGGCACTGTGATAGCGTTTAAGGCGCGGTAATCCCCACATGGCCTCCAAGACCCGTTGGGTTTTTTAACCATGTGCAGTGGACTAGCCCAGCAGCTGTTGGAAGGCTGACATACGTCGTTATCTAGCATATATTGGAATTCCGCTTTAGCCGCTAGAAGCTTAGCGCCGGTCAATTTTCTCGCGCGTGCGAATACAGGATTACCACTTGTGACTATGTGGTGTGTTACGTTACCTGCAGTCGCCTTGTGTGCTCGGTCGAATGCTGCTAAGTCTTTGTACTCGTGTAATAGCTTGCGCACTTACTATCCTTATCGCATGACAAAACAGCATACATACTAGTGTGGACTGCGTCGCCCTTTACCCTCGAAAGCGTTTTTCGGTCTATTAGAATTTTTCTTTTAACATCGACCAATAGATCAAAATGTTTCAAAAAATCGTTACCAATTATTGGACTTGTTACGTCAGCAATGACGAAATTCCAGCCGAACGTTCGCTGAATTCCTAAATTTACTTTAACGTGCCGCTCGCCGAATGTTTTTATTTTTGACCCGTTTGCCGCGTATAACTGTGTAGGGTGCGATTTATTTTTTTTGTCTGACGGCCGTGGTGGTAAGACAGACACGTCGGCTCCGGTGTCTATTAAAAAACGTGTGCCTGTGTTGTTGTCGTACATGATAAGACGGGCGATGGTATTTGGTGTCACGTCTGAACTGCTATTAGGCGGCTCAGACGTACTAATTAGTTTTTTTGTTTGTTATTGAATTGGCATGGCGGGCGACACTTTTGGGAATTTTTTCCATGTTTTCGATGGTACCAGCAAAACTCTGCCGTAGACGGGGCTGTTGACCTTTCCGAGTGGCCTGTATGTCGCGATCGATTGGAATATGATCGTGTGCGCTTCGCGTTAAAAAGTTTATCGAAGTTTTTCTCAAGCCGAGACATTCGCTGGTTTATTTCTGAAATTACGCCTTCAGCCGGTGTTCTCTCTACCATACTTACGTGTCGGTAATCGCTGACTTCCATAACTTTGTCGGCGAGCTTAGACAGCTCTACCAGTTTGGCTTCGGAAGCTTGCAGAATGGCTCTAACGTTTGAGGGAAGGCGTTGTAGCCACAGTGATTTTAAAAAATCTTCGCTGACTTTATCTTTCGCCAAATCGCGTAACTCGTTGAGTAGTTGGGTTGGGCGACGATCGCCCAATTCCATATCGGATAGGAGTTTCTGCGTCTTCTTCTGTTCGCTGTCGCCGAAACGCTCAATTATGCATTTTTTGAGGTTATTATATTTTCCTGATTCGGGTGGCTGCAGTACCGCATCGGAGATTTGTGCTAATACGTTTGATTCTACTGCAGCCACGACAGTATTAAATTTTGATATATCTCGTACAATGTTTGCTATGTCGAATTGCGCCTCCACTTGGGCAAACCAAATTTCTGGTCTTTCGGGCCAAAATGGAGGGACTTTTACCGACACTCGTTGTATTGAGGCTTCGTTTGCGGCGTGCGAAGTTGATTGCAGGTTATCTGTTGCGTTTTCTTCTGGCATCTTGAACGTCGGGGTCACCAATTTGGAGTTTTGTTATAAATAAAACTAACAAGGTTCCAATTACAATTCATAAAATTCAAGATTTACTTTATTTAATAAAAAACTAATTTAGCAAAAAGAATTAAGACGTGTTCGCGTGGCGATGATTTGCAAGAAAAAGGGTAGAAGAAAAATCTTCACAAGGTTAAGTAAAAGTGTATATATACATGTTGAAAAAATTAGTATGTAAGGCGATGATGCATTTTTATGTAAGGTTTGGTGGGTTGCCACATAACAATTTAACAAACCTGATTGCAAATGCCTGATGCTCGCTATAGTTTTGTAAGTGTTCTTGAGAATAATGGCCCGTTATTTTTTTAAGTTTTCTGTTTTAGTATTCTCTTCGAACACTGTAAAATTGAAAAAAGGAATTATTAAAAGTAATTTCACCAAAAACTGTTAAAAAAAAACCTTTTACACAACTAAATAAATTACAGTTGCCACTTCTAAGAGGCGCATCTGAAAAGTTTCTTTAAACTTTTTTCGAGCAAACACTTTACACATAAACAACTTTATACTTGCCGCTTCTTTTCTGACATTCTTAGAAATTATATGTACATATGTCGACGACGTGCTGGCAGGAGCTGAAACAATATCATCAGTCTTGAAGTCATGAAATGATCTTACAACAGTGCTAAAATCAGCCGAATTCCAGTTGCACAAATGGACAGCAAATAACGATCATATGTTAAGAGATATCCCCCCACACCAATTACTAGATAGCGAATTCCTGAAACTTTCAGACGCCAGCATTACCAAAAACCCTGGGACTAAGATGGAACGCTGGATATGACCAGTTCTATTTTAGACTAGAGTCCCAGCCTGATAGAAATATGACGTCGAAAAGGTCAGTTTTATCCGAGATAGCAAAATTATTTGACCCCGCCGGTTGGCTTTCTCCCAAAATCATAGTAGCAAAAATGATTATGCAACAGATATGGAAGGACGGCTCAGATTGGGACAAGGATTTACAAGCTTCAACGCTGCTACAACGGAACTCTTGAACGATTATGTCCATATAGAAAAGATTAAAATTCCCCGCTTCGTCGATTTTGACCCCTCGTACTTTGCTGAGCTACATGGCTTTTGTGACGCCTCAGAGAAGGCTTATGCAGCTACACTGCATATCCGTTCTGAGTGCGAAGCAGAGAAATGTATGACCTGATTCACTTTCGCTGTCCACTCACATTTATAATGCCTTTATGTTTTTTAATATCGATATGTGCTAATGATATTGCTTGCAATGTTAACTCTCTTACAACCGATTGTCATTAACTCACTCTTGTTTTTTAAGTGCTGTTAACAAAAGTAAGTAAAATACTGTTACTGTTGTTTGATTGGTTTGCATAGTAATCAAATAATTCACAAAAGCATGTTGATGTACGTATGTAAGTATATGTTTTTACACATTTTTAAAATTACTGTAAAAAGCTATTTAAAAGTGCTTTTAGAATATTTAACATAATAAATTCAGAAATAATAAGAAATGTAGAAAATGGAGTTTATAGTGGAATAAAAAATAAATATAGCAGAAGCAAAATATGGGATGGGAAATATGGTGCGACGATGGTGGTAACTTTTTTACGAAGCATTCAAATACTGATTCATTGCTTTTGTGAATCATATGCACAAATAGACATTGCAAGCAGTGACAGGCATTTATTAACAACAGTCTCGTTGATATGAATCATGCATTAGCATCATTAATTTTTTTAATGTTAAGTGCTAGCTCAATATTCATTTTAGAAAATTCAAAATTATGCCGTTTGATTCGTAATCAAACAGATCACTGGTGCGAAGGTTTTGTCTCCTCCCACTTATTAGTCGCAAAAACTAAAGTAGCTCCCGTTAAATTCGTTTCGCTACCCCGTAAAGAACTCTGCGGCGCAGAGCTTATGGCCACTATGACTCACTCTATTCAAGCCCAACTCAACCTTAAAAACTATAAACTTTTCTTGTGGACTGATTCCACTATAATCCTGGCTGCAAAAAACACTTAATAAATGGAAAACCTTCGTGGAGAACAGTGTCGTCTATTATCGAAAGAGTACGTAGTGACTGGTGGTATCATGCCAATTCCAAAAATAATCCCGCATATCTGGTATCTCGTGGTCTCACAGTGGCGCAACTCTCGTCAAGCGACTTATGGTGGCACGGCCCGCCGTGGCTGAAACGTCCTGGGTCTGAAGGATTTCTCAGATCTCCCTAGAGCGTTACGAACGATTTGCCATATTTTCCGTTTTTACTACCGCATAAAGAACAAAGCTGTACATAACGCCGATCCTACGGAACTTGCTTCAGCGGAACTGAATTTTGATAAACTAAGACTGATAATCGCAAGCCAAAAATTCTACTTCGCCACGGAATATAATCAGCTGGCTAAAAGTTTACCACTGTCCCGAAAAAGTCCTATGCTAACCTTTAATCCCTTTGTTGACTCTTGACGGAATGATTAGGATTAATGGCTGACTATCGAAATCCCCTACGCTTAGCTATGACCAACGTTTCACCATATTATTGCCTTATCATGCCCGCTTCATCGATACTATCCGATATATATCCACAACTCATCAGAACTGGCATCTAACCATCATCCATTGCTTCACCTATGGCACAAGACACCCTACTGGGATGGGTTATAATTAGAAAGTTTGGCGTTTGAGCGAAAATATTCGTTCTTATATACATTTTATGTAAAAAAACAAGAATTTTTTGTATTTATTTATTTTTTACTTTAGCCTAATCTGGCATTTAACAAACAGAAGATGTAATTTCTAAAAATTAACACATATGAAATAACTGTGTTCTAATGAATAATATTATTTATCTACAAAAAATTAACTTTATTAATTTGCAAAATATGAAGTCGAAATAATCAACACCACTCATTTGTTTTTTCAAACTTTTTCTGTGTAAAGTAATGTATAAGATATATACAAATGAAATTTATCTTATCATTTTTTTTTTCTTAAAACTTATCACTCTGTATTAATTCATATATTCTTAATTGAAACATACTGCTCACTGCATTGCAACTGCCCTCGTATACTACTGCCTATCGTGTAATTGCTAATTAGGGTGGCGGGATGTTCACGCACGGAATTAACCGCATTCAAATGCACGCGAGTGTAGCCTTACCTAAATGTACGAAAGTGTACTCGCTCTCCCTTTTTTACCTTCATCCAAATTTTGCCTTTGACTTTTAAACTTTCTTAACATCAGTTCAGTTGTTTTTTGTTCGTATCGGACTTCAATCGACAGCAGTGCAGTGAGCTAAAACCAAAAAAAAAACTTAAAATTAACAAATTCCACTAGAATTAAAACCTATACATACATATCATCAAAACAAAATAAAAATCCTTCTCCTAAGATAATATTTAAAATTAACTGCAATCTTGCAACTTTTGCTCAGTTGATGCAAACGATTGTCAAAGAAAATAATAATTTAAGAAAACTGCAACTTTTGTCACGAGTTAAGCGAAAATGTACCTCAGCTGGTAGAATATATACATATGTAATATAGCTGATTAGGATCATTCGCAAAAAGTATGAAGTGGCTTTAACTGCAAGACCCTCCATGATTAATAGACCTTAACCTAAAAATAGATATTCTTCTACTAACAGATGTTTCCGAAAAATTTCAGAAAAATATATGACGGCATTTATGATATTGATCTGTGTCATTACTATACCGCACTAGGATTATCTAGGGATGCAATGCTGAAAACCACTCAAACTCGAACAAAAAGTCTGTACAAAACCATTTAAAATAACAAGACGTCGCACGACAGATACATACTTACAGAAGAATGTATTAAGTTAACGTAAACAATTGTTGAATTTAATAATTAAAATAAACTGCAATTTTGCAGTCAAAGAAAATAATAATTTAAGCAAACTTCAACTAAGATACAACTAAGTTGATGGAACATATACATATGTAATATAGTTCATTATGAGCATTCGCAAAAAGAAAAAGTATGAAGTGAACTTAACTGTAAAACCCTCCGACTATAGAGACCTAAACCTAAAAACAGATATTCTACAAACAAATGTTTTCGAACATTTCAGAAATATATGTGAAGGCATTTATGAACTTGATCCGTGTCATTACTATGCCTCACCAGGATTACCTTGGGATGCAATGCTAAAAACAACTCAAGTTACACTCGAACGGGTAGTCATCTTGTCGCGATGCGGGGGCTTAAGTGTGATGACCCATGTAGGCCGTGCTGGTAAGTGCAACCTTGCCAGAGGGGCTCATGGCGAGCATGAACTAAGAACTACCCATCCCAGTTTCTGAAGCGTCTGTTACTCCTAGAAGGGGCGGCTTCAGAACGTTTCTGTGTGGAGACTTTCCCCTTTCATTGAGATTGGGCTCTTCACCAGAATACGTCCGCTGGATCCTCTCGGATCTACGTCCACCACAAGTGTCCGTTAAAATCCACGAAGCGTCTGTTCCATATTGGGCGGCTTGGTGGTTTGTCTGTTTGACAGCTTTCTCACTTGACAGCAAGTATAAAATGCAAACCCCCCCCCCCCCCCCCCCACAAAACATAATGTCAAGCAAGAACAAGTGCCCCGAGTATCCGGTTGAGGGCCTAATAATCTCCGGAGACCCTGCTCCCCTGGTGGCGACCTCAGGCCATGGGGAGTCGAATGCTACTGGGTTCCGGATTAGTACGGTGCATGCACAAGGCCGGACTAATCAGCAAGCTACTGGTTGCAACACTCACGCAGGAGGGGACAAGGGGAAACCTGAGCCTTCCAAGTGCGCAATGTCGGAATCTGCTAAGCAGAACCTCAAATACCCATCCAAAGGATGTAAAACTAACAGCAGTGGGGTGCCCCTGGATTCAAAACCAAGCACCTCAAAAACTGCCAAGGTCCTTGCTACCACCTCGGTAGCTAAAAACCCCTGTTTAGATCCTACCAAAAAACAAGCGGCAGTCACCTCAGTGCCTATTGTGAAAAAGGGAATTGCGACCTCGAAGTCGGGTTCCTCAATACCGCATCCCCCTCCAGTAAGGAGACTGCGACCACGAAGTCGGGTCTCCGAGCTGTGAATCCAGCCTCTCAAGGCAACATAATGACCCAAAGGCACACAGCACCAGCCAGAAGGGCATTCGCGAGACGGCGCTCCGCCGAAAGAGTTCTGGGTAAGTTAGGCAAAAAGCCTGCTGAGTCCCTCACAGCGGATGAACTTTCATCCCTCAACTGGGCCAAAAGACACTTGGCTGAACTGCAAAAAACTCCCTCATCAGCGTCTGCGGGCGTGCCTAAACGGCAACGTTCAGATGAGGAGGCTCATTTGCAGGGCCAACAGCCCATCGAAAAGCGTCACAGATCGGTGCACAGAACCTTCAGCGAGGTGGCCAAAGGCCACCTTGTTCAAGCTGTCATTGATAGGGGTGACGCAGACTACTCCATGACCTACGCCAAGTGGGACATGGTACGAAAGAAGGTGATGGGGGTGTTCTGGAAAGTCCTTAAAGACAATCCGGGGCCTACCCCTAAAGCCGAAGATGCCAGATGGGCTCGTGGGAGGCGAATAAAGCTCATGGCCTTCTCGGATGAGCGATCGATTCTGCTATACAAGCAGGCGGTTGCTCTTCTGGAAGGTCTATGGGAAGGAGCTAGACTCGATGTGGTCCCTCTAGATGAGGTTCCACGTCGACCTAGAGCCACTGCTCGAATCCCCGATGAACCATCGAAACCAGAGGATATACTGGCGCTTCTGCAGGCCTGCAACAGTGACATACCGACCAAAAATTGGAAGGTTGTCTCTGTTTCAGAACCTGTAGGAGCATACAGACGGGTTGTCATCTTTCTGTCAGGCGTTTGCTCTTCTGGAAGGTCTATGGGAAGGAGCTAGACTCGATGTGGTCCCTCTAGATGAGGTTCCACGTCGACCTAGAGCCACTGCTCGAATCCCCGATGAACCATCGAAACCAGAGGATATACTGGCGGTTCTGCAGGCCTGCAACAGTGACATACCGACCAAAAATTGGAAGGTTGTCTCTGTTTCAGAACCTGTAGGAGCATACAGACGGGTTGTCATCTTTCTGAACAACGAGTCTATTTTGCCGCTCGAGCAGAAACAAGGGAAGATGTTCTATGGTTTTGAGGCCATCTTCCTTAGTATCTTCAAGGGCGACAAAAGGGACAAAGTTGCTCAGGAAGGTGATCAACCGGATCCAGACGCAATGTCGGTCGATGACACTGCTAGTCTAGCTTCTCAGGAGGACGCCAACTCCAACTCAGGTTGGGTTGGAGAATTCTTTGACCAGCTAGACGAGGATGACCTTCTGGACTCTGACCAAGAGGACATCAACGTCACCATCAAGCCATTACACCATGGCGGTGAGGGTCACTCAGGTGAACCTTCACCACTCTAAAACAGCATCCGCCACAATGCTCCTCCGGCTCATAGAAAGAGGGGTGGAGATCGCATTAGTCCAAGAACCCTGGCTTCACAAAGGCAGGGTTTGCGGAGTAGATACGAAAGGCTTCAGGCTATTGCATGCGAATGAGACAGGTAGGAGCATGCATAGTAGCCAGGGGCAACCTAAATATCTTTTTGTTATCTGATTTCAGTGGCGAAGATACCACCACAGCAGTCTGGGAGACGACTATGGGCACGATAATAGTCATCTCGAGCTACATGGCGCACCAATGCGAATCCCCGCCCGCTAAGGTTCGCGATGCAATTAAAATGGCAAACTAACGTAACTTGCCAGTCCTTCTCGGAACAGACGCAAATGCACATTATGTCGTATGGGGAAGCTCTGACACAAATACAAGGGGTGAGTCTTTATTTGATTTTATTCTTTGTAACAACTTAGACATATCAAATGTCGGGTCAGAACCCTTTTCGTCATATCAAATAGGAAGGAGGTTCTAGATATCGCGCTAGTTAGTTCTACGCATACTGATATGATTAGGGAATGGAAGGTATCAAATGACTTTCTCTGATCATCGCTATATTGAATTCACTATAGGGATTCTGACTGATCGGGCTACGCCCATAATAAATAGGAAGAAAATAAATTGGGAAGAGCAAAAGCTTATTCTCTCTGACTTTCTTACACAATCGCCAATCATAAACGATAGGCACGACATTGACATCGCGGTTGACAATTAACAAATGCTTTCAACTTAGCGACGGCCGAATCATGCAGACCTAGTATACTGCGTGGGAAGAAAAAACCACCATGGTGGAGTCTTGAAATAGCGAACACTCGCAAGGAGAGTCGCAGACTATTCAATGAGGCAAAAAGACTGGGTAACTGGTCAGCCTACAAAGCCTCTGTAAACAGGTTCAAGAACCTCGTCAGGGATGCGAAACGAACGTCATGGAGGTCCTTCTGCAGCAATGTTGAGGGAGCCTCTGAGACTAGTCGCCTTCGCAAAATCTTGGCTACTCTTCCAACTGCCCCCAGTTTCATTAAGAAATCAGGTGGCGGATGGACCACCAGTAGTCAGGAGACCCTAGAGGTACTAATGAACACACACTTTCCCGGTTGCACTCCCTACACGGGAGAGATTGCAGCCATACAATCAATACATTCTAACATGGCCACGATTACCCTAAATAGGGAAAAAATAATGTGGGCCATCAACAGCTTTGACCCGTTCAAATCACCGGGTCCCGATGGCATTATTCCAGCTGAACTACAGCGTAATGCAGACGTTATGACTCCATGGCTCATTCGGATATACTCGGTCTGTCTAACTTGGTCGTATATTCCGATAGCATGGACCAAATCTTCCGTGGTCTTTATTCCCAAAGGGGGTAAAACTACACACGTAAATCCGAAAGATTTTAGACCCATCAGCCTATCATCTTTTCTCCTTAAAACTCTGGAACGGATAATTGATCTACACCTTAGATCAACAATTTCTCCGAACCTCCTATCAACCTCCCAACATGCCTATACGAAGGGCAAATCAGTTGAGACGGCACTTCACTCGATTGTAGGATTCATTGAAAAATCCCTGGCAAACAAAGAATATACATTCGTGGCCTTTCTTTATATAGAGGGTGCCTTTAACAATGTACAACCTGAATCCATCATTATGGAACTAGAAAGACTGAACATTGATCGGTCAATAATTAGCTTCATACGAGGACTCTTAACATATAGGGTAATTTCCTCCACGATTGGGCAAACGACTATTCAAAAAACGGTTAGGCGAGGTACTTCCAGGGAGGTGTTCTGTCACCTATCCTATGGAATATTGCCATAATTTCGGTACTGGTGGAACTAGACTCTATGAGGTTTAAATCAGTAGCCTACGCGGATGACGTAGCAGTAGCAATATCTGGTAAATTTCTAGATACTCTCTAGAGACTCTCAACGGAGTCACCCTTAGGTTATCAGATAGCATGAAGTATCTCGGTATTATAAAGGACTCTAAGCTTTCATGGTACCCCAACGTTCAAGCTAGGGCAGCCAAGGCTGCTATTGCTCTATACACCTGCAAAAGGGCGATCGGCAACAGGTGGGGCGTAAGTCCCAAAAACGTCAATTGGCTTTTTGAAATGGTGGTTAAGCCCATACTAATGTATGGGTCTGTCGTCTGGCGGACTTCCTTAAATAAAGCCACATACTCTAAAATAATAGAAAAGGTTCTTCGAACATCTGCTTTGCTGATCACGGGCGCACCTCGCACTACTCCATCCAAAGCACTGTTCACCATGCTGCATTGGCTTCCTGCTGAACTCATGATCAAACAACTGGCCATGAACTCGGCGGTTAGACTAGATGGCTCAGGTGCATGGAAGCGGGGTAACGTAGGCCATGCGACGATATTAGGGCAAATCTCAGATCTTCCTGACCACACTGACTACTGCTCGCCTACTCTGATGCCGACAAAAGATTCCTGGTGGACTTCTCGGGCATATCCTCTGAGGCAAACTACATACACCAATATGAGGATGTGCTCGAGATCTACACCGATGGGTCAAAGTCGGGCATCGGAGTGGGCGGGGGTTTCTACATCCCACAAATGCAACGTAGGATAAACTTTAGGCTACCAAACCAATGTAGCATCACTCAGGCTTAAATATCGGCAATCAAAAGGGCAGCCAACTGGTTAAGGTACTACAGGATATTCGATCAGGACATCCGAATTTGTACCGACAGTAAAGCGGCACTACATGCTCTATCTGGTGTTTACACAACATCGGAATTGGTTAAAGAATGCCGAGCATCTCTGAATGAAATGGCGACATGCGAACCTAGGGCTCTTCTGGGTAGCGGGCCACGCGGGGGTGCCCGGTAACATAATCGTGGACGATCTAGCCAAGGCCGGTGCCCGCCTACATGAAAATGACATCGACTGGTTAGTAGGTGTCCCACTAAAAAGCTGTAAAATACAAATTCAGCACCCACTTTTTAGAGAAACATAAACCAGATGGAGAAATGAAATCACTTCTGAGGTTTCCAGATCCATCTAGCCCCAGTATAGCCTCGCAAGATCTGCAACCATACTGGGGCTCCTTCGTCAACAGCTGCGTATACTCGTAGAGGTCATAACAGGGCACTGTCTGATTGGTATCCATGCCTTCCTTTTAACGATTTCTGTAGAAGTTGTCAGAATGAAAACATTTGCTAGTTGGCGTAAAACTAATCCGCGGTTTTTCTTCACACTGAGGCATATTGGTGAAAATTCTGACCATAAATTTTATGTCAATGAAAACCTTACGTCTACAAACTTTAAAATTCTACGCGCTGCTACTCGCCTTAAAAAGGAGCATCGTATACATAGCGCATTTACTATACGTGGCTTGGTTTATGTCAAAATTTCTGCTAGTGATCAGGCAATACTTATTGATGAGTTAGAACATCTCAACAATTTATTTCGAGTTCCAGATGGGTCTGTTGCTGCTGGTGAATATCGCGATTATATACAATCCTAATTTAACAATTATATCACCGTCATATTATTTTTGGCCTTTGCGTGAAATTTTTATTTTTGTTATGCTTTTTCATTTTTGTAACATCTTTACATTGCTAATTATTTTAACTATATATATTTATTTGTGCATTATTCATTTTAGTCATATCCTTTACTTGTCATCGAGAAATGAGAATATAACAGTAAACATCAATGAACACTTTAAACAATAATAATAATAATAATAGGGTTCGATCTAGAGATGGGATTGGTTTTATGGTAACAATTTTGGCCACTCAAAGGAGAGGTATTAAATTATGTCACATCAATGCCCAGAGCTTGAGACCTAAGATTGAAGAGTTTAGATTTATTTTTGAGAACTCCGGCGTTGATTTTATATGTGTATCTGAGACTTGGTTTAAGCCTGAGTACACTGACTTATCGATTTCTTTGCAAGGTTACAATATCAGGAGGGTTGATAGAAATGGTTATGGAGGTGTGGCAATTTATGTAAAAAAAAAGGAATTGCAATCAAAGTTCTAAGTAAATCTACAGACAATTTTACGGGTACTGGTGCCGACAGTTCTGAAAATCTGTTAGAATATTTATTTCTGGAAGTTAGTTGTGAGGGAAGGAAGCTACTTTTAGGTTCCGTTTATAGACCAAACAACCGTATTTGTATGGAGAGATTTATGAACGCTCTTGAAACATACACGGTCTCGTACGAAGATGTTATTATTACAGGCGATTTCAATTCAAATATTTTAGTAAGCCCTTACCTGCCTGACAACATGTTTACACTTGGTCTTAGTTCCCCAAACACAAATAATGCTACACATTTTACAAGTACAAGCAACACACTTCTAGATCTTTTCTTTGTGAGTGACATTTCGAAGGTGTTGCTTTATGACCAACTCTCTGCCTCTTGCTTTTCACATCATGACCTAATTTTCATGACGTATAATTTTCAGTTAAAGGTTCCCGAACAACTTGTTAAATACCGGGACTTTAAAAGTATTGACTATATTAGGTTAGAAGAAGAATTTTTTAGAATTGATTGGAGCATTTTATATAGATTAATTTCTGTTGATGATCAGCTATCTTTTCTGCAACACAACTTGAACTACTTGTACGATCTTGTGGTTCCTCTAAGAACAAAAATTATAAATAGGCATAATAAGCCCTGGTTCACTCCCGACATAAAACAAGCGATTAATCGCAGAGATTTTCTATATGCTAGATGGAAACGTTTCAGAACCTCAGATTTACATGATGAATATAGAATATCACGCAAGATAACCAACGGGTTAATAAAAAAAGCAAAATCGGAATACTATGCCTCGAAGTTCTCTACTGCCATAGACTCGAAGAAAACTTGGAGAACGATTCGCGAAATTGGCATCGGCAAACCTGGTAGCCAAGAACCTTGTGCTATCGATGCTAATACCCTAAATACTCAATTTTTAAATATTCCGAATGTGGCACCAAATATTGATTACTATAATTTCGCTAATGATGTCTCACATAATAGTTTCAATTTTACCAACGTAAGGCAATTTGATGTCTTATCGAGTTTGCTATCAATAAAATCCAATGCAGTTGGTGTAGATGGAATAGATCCTAGGTTTTTGAAGATTCTAATTCCAAAACTTCTTCCGCTCATAACTTTTGTTTTTAACAAGATTTTTACCACCAACCAGTATCCAAAAATTTGGAAACTGGCTAAAATTATTCCTACTCCTAAATCCAATTCTGATTATAGGCCCATAGCAATCTTGCCATTTTTATCCAAAGTCTTTGAAAGATTAATCCATAATCAAGTTACACAATATCTTGAAACCAATAATATGCTGACTGATCGGCAATCTGGCTTCCGTAAAAATCATAGTTGTATAACGGCTCTTGTAGATGTTGGTGAAGATATAAGACAGCAGGTAGAGTGCGGTAATGTTACATTTTTAGTTCTCTTGGATCACTCCAGAGCGTTCGACACGGTTGACCATAGTATTGTGTCTTAAACTTAAACATATGTTTGGATTCGCATCAACTGCCTCAGGTCTAATATATTCATACTTAGTCGATAGATACCAATATGTTGAAACGCCTACCTCAGTTTCAACATCTTTGTCATTAATTCGAGGTGTTCCGCAAGGCTACATCTTAGGTCCTCTCCTTTTTACACTATACGTGAATGATCTTCAGGGCAAACTCGAATACTGCAGGATTAGATTCACGGTGGGCTTGAACTCGGCGTAAATGCATTTGTTTAGCACTTCCAATTTTGTTTTGGCATTCGATTCCTGGACCCATCAGAAGGTCAGAAAAAAAAATCCACCGTAATTCTTAGAGCCGATTTTGAGAAAAACGCGTTTTTCTGCAAAATTTGAGAAATTTAGAAATATTCATTATTTATGAAAATAAATAAAATAATTCATAATAACAATAACGTTTTGTTTTAATTCTTGATTCGCTTGACAGGCCTGTAGGTCATTGACAATCAAAATTATTGGCAAAATAGCCTTAGTAGTCAAATGACATCCAAAGTGTCAAGTTCAATATACTTTTTCATTTGTGGTATTTTTTTTTTGGAAAAAATGTGCAGGAAGTCGAAGGACCATGCGGGGACCCACAAAGAAAATCAGGAGCGTATATGTTTACTCTGTCTGCAGAAGAAAAAGCAATTGGTCAAAATTAGCAGTATTTTGCGCACCCACCTCGAGAAATGTGTGAAATATGATGCAGACGATGCACGTTTGCCAAAAGTTCTGTGCAGTGCCTGTAAAATTCTCGTTTATCGGTCAGTAAAGTCAAATAATTTCCAAGGAATAACGCTACCAGATTTCACCGGATTCAAGATTTTTCAAAAAAAGACTCGTGCAAAGGCTGAAACTCTGTGTAACTGCACACTATGCAAATTGGTAAGAGATCCTGGTCCATATAATTTTACTCGACGGATTAACGAGAATACCAAGAAAAATAGAAGAAACAAGTGCGCAAAATGTGGTCACACCTACTCAGTGGGGAAAAAACATTTCTGCAGTATTACATTTTCAAGTTTGCAGGAACACGTGAGCAAATCGCTCCCTAAAAAACAAAAAGAACATTTGGGGAGTTCTTTGATAAGATGTATTTGTAAATAGTGATCGAAGTGGCACAGTGTCAGGAAAGAAAATTGCTCAGTTATCACAGATACGAGGTGGGCCTCTTAGTATTGAACTCGTCCCAAAACCAAGCGACCAGACTCCATCCCCGCAACAGATTTCTGCAGAACAAGTTTCGAGAATAGGGACAAATTATGGTCTTTCCAGCAACATAGTCCAAGGAGTGGCACGAGACTTGCGTGTGGTTTCTCGAAAAAGGAATCTGTTCGAACCACATTTAAAAGAGAAGCTATCCATATACCGACATAGACTGGATGAATTTTTCGACTTCCAAACATGTGCTACAATAACATCTAAAGCGGGCGAGAAAACAAGTTCAACAGAAATATTGGTCTATTGCGATGATGTTCTGGGTTTGATAAATCGCGTTAAAGAAGTCCGCAACCTCAAGATCCTCATTTAAAATTCGGTATAGATGGTGGAGGCGGGTTTCTGAAAGTCTGCCTTTCAGTACAAGCACCTGGTCCTGTTGTAAGAGATCTCCGCCAAAAATATGAAGAAGGCGTAGCTGCAAAAAAGTTTAAGGATTCCGGCGTGAAGAAGTTATTTATTTTGGCAGTAGTTGCAGGCACACAAGAAAACTACGAAAATGTTCATCACTTATGGTCCCTCTTGCACATAAATCATTTTCCTGGAACGATCGCGACTGACTTGAAACTTGCTAATATATTAGTGGGAATCATGTATCATTCAAGCAGCTTCCCATGTACCTGGTGCTTTGCTGATAAAGAAAACTTGGATACATCCGGTGAAAAAAGAACGATAGACAATTGCCAAAAAAAACTATGTGGAGTGGGAGAAAATTAACTTCAAAAAGTCTCTTGCTAAAAAATACAGAAACTGTTCAAATGCGCCCGTTCTGTCAAGTGGCACGAATGACACGAGACAAATCCTTGATATCATTGCACCGCCTGAATTGCATTTAATGCTCGGTGTTGTGAATACTCTGTACAATCGAATGAAAAAAGAGTACGATGTCGAGTGTCAGAAATGGGCAAAAAGATGCAATGCTACCCAAGACTTTGTGCACGGGGCTCCTGCCTTTGCGGGTAATTCGTGCAAACTGCTGTTGGAGAAAATTGAAATTTTGCGCGAAATTTGTAGACCGGAATGCTTGAATTATGTCAAATGTTTCCAAGATTTTAGAGAAGTGGTTGAATCGTGTTTTTCAAATGATCTCAAATCAAACTACTTGGAAGCGATTGAAATGTTCAAAAAAAGCTATCTTGATCTTCGGATTCGTGTAACCCCAAAAGTCCACGATGTATTTTTTCATGTTCCTGAGTTATGTGCAAAAACCAAAAAAGGATTAGGGTTTTTTAGCGAACAGGCCATGGAATCTGTGCATCACGATTTTAAAATGACCTGGCAAAAATATAAAGTTGGGAAAAACCATCCTCATTATGGTAATAAATTACTGACTGCGGTCCAGGAATATAACAGCGTTCATTTGTAACTTGTCAGTAATCGGTAGACGAAAAATGAGAAATTTTGATTTCATGTTATTGTTTGTTTTCACGTTATTATTTGTTTTATGTTATTAGTTGTTCTCACATAACTTATTTCAAAGTGTTCACAAGTGTGTTTTGTAGAAAAATTGAACAATAGTTGTCGAGAAAATAGAACAATTAAAAAGATACCACTTTTCTAGTAATTTCATTTTTGCCTCACAAATCCAGTTCTCTGGAGTCGAATTACTATTTCGGAGAGTATTCATGGTAAGTTTTGAGCGTTCGACAATGTCAAAACAACTTGGTTTTAATCAAATACCCATCCTTCACCCTGAAGATGTGCTATAAAAATGTTCAATTTCCCAATGTTTTCATTAATACATGTGTTTTGTCCAGACAAATTATATTGCAGAAAAACGCGTTTTTCTCAAAATCGGCTCTAGGAATTACGGTGGATTTTTTTTTTCTGACCTTCTGATGGGTCCAGGAATCGAATACCAAAAGAAAATTGGTAGTGCTAAACAAATGCATTCACGCCGAGTTCAACCCCACTGTGGATTGTATGCGGACGATGTTCAGCTTTATATTAGCTGTTGCAATACTGCCGTTGATGAATGTGTGAGGACCTTAAATCAGGAGTTAGGTCGTGTCTACGAGTGGGCCACAGCTAATGGTCTAGCAATTAATCCTACTAAGTCCAAGTGCCTGATTATTAAAAAGAGGTTAACAAACTTTGATTGCAATCCGATTTTAACATTAAACAACCAGTCCATAGATATTGTACATTCTGCTAAGAATCTTGGTATATATTTTAACAGCACTCTCACTTGGTCTAATCACGTTAATTTTGCATGCGGTCGAACGTTTTCAATTTGTACTCCAATTAAAATTAGAATAATCGTATTTAATACCGATTTTATTGTACGGCTGTGAACTTTTTGCCAGCTGCGATAGCGTAAGTAAAAGAAAACTTAACGTGGCCTTTAATAACATTATTCGGTACGTATATGGTCTCAGAAGATATGACCATATTTCCCCATACGTAACCTTGCTTTATGGCATTACTTTTGATGATTATGTAAGAGTGCGCACTTTACTGTTCATGCATAAAATTATATATACACATCAACCTGAACATCTCTTTGAACGTTTAAGCTTTTCAACGCTTGCTAGAGGTAAGACTTCTAGCGTTTGGTCATCGAACTCTGGTTTCTAAATACCACTTCTTTATTAATGCTGTCAGTCTCTGGAATGGAATCCCCTATAGAATTCAGACCATTAGTAACGCACGTCAATTTAGGAAAAGTATTTTTTGTCATTTCTCACGTTGAATATATTTTTACATACATATATTGTTTTTTGATAGTCTGATAGTATAACACTGTAGGTTTTAGGTTTTAATTTTTTCAAGTTACATATTTTATTTTCTTTTTTAATTATTATTATTTTAGCTGGTTTTTTTTTAAATTTTGTTAACTTTCTGAAACTATATTATATTAGATTTTAAATTTCATTTTATATTTTTTTTATTTTTTTTTTATATTTTATATTTTAAAAGCGCAAACTTAAATCCAAGTTAATTTTGTTTTCTGATTTATTGTATTTACATATGCTCAGTTCCATACTGTAATATAAGACTTAAGTCTTGTGTATGGGACATCGAAAATAAATAAATAAATGAGGAGGAGGAAGAAACTGTCAAACACCTCCTCTGTCGATGTCCAGCACTATATAGAAATAGGGCGTCATACTTGGGAAATCCGTCACTACCCGAACTAGCGACCTGGGGGAATGCGACATTAGGGGAATAAATTCACTCATACGATACTCGGGTTGGTTTAACACCGACACAACCTCTGGGATAGGAGGGACACCTCTCTGAACTTCCCTACTATCCATCCCAGGCATCACAAAGGGACCTAAGGACCCAAGTGGGCCGGTTGTTAGAAACCGGCAGCCTGTTCAACCTAACCTAACCTACACTCGAACTTGAACAAACAGTCTGTACAAAACCATTTAAAATAACAAGAGACATATACATACATAACAATGTATATAAGTTAACGTAATGTTAGGTTAGGTTGAACAGGCTGCTGGTTTCTAAAAACCGGCCCACTTGGGTGCTTAAGTTAACATAAATAATTGTTGAAAAGAAATTAATAATTAAAACAAACTGCAATCTTGCAACTTTTGCCAAGTTGATGCAAACGATTGTAAAAAAATAATTTAAGCATACTGCAACTTTTGTCACGAGTTAAGCCAAAAAGTAACTCAGCTGGTATATATGTTATGTAATATATGTAATGTAATGTAATGTTGCAAAATGTATGAAATGACTTTAACTGTAAGACCCTCCATGACTATACAGACCTCAACCTAAAAAAATATTTGAAGGCATTAATGATATTGATCTGTGTCATTACTATACCTCACTAGAATTATCTCGCGATGCAATGCTAAAAACCATTCAAGTTATACTCGAACTCGAACAAACAGTCAGTACAAAACCATTTAAAATAACAAGACGTCGCACGACATGGCGACCGAGACAGATACATACATAAGAATGTATATAAAGTAAACAATTGTCGAAAAGAAATTAATAATTAAAATAAACTGCAATCTTGCAACTTTTGCCAAGTTGATCCAAAGGATTGTCAAAAAAAATAATAATTTAAGCAAACTTCAACTTTTGTCACGAGTTAAACGAAAATATAACTAAGCTGGTAGAATATACATATATAATAATTATATTAAAAATTAAACAAACATAAATTAATTAAACAAAGAAATATAAATGCAACAACAATAACTGATGTATAAAAAGAAAATATAATTTTTATATTAAAACAAAGTAAATGGAAGAAGATATTGTAGAACTAAAAGAATTATTAAAAACATTAAAGAAAAGTCCAGGAAGGACGTATACAGAAAAAAATATTCGAATCAAATTAGAATATATAGAATATATTAAGAAAGAGTTTCCATTAGCAGAATTAGAACTAAAAGATACAGAAGAAATTACTGCTTTGAAATTAGAATTTAGCAACATTTACAAACAAATAAAAGAATACCTATTAAGTAATTCTAAGGAATCAAAAACACAAAGTATCAAAATGGCAGCCTTTAGTTTAGAAACCGTCTGTGTCAAAAATTTTACCATTTTTCGCTGGTAACTTCACAGAACTTGAAAGTTTTTTGATAACAGCAGAACTAATCAATAAACCCCTTTCGGATTTACTTCAATACATTTATAATGCTAAACTAACATCTAACATTACAACAGCAATAGGAAGTTATACCAAGCCAGAAAATTTTGAAGCATTAAGAAGTTTGCTAGAACAAAGGTACAAAAATAATAAAACAATTCCAGAATTACAAAACAAGATAAACACATTGTTCCAAGGGGAAATGTCAGTTAATTCATTTAAAGAAAAAATACTACATATAATAGATAGTCTAAACAAATTAGGGATAGAAGAAGTAGGAGACACTGCGTCAGAAGCAGAAAAGAATGTAATAATAAAACTAAATAATAAATTAGCCCTAGATGCTTTCAAAAAAGGACTCAACGAAGACTTCAAATCGACAATATACGCGTCGCAACCAAAAACATTGCAAGAAGCATCAGAACTTGAAAAGAAAGCAACTCATAACGAAATTCTACACATCAAAAGAGAAAAGAGTTGTAAATAATAAATACCAAAATCCGCTTAATCTAAATATAGGAGACTTTGTATTAGACAAAATAGAAGATAGGAAAAAGAGTCAAAACCCATATAAAGGTCCTTATAAGATAATATCCCGAAACGGTGTAAATACCACTATAGATTATAATGGCAAAGAAAAAGAGATTCATAATAATAACTTAAAACCATATAAAAACTTGTAAATTCACAGTCATAAATATAAAATAAAAACATATTAATGTAATTATCCTAATAAAATTATTCCTAGATATAACTCGCATATAAGTAATTAATTAAATTTTAATCTTGTAACGGTGCCATGAAGAAAGTAAGAAGTCACTTTCATAATTTTTCTCTTAAGGGTGAGATTGTAGTGTACCTCACATGTGTACTATGCACATTATAGTACAACCCACAAGTCAACTATGCACGCACTACAATAATTATTAGTAACAAATGCTGATCAATCATAATAGTTGAGTGACACATATTTGAGTGTCAAATTAAGTTGAGTGCATTCCAATGCAATACATTATGATTGGTCAATGAAAGAAAGTAATAAGATTCTTTCACATTTTCATGGTGCCGAAATGAAACAAATATAATTTTAAGAATGACTAATGTGTAGTGAAAATACCAAATGAATGAATAAATGACTAATAATAATATTTTAAATTCACATATTTTAAGTCAATACCTGACCTACTTTTGGTTCAAATACTTAATGCCAACGAACGATACATTTCAGGTATGCACATTTATTTAATACCGTCGTTGGATCGCATTACATTATTGGCGACTATTCATTATGTATTTTCACTTACCCTCAAATTACTTAGTTTTAAGTATTACCATAATTATAAATATATATTACAGGTTAATAAAGAAAAGACGGGAGCAGTCATTAAACGACATACCACCGTATTACTTATTTAAAAATGAACACCGCAACTTTACATGGCGACCGCGAGCAAAAATAAATCGGACCGTGAAGAAATAAAAGTGCAATTTAATTTTAAAAAAAAATTAAAATGAAATATTAACATTAAAAAATATAAAAAATTATATATATAAATTAGCTTTGAGCTGAATCAAAAGTGAATAAAAACTTATGAAAAAATGTTATCTAAGTAAATAATTCTTACGTAAACTAACTTTCTAAATTATGTAAAATCCTAAAATCATGGAATTATAAAAAAAAACTATAAAACCCTAAATAACTAATGGTTAATTGTGACATATAAAAACATAAATTTTTAATGTTAAACAAATATTATAACTGAATAACTTAAACATTAAATAAAGTATGACGTGGTGGAAGAAAATTTTGCAAACAATCCCGTTACTGGTTGCGGGTTATGAAGTGGGTAAATCCACGGAAGACAATAATAATAAAGAAGTAGTAGAAATACTACGTAACAATTTAAAAATGAACATTGAAGAAACTACAACTACAACCAAAAACGAAAACATGAATTACATCCAAATATTGTCGGTAATAACAGTTATCAGCTTAGCCGTTATCTACGTAATAAAGATGATACTTAGAGCCGTAAATAGAAATAGAAACGCTGCCTCACCTATCAACAGATATAAGAAGACAATAATCAAATATAAGAAGAAACAAACAAAGACGATTTTTAAAGCTGTAAATGGAAATAGTAACGCTGCCGCACACCAATAACAGATATAAGAGGAGCCACTATTCAGAAGAGAAAATGTAAGCCTAGAAATTAAGTTTTTATATTTTTAAGTTTAAAATTCATAATGCAATGGGAACATATTTTAGAAAATTTAGAACCTTTACAAAATAAATTCAAACAATCTTATAAATGTATTAATAAAAATAGGCCAATAAAGCCAGAAACATTAGAAAAACATATTCAAATTTTATTAGAAACCTTTAATACTATTAGGGCAACACTACACAGGCACTATGATAGGTACAATAACCATGCACGTGACCAAGACTGTCGTCGAAATAACAATTCTAGAAATTATAACAACAATTCAAGAAATTATAATGATAATAACCGTTACAATGGACAACGAGGAGGCCAAAGCAACAATTATAGAAATCAATCTAACCGACAACAAAGCAGAGCAAAATGCGGGGGGTCAGCTCCAAAATTAGATGAGCACAAAACAAATATTAAATCAATATTCCACTTAAATCTCAATTTAAGTAGTTTTATTGAAATTTTAATATCAACTCATAATAATTTAAGTTCATTCCTTGTGGACACCGGAGCAGACGTCTCACTAATTAGAATCGGTGCTCTCAGCTCATTAAAATTCAACAGGAAAAACGTTATACAAATATCTGGAATCGGAGAAGGAATTATTGAATCCAATTAAAATTGATTTAAAAGTACAAAACTTTCTGATCCCTCAAAAATTTTATGTAATTTCAGATGCGTTCCCAATACCATTTCAAGGTATATTGGGATTAGACTTCTTAAAAATATACAATGCCACTATTCAATATGGACAAGATGAAAATTCAAATTTACTCTCGCTAAGACTTTACAATTTAAATTACCCCATAAATATTCCACTACTTGAAAGTATAGGTGATGGTACAATAAACCTTCCAGCTCGTGCTGAAGTTTTCAGAGCTATTATAATTAGCAACGAAGATTCTGATTTGGTAGTTCCAAGTCAAATAATAGAAGAGGGAGTATTTGTAGCTGGTTGCATAGTATCAACAAATTCTCCGTATGTAAGGATTGTAAACACAAATTCTGAAAATATATTTTTAAAAAATACATCAATAAAGTATGAAAAACTGTCCGACTACGGAATTCTTAATACGTCCAATGTTGATAATAAAAGAACCCAAACAATTCTGGAAAAATTAACGAACAAGTTTCCTGAAATTATTAAATCTGAAATGATTCAATTATGTTCAAAATATATTGATATTTTCGCTTTATGCTAGAGTTAATGTCGACGTCGTTGACCGCGTCTTAACGCCGAAATTCGGATGTTCGGCGTAAAATTTCATTTTGCTGTTAATGTTAACGCCGTCGACGACGTTAACCCAGCTGTGTACTACTGCATTGAATATACAGCTGTTTATTACGAAAAGTTATTTAGTGATATATTCTTAATAAATTAAATAAAAGTGAAATGTTCTTTTAACAATTTAATTAAAAAACTGTGAGGATGGATGACATAGCAATCGTGGGATTAACAATAACCACTTGCTATTTAAGTTATTTATTTTTGTTAAAAAAGAAATTGAGAAAGAGGCGGTTCTATCGTAGGCCAGATAATGATGACCGCCATATATTTGGATTTTATGAAGCTGGTTTTTTAGCAATAAAACAAAATGAAGAAGAGTTTTTCAAATTCACACGCATGACATTGCCTGTCTTCAATATTTTGTTAAATTTTCTGAAATTGCGGCTACAGAAAACTAAAAATTGCTACACAATTAGCCCAGAAGCTCGGCTTGCAATTACTTTGTCGTAAGTACTTTACCTGTGTTAGTTTGTTGTGATAGTCATATTAATTTGTATTGTATGCCTTTTAGATATTTGTCTCAAGGAGTTTCCCACCAATATCTTGGATGGAGTTTTAAAATCGGTAGAGTAACTGCCAGAGCTATTATACTAGAGACGTGCTCAATCATGTGGGAAGTGCTTGCACCTTTTTATTTGGACCAATGCAAAGCAAATGATTTTAAGGAAATTGCCAAAGACTTCAAAAATAAGTGGGATCTTCCAAATTGCGTTGGTGCTATAGACGGCAAACATATAGCCATTACAAATCCTGCGCATAGTGGTTCTAATTTTTATAACTATAAAAACTTTTTTAGTGTTGTGCTATTAGCTGCATGTGATGCTAACTACATTTTCACAATGGTTGACTTAGGTGGTTATGGAAGCCAAAGTGATGGAGGTAAATACAATCGACTAAATTAAACGAAAAATGTATGCAAAAACTTATTTCAGGAGTTTTAGCTGAATCAAATTTTGGGAAGAAGCTGTTCGCTGGAGAATTGGATCTCCCACCGCATTCAGTTCTACCAAATTCAACGCAAACATTTCCACATTTTTTTGTTGGAGATCCAGCATTTCCTTTAAAAATGAATCTTATGCGAGCATATCCCGGAAGATGTTTGATAATGGATAAGAAAGTTTTCAACTATCGTATTTCTCGAGCGCGTGTTGTTATAGAAAACGCATTCGGAATATTGGTAGCGAGATGGCGGATATTAAGAACCATGCTTAATTGCAGACCAGAAAATGCTGAAAAAGTATGTATGAAAAAATCATTATAAGTGGACTCTATTAATTCTTCTACGTTTTGTTAGGTGGTGTTGGCTTTTGTGGTTCTACATAACTTTATTAAGCAAATGCAACTTATTGCCCAACTAATTATGTGGACTACGAGGACAATTGTGGAAATATTATACCTGGCAGATGGCGAGCTGATATTGGAAACGATTGCAGCATATCCAACTCTCGACCCATATCCTTTGGCTCGAATAACGCAACGCGACAAGCTTTTAATTTAAGAGACACACTCAAAACATATTTTATGAATGAAGGTGCAATTGCACTTCAAAGAAAAGTTAAATAAAAATATATTTTATAATTCATTTTGTAATGTAGTTCATTTAAATATGGAAAGTGGGATAAAAAATCAGATCCACTTTCTCTAATCAATAGTTAATAATAATAGTATAAAACTAATAATAATAACAAATATTAAATTATTAAACTAATAGTAGAAAACTTATGTTAATGCCAATTGTTGATTTGCAATATAGAATATTCAATTAATATTTATATTTTCTATACTACCATCATTCAAATCAACAATTTGGCATTTACATAAGTATTCTATGATTTTTTTCCGCTATGACCCTGTTGGTGGTGCGCAAGCCCCCTAGCAGAACATCAACTCTTTTGAGGATATTCGAGTTACTCGATGCATTCGAGTCCTGCACCTTTTTTTCCATAAACATTTTAAGGGTAGTCATTGTGCCCATTAAATGTTCCTCAATACTGTTCATACAGGGGTCTTTTCTTTTTTTGGGGCAGAGGATGCATTTGAATTTGATGTGCTCAGGTGGTCATCAAGCACATCAATCACTTCCGTCGATGTGGAAATATCTCCGAAGTCGAAAACATCGCTTTCGTTGGGTACAGCCGCCACTTCTTCACCCACAATTTCCGTATAATTTCCAGTAGTCCTGAAATATGAAATAAAAATATTTAGAAAAATTATGAAATTGAACATATATATTAAATTTACTCCCTGGGCTTAACAAAGTCAGACAAAAAATGCATCTCTTTATATAAATACCACTCTGGTTTTGAATGGAACGCGCTGCCTGAAGGCTTATTCTCTTTTGACTTTTTCTCCCGCATATATTTATCCCTCAGGCTTTTCCACCTAGTGGTGCATTCATGTTCTTAAAAACAATAAACAAATTAAACATAAATAATTGAAATATTTGGTTTATTAATGTTTTTACCTGATATCCCCAAAGCTGTCCCTATTTTTTCCAAACCTCCCCTTTAAGAGCTATATTCTTATAGCTCTTGGAGAATTTGTTATAAAGTACTTCATTTTCACGAACAGCATTTATAAGCTGCTCATTTAATATGAGATTCGAACTCATTTTATTTAAAAAACGTAAAAATTAGACAAGTTTTAAAAAACTGTAACCAACGGAAAATTATATTTGTTATATTTCCTCCTTTTTGACGTTTCATCATATGTTTTTGTCTGAGCAACACCGCAACGACGCCGAAAAATTTGAAACAGATTGAACTTTTTCGGCGCCAAATTTCTTACGGCGTTGAGATTAACTGCTCTCATACAATTTCATACGATTCAACTTTTTTTGACATTTGACGCTGTCAACGACGTCGACATTAACTCTAGCATTAGAAAGTGATAAGATAAGTACGAACAATTTTTATACACAAAATTTAAGAGTTTCTGATCACAAAAGGATGAAATAATATGGCAAATTGAAAAACTACGGCAGGACGGAATAGTTGAACCATCGGCGTCCAATTATAATAGTCCTATTATGCTCGTACCAAAGAAATCATTGCCAAATAACCCTGACAAACGATAGCGTTTAGTTGTTGATTACAGGCAAATAAATAAGAAGTTAATAGCAGACAAATTTGCATTGCCCAGAATTGAGGACATTTTGGACCAATTAGGGAGAGCAAAATTTTTTTGCTGTTTGGACTTAACCTCTGGATTTCATCAAGTTGGATTAAATGAAAAATCGAGAGACATTACTTCCTTCTCAACAGAAAATGGTTCATATCGTTTCACCCGTTTACCATATGGCTTAAAAGTAGCTCCAAATTCCTTTCAGAGAATGATGAATTTAGCATTTGCAGGTTTAGCTCTTTCAAAAACTTTTATATATATGGATGATGTTATTGTCACAGGATGTTCGATAAAGTGTTGTGATATAAAATATATAAAATATAATAAAGAGCACAGTCATATACAAACACAACATGGTGTCAGGTGTGAAAACTGACTGATTATAATAAAAGTAAAAAGCTAAAAAAAAAAAAAAACTTTAAAGAATAAAGCCATTGTGACCGACGTTAACAAAAGTCATTTGCAAGTAAAATTATTTTTGCTAAAAAAAAAAGAACTCAAGTTTAATAATAAACTTGAAGAAAATTAACATAAAAGTGGAGGTAAAAAACACAAAATGGTGGATTCTGAACAAAATCTGAATGTAACAACAAAAATGAATGCAGCAGAAGGAGGGCAATTTTTTGCAATCACATTGCATCCAATCAATTTAAAGTCTGCTAATTTGGCAAAGGAATGGAAGTTGTGGTATACACAATTTAAAATTTTTATGACCGCAACAAACTTAGAAGCACAAACGGATCGTCGTAAGGTGGCCTTACTCCTACACCATCTTGGCAGTGAGTCTCTGGAAATTTTTAGTTCATTCAATGAAGACCTAGATACAATTAAATATGCAACATTAGTCGAAAAACTTGAAGGATACTTCATCCCAAAGGTAAATATCGCAATGGAGCGACACAAATTTTTCACATGCAAGCAGCAGCCGGATGAAACAATTGATCAGTATGTAACAAAATTGAAAAATTTAAGCCTAAACTGTGAATTCGGTACATTAAGGGAAGATCTTGTCAGGGACATATTTACTAGCGGTCTGTCCCTCAAAATGGTAAATATTCGTGAAAGGATACTAGCAGAAGGTAACATTTCACTAGATAAAGCAATTGGTATTGCGAAGTCCATATCTATGGCGAAAGAAAATGCAACTAAACTTGAAGATACTGTAAAAGAAGAACCATTCATTAACGTGCTGCGGCGAAAAGCCTTTCAGCCCTCAACATACAGAAACCAACATGCGGCAACACACAAAACCCAACTTGCTTCAACATACAACAAACAACGGGCTTCTCTTTGTAACCGTTGTGGCCAGGAACACAAAAATAGATGTCCAGCAGCTGGGGAAAAGTGTCATAACTGTGGCAAAATCGGCCATTTTGCTAAAATGTGTTTTATGAGAAAACGTTTCATAAAAAATGTTAATATCAATAAAGATGGCGATTGTGAAGAGGAAGAATATAATCATCATCGGGTGAATGGAACATTGAGGTCCAAATTGCAAACAACAAAATGGTATGTCAAATTGATACCGGGGCACAAGCCAACATAATTTCAAAGGAAACTATAAATAAATTAAAAATTAAGAATTTTTTAAAGAAAACTAACGTTAATATTTTTACATTTAGTGGTGAAAAGTTACCAGCCTTAGGCACTATAAACTTAAAAGTTTTTTATGAAAATCGTGCTTATATATTAAAATTTTTTGTGGTCGACATTAAATGTAAAAATATTATCGGTCTTACATCAGCTATTGAAATGAATTTAATCAAGAATGTAAATATTTTGACAGTAAACAGCATAATTAAAAAGTATTCTGATGTGGTTGGTGGTCTTGGTCTTTTACGTAGAGAGTGTAATTTGGAATTGAGAAAGGAGGTTTCTCCTGTAGTTGATGCTCCTAGAAAAATTCCGTTTAGATTGTATGAAAAACTAAAACATGAACTACAAAGAATGGTAAACTTGAATGTGATTAAAGAAGTTATTGAACCAACAGAGTGGGTGAGTTCTATTGTCCTTGTGTCAAAACTAAATGGTAATTTAAAACTTTGCTTGGATCCTAGGAATTTAAATAAGGCCATTTTAAGACCTCATTTTCCATTTCCAAATATTTAAGAATGCAAAGCAAGACTTATACCATATTTACACTATGCAACTTTGTTGCATGCAATTTTCATTTTAAGTGAGAGTGTTGAAATAGAAATGTACACATTTTGTATTTCTTCTCTGTCTTTCTCACTGAAAAAAGAGAGTTGCATGCAACAAAGTTGCATAGTGTAAATATGGTATTAGTGGTTCCAAATTCTTCTCCTCACTTGATGCCAACAGTGGGTTTTGGGTGATTCCTTTGAATGAAAAGTCATCAAAGTTATGTACATTCAATACTCCCTTTGGCCGTTATCGATTTTTGCGACTACCATTCGGTATTAACGCAGCACCAGAAATTTTTCATGGTGAAATGATTAAGTTGTTTGGTGATATTCCAGGTCTAGTTATATACATAGATGATTTTTTGATACATTCGTCTACTAGAGAGGAACATTTAAGAATATTGGAAACAGTTTTCCAACGTGCAAGGGAAGTAGGCATAAAGTTTAACACGAATAAATGTAAGATCTTTCAAACTGAGATCAAATTCTTAGGGCACATATTTTGCAATCGTGGAATCAGACCAGATGATGAAAAAATCAGATCCGTTGTTGAAATGCCAACACCAAAGAATGTGAAAGACCTGCAAAGATTTTTGGGTATGGTAAATTATTTAGGACCATTTATAGAAAATTTGTCTGCAAAGAACATCAAGTTAAGAGAACTTTTGAAAAGTGATATTCAATGGCATTGGTCAGATAATCATGAGAAGGAATTTGAAAATCTCAAATCTGAAATTAACATACTTCGACCCCAATAGGGAGTTAACGTTGTCAGTCGATGCCTCTAAAGCCGCACTTGGCGCTACTATTATGCATGACAGACATCCAATTGCATACGCATCAGCTCGTTTAACGACATCACAACAAAATTATGCCCAAATAGAAAAGGAATTATTTGCAATTTTGTTCGGTTGTGTAAAATTTCATCAATTTATATATGGGTCAAAGATTTTGGTTGAAACGGACCATAAGCCATTGGTTAGTTTGTTCGGCAAATCTTTGTATAAAATTCCACCTAGACTTCAAAGGTTTATGTTGCGTTTGCAGTCATATAATCTTTCAGTAAGCTATAAGCCAGGAAAGGATTTGCAAATAGCCGACACTTTATCAAGAGCGCCTTTAGCAGATACAATATTGACTGAAATGGATGAAGAGATTTCTTTACATTGTAATTTTGTTGCTACTTACCTAGATATACCTTTTGCAGGAACCAATCTTATTAAGGAGCATACTAGGAATGATGAAACATTTACAAAGATAATGAAACACATAAAAAATGGGTGGCCAAAAAGTAAAACGAATATAGAACCAGATCTAATGCCCTATTTTAGGAAAAAAGATGAAATTTCAATGCTGTGCGATATTTTACTAAAAAATCACCAAATCTTGATACCCAAAAGCTTGCGTAGTTCGATTTTGAAAAGAATATATGAAGGCCACATGGGTATACATTATTGCGACATATTTTGACAGCAATAAATATGTACGAAATGGGCAGTCTACATTGGAGATAACATAGCTTTGACATTTGCTGCAATACATGTTACCATACTTATTGCTAGTCTAGACGGGGTGTCATGTCTTATTGACATGATTGCTACTTTAGTCAACGTTCAGACGATGCAAGTCTTATTGATCAGATTGTTATATTATGGGCGAGAGAGGCAAGAGGAAAGAAACGGGTACACAACCTCATGTACCGATGAAATTCGTTTTGCTTTCTCATTCGTAATATAAGAAACGCACACATTCATTCACACGTGTATACATTCCTGCAAAAGGAAGAAACAATTAAGCGATGACTTTCATCGTCTGAACGTCAAAAAAAGTTTAAAGAAGAAAAGAAGCTGATCAATAAGACTTGCATCATATGAACGTAGACTTACATAGCGTCTTCACGAGCCATTGATTTGTCTTGACAAAAGTCAAAGTCGATATGAAAAAATAGCACTAACATTTTTCTGAATTTTTTATGTATGAAGTTTGACAAATGTTAGAACAAAATCATGTCTCGTGAAGCGGGGTGCTATTGACGTGAGAGACGAGGGGAAAAGAAACGAGTACTCGGGTTCATGTACTATCAGTACGTTTTGCTTTCTTATTCGTAAACGCACATAAGCATGTACATAATAGTTAACTATATCTACTTAAAAAACATGTCGTCATCAAGACATGCATTGTGTGAACGCCAATGAAAGTTCAAAGACGAAACAGTAAGAATCTTGTCAATAAGACGTGAATCGTATGAACGCAGACTTAAAAAACATGTCGTCAACAAGACATGAATTGTGTGAACGCCAATGAAAGTTCAAAGAAGAAACAGTAAGAACCTTGTCAATAAGACATGAATCGTATGAACGCAGACAAAAGGTCTGCGCAGCCGACAAAAATTTTATCCAGCCGTTTAGCGCACGGTGCAGTCATTTTAGCCGCTGACAATTTTACATTTTCAGCCGCCTTTGATAAAAATGCCCCGGCTCCATTTTCTTTGGGGAACATTAAATTAGGGATAGGCAAATGGAAAAAATTTATCGATATATATCGTATCGATATTTTTGAACACTATCGATATATATTTTTTAAAAGAATCGATATTTCGATATATCGAAACGTATTTAAATAAAAACAATAAAAACAGAAAATTCAAGAAAAACAAAGGAAGAATTAAAACAGTTGTCAGCTCACCATATTAAAAAGTAAATGACACAATTTTAAATGGCATCAAATAAGTTACGAGAGCATCATCTTACACTTATATGTTATTTAAACAAGTACTCATCGGATATGTTCATCAGGAGCACTCTTTGCTTTATGTGTTCTTATGTCAATCTGATTCTTTAATCAGGGACTGGTAATTTTTACAGCAGAAGCGACTCTTTTGGACGATACTGAAGAAGCCCGGCATATCCAAAAATTTAAAGCATCTTCTTCAGTCTCATTGTCGAATTTTGATGTTTTCATAAGTTGCAAATAAGCTTGCTTTTTAGGTCTGTAACCAAATTTGTTGCGTTTTCCTACGTGTCTACCACACAAACTACAAGAAGCGGGTTCGATACATATTTTTTTTTTTAATTTCCACACAGAAGACATTTATTTACCCGAATCAACGTCTATCATACCAAAACCATTGTGTCTCCGTATTGACTGTTATTATGAAAAAGTCCCATTTTCTTCGCGTCAGTTTAAAATACACATGATACATGCAGTAATGCCAGTTTCGTATACAGTTTAAAAACGGCTAAAATTTATAAAAAGCTCTTAAAAATATCGAAAGCGATACTCGTAAATAAGAATCGATGTATCGATATCTCGGTTTCTGAAATATCGGCGGCTTAAGTCCAGTTTAGTGACACAGCTCCAAATAAAAAAAAATTACATAGGGGGATAGAAAATGCAAAAATAAGAAGAAAATGTAAATTAAAACATTGGGGGAAACGCTTAGTTTTCGAGTTATGAGCTTCTAAAGTTTTCATATATATAAACATACAAATGTAATTTTCTACTATATTTTTGAACGTATATAGCCAATATTGGTATCATTTTAAAGCTTTTGAATAGATCTTTCTGAATATTCAAACATTTTTAAATTTTTTTTAACCCATTACGATGCGGGGATGAGTTTACGAAAATCCGGCTGTACAGAAAGGTTTTATTCAGCGAAGCCGCTATTCGACATACATAGAGGAGAAAATCCTTAAGCCCGGCCGAAGGCCGCCTGTACAGAAAGGCTTTACTCAGCGAAGCCGCTATTCGACATACATAGAGGAAAAAATCCTCAAGCCCGGACGAAGGCCGGCCGTGTAGGGAATCTTTACTCAGCGAAGCCACATTTTAAAATATTTACCACCACCTAAAATATATTCTTAAAAGCTTTTAAACAATGCCAATATGTATTTAATGTTGGAAAATATAACGTATAATCACAGTTTTATACGAAAACTTCAGAGGCCCATAACTCGGAAAATATGGGTTGCCGGCATTTTTTTTATTTCATATTTTCTTCTTATTCTTCAATTCCCTATAAGATAGGCTATTTTTATTTTGGACCTACTTGGCTAAACTGGATTTGTTCCGAAAATCCTTTCATTTGAATAAATTGCATACTTACCTAGTGATCTTTCTTAACATTTTCGTGTAAAATTTTGTATAAACTGTATTAAGAGCTAAAGATTTATTTAAGAGCTTTAAAATGATACCAATATTGGCCATATATGTTCAAAAATATAGTAGAAAATTACATATGTATGTTTATATATATGAAAACTTCAGAAGCTCATAACTCGAAAACTAAGCGTTTCCCCCAATGTTTTAATTTAACATTTTCTTCTTATTTTTGCATTTTCTATCCTCCTATGTAATTTTTTTTATTTGGAGCTGTGTCACTAAACTGGACTTGTTCCATATCGGCGATATATATCGATATTTTTTTCTTAAATATCGATATTTTGATATATCGATATATTTTGCCCATCCCTACATTAAATTATATTAATTTCGCTTGGCATGGAACTACCAAAGTAAGCCCTGTATATATATTTATTTATTTATTTCTTTATTTATTTAGGATATATGTATATAAAGCAAAGGCTAAATGTAGAGCCAAAACAGCACCCACGGCTGAATAAATATTGCTGGCAGAAAAACAAAACCACACAGAAAAAATTATCACCAAAAAATTGTCTAACAAAAGTTTGTCTAAAAATAAATTTAATTTTGTTTGACTCTGGGACGCAAACCAAAAACAACCAAAAAAACTGTGTCCTAAAAACAACCCCGATGACGACATACACGCAATAAGAACAACAACAATGATAGCAAAAAGAATGTGATTGTACCAAGTTTGCTTACTGAAGATTTTTGAGTGAATCAATTCGTTAATGTTGTGGCGTTAATTCTCATTCATTTTTTTACTCTTTAGATAAAGATTCAGACTTGAACACATTCAACAAAGTGAAAATTCATAAATGCTTCATGGATGCTGATGATGATGACCCAGACAAACTTTGTTTGATATAAAATGCACTAAATATTTTTGTTTGATTATGTAAACTATTTTGTTTAATATTTGGTAGTATTTTTATAAATTCATACAAAAATATCGTTTGATATTCTTCAAAAAAATCCAGTAAATCTTTTTGTTTGATTTAGTAATTGGCTTTGTTTACAATTTTTAATATTTTCAGACAAATTCCCAGGCAGACAAATTCCCAGGCAGAAAAATACAATGGGCCCAACGTTGGCAAAATATTTCCTAAGGTGTTAGAAACGTTGGCAAAATATTACAAGTTCTACTTTTGAAGTGTTGTGCCAACACACAAATGATAACCTCATGCTGGGATCCGCCCGATTGTTTTTTATATCGGGCTAAACACTGAAAACCAAAATTTTAGTGCTGTCCCAATATAATTTTTTTTTGTTTAGTACGACTTTCCTATTACTTCGAACTTCAAAATTACAGTGTTTTCCCAAAGTACCAATAACTAAATATAATACAATATTCTATTAGTTTATAGTCTTATTACTTGGAAATATTATAGGAACAGCAAAATTGAAAGATTTGTTTTGTTATAATTTAAGAAAAGCACCTTTTATTCTGCAGCTCCTCATCCAAACATACAGACTATAAACTTACTTCCATTCCTCAACGTAATTCATGTATACTAATATGGGATTTAGACACTGAGTTTTTAGACAAGACTTTTTTTAAATTCCATTTTAAAGTTGCTACTGAAAATCATAAACATTTATACGATGATTTTCTATCTTGATTTTTATTGAAGTTTAATTCATAAATTTTCTTTGAACATAAATAAATTCTATATTTTTGTATGAAAAAAAATATAAAAATACAAATGAATTTAAAAATAAATGTCAAAAACAAACATGAAAACACAAATCGAGATTTCTTTCTACTCCGTTTGCTTTTCTACACCTTTCACCTATAAACTAAAAACTCAAGACTGAACAAACATGTTAAAAACTCAGCGTCTAAGTCCCCTATAAGTATTGGGAATGTTATGGTTATATAAAAAATTTTATAAAAATTTAACCCAATTTTCGCCAGACCTAGTTCCCGATTGGTAATTATAATCGCCAGCGGCGACATTTTAGACCAGAATTATATCACAATAAACCTAGGTATGGTAGATGTTAAGTGTATTCTTACAGTATTTCAAAATGTATCCATTGTTATCACTCTTTTAAGTCAGTAATTTGTTTAAAATGAAATAAACAATAAAAATTAAACAACAAAATCTTTTCTTAAAAAAAACACGTTTCTTTTCAATGAAATTGTTGAGATATTTTTGTCTATATTTACAAATTTGTTTGTAGGTCCGTTCCTAGACAAAATATTAAGGTATGTTTCAGTTAGTTTTAAGCCAATCTCAAGCTACTGACTTTTAAAAAGCTCACAAGAAGATAAAATATAAACAATGTTAGAGAACTGTGAAGAGAAATTTATCAAAAAAGTTGAAAAACCAATTAAAAACTGATTTGAAAATGATTGACAAAACGACTATAGCAAACACATCACACATTTTATCGGTTTCAAATCGTTTTTGTCTAAATCATTTTTCATCACATACCTGATCTACTATTCCATTGAATTCCTTACAGAAAATGAAATTTTGTTTTCTCTGTGCACTTTGAATGAACTGTAATCTTTATCATCTGATATTGGGTGAATTTGTAATTACAACACTAATAAAAAATGCTGCCGTAGTTGCAGTAATTTGCGGCAGTACTGTCAGTTGTTTGCGTAAAGCAACTACGAAAAAACTTTATTCCCAAATGATGGTTTTCGAACGCTGGACTTTGATTGTTGTGCAATTACTGAATTTTTAAATGTACCCATTATCTTATTGTATTTCTCTTATTTTGCTGCTTCGGAGCTAGAGAAGTGTATGACAAAGTCATTGAACAAATCTAGTTTGCTGTTCCAAATGTAATAAAAATTGCCAAAACTTTATATTCTTTAAAATTTCTACAACCTAGGCTACTTATTGCATTTGGACCAGCTTGGCTAAACTAGATTTAAGCCCGAATGTTAACTCCACCTGATTTGCTTTGAATTACATACATTTAATACGATTTGTTCTTTATTTGTTTTTGTAATAAAATTACTTATTTGACACAGAAGAACCTTAAAATTTACTAATTTAGTATGACTGTATTTTTTGTGGCAACTTCATTTCGTTTTGTTTACATTTTTCGTGATTTACTTTTCCTTTTTAGTAGTCAAACAAAGCAAATCAGCTGTTGTCTCGTGATTTGTAACAATGAAAACCACGACTAAAAATTAACAATCTCGTGATTTTCAGAACACCAAAAAATCATTCGGGTGATTTCAAAATCTTTCGTGGTTAGAAATCACCGTGATTTCAGAACATGCCTGTATTTAAATTATTTAGAAGAAAAAACTAAACATGTAGATTACTCCAAGCGACTGAACTAAACTCTTTCTTTTTTAATTTGGCTGGTTTATTCATATTTATTCTACTCTTATACAATGAAAACTTAGCTTTAAATTTAATTGTTGTTCTTAAATTATACTTTACCTGAAGAAGAATAAGAAGTCAAGTTTGTTTGCACTATAAATTCAGTTTCAATGATAGCATTAACAATTTTATTGTTTTAAGTGTTCCTGCTTATTATAATCTTATACTTCGTCTTTTTGTTGTAACTAACAAAAAAAATTTTGAAGGAGAAGCATGTAGTTTAATGGCATTCATAACAATCCAAAACCAGATCTTGAATCTTTGATAGAGCCGGCTTAGCAATAATTTCCAAACTTACAACCCGTCTTCATGACACTGCGACCAGACGTGCAATTTTTATTTTTGAACATAAGAAATAACGTCGGCAGAATGACGTCACAAAAAATGTCTGTGTTCAAAGTTCTGTTAAGGGCTGGGTAAACATAGTGACGTTTGGCCACAATTTGTATATATTCGTGTAGTAAATTTGCACGGCATTTTATAAATTTTTCATATATTTCACTTAATTGTTTTTGTATATATAAAAATTTTATAGATATGAACATAAATAATGTGCAAATAATTAAAGAACAATTTAAATATTTTGTTTACTTGCTTTCTTTCTTCTTTTTTTTCTATAAAAACAAGCAAATTATGCAGAAACCAGTACATACATACTAAATTTGATAGCTTGTGTCCCAACATAATTGCTCTGGCATGTGTTTGAACATTAATTTCCAAACATGTGTCCAAACACTAACATTTACTGACCACACAGTCATTTTTTGTGTTAGCAACAGGTTTTGATAATTGCAAACACAAAAATTTCCAAACTTATGTCTCGTCAAGAGCCGGTGTGAGACATAAGTTTGAAAATTGTTGTGTTAGCAATTGTCAAAATTCTGCCCTAACACAAGAAATTAACGTGTGGACTGAATGGGTTTCTTTTTTTTTACCATTGTTTGCAAATCAATGTTAAAAAACCAGGCCGAAGAAATATGTTAGAACACAACCTATCAAATTTAATATACGTTTTTTTTTTGATAATTTGTTTGATTTTATGGAAAAAACGAATAAAGAAGGTTAATAAATAAATGTTTTAGATGTTTTTTAATTATTTGTACATTATTTATCTTCATATTCATAAAAGTTTTACAAACAGACAAATAATAAAGTGAAACATATAAAAAAATGGTTTGCTGCTTTTCAATGCTTTTTCCTATGTTTATGGCTAAAACCAATAATAAGGTGACGATTTTCTGTAATACTTATTCATATATTTATTGCTAGTTTCGACGGGGTCTAATCACATAAAAGTGTGACCTCGGTTCAAAGCGAGTTCAGTACCAGGTAGCCTTATCAGCACCTGGTACTGAACTCACCCGAACTGTCAACGTACAAATAAAAATAATACTATTACAATTTCGTTGTGTGTTGTTTTACTGATAACGCCACTTGATATTAAAGGGCCAAATAAACTACGCAAGCGGCTTGCCAAACATGACAGAAATTTGCGTTTGTACAAGCTTGTTGTGTAATATATGGCAGTGTTTTTACGCTTGGCAAGCGGCTTGACAAGCTGCTTGCAGAAAAATCAAAAAATTTAGATATTTTGACTGCCATATTAAATTTGTGGCAAACTGATTGTATAGTCTATTGTAAAATTAGCTCAATTGCAACAAAATTTGCATAGAGTGAGGTTGTCGTGGAAAACTAAAATTTAAATCAGTGATTAATGAAAAAAGTATGTTTGCCAAGCCGCTTGCGTAGTTTAGTTGGCCCTTAATTCTTGCAATTCATATTCTGTACCACCGATTATAGCTCGTAATGTGGTGGCATGCAATAACGTCCATGGACATTATTTACATATAAAAAAGGAAATAGTGTCAATATAGTATATTATTTCCATTTCCAAGTGGAAATAATGTCCGATGAAAAAGCACTGCTTTTTACGCGAGCCAACTCTTGCAATTCATGTTCTGTACCACCGATTGTAACTCGCAATATGTTGGCATACAATAAAGTCCATGCAAATTATTTACATATAAAAAAGAAAAAATATCAATGGGCATTATTTCCATTTTCATGTGGAAGTAATATCCGTTGGAAAAGCACTGGTTTAGCAGAATTTTTTTTTATTTCAGGAGCTAACCAATATGTTTCTCCTTTTACATTTGTTTTGGAAGCAAAAAATAAAGAACGTAATGCAATATTAAGAGAAATACATAGTTACTTTAAGCAGCCCACACACGAATGATTTTTGCGTGTGACTTGCTCGCGTACCAAATCTCCACTAACGACAAACAAATCACAATAAACTTAAACGTCAACAGGTACACATGAATTGCAAAGCGAGTGCTGCATTTGTTCTTTTGGTTATTTATTTATTTTAGTATATTATTATTATTTATTTACGTTTTTATCTTTATATATATATATATATATATATATATATATATATATATATATATATATATATATATATATATATATATATATATATATATATATATATATATATATATATATATATATATATATATATATATATATATATATATATATATATATATATATATATATATATATATATATATATATATATATATATATATATATATATATATATATATATATATATATATATATATATATATATATATATATATATATATATATATATATATATATATATATATATATATATATATATATATATATATATATATATATATATATATATATATATATATATATATATATATATATATATATATATATATATATATATATATATATATATATATATATATATATTATATATATATATATATATATATATATATATATATATATATATATATATATATATATATATATATATATATATATATATATATATATATATATATATATATATATATATATATATATATATATATATATATATATATATATATATATATATATATATATATATATATATATATATATATATATATATATATATATATATATATATATATATATATATATATATATATATATATATATATATATATATATATATATATATATATATATATATATATATATATATATATATATATATATATATATATATATATATATATATATATATATATATATATATATATATATATATATATATATATATATATATATATATATATATATATATATATATATATATATATATATATATATATATATATATATATATATATATATATATATATATATATATATATATATATATATATATATATATATATATATATTATATATATATATATATATATATATATATATATATATATATATATATATATATATATATATATATATATATATATATATATATATATATATATATATATATATATATATATATATATATATATATATATATATATATATATATATATATATATATATATATATATATATATATATATATATATATATATATATATATATATATATATATATATATATATATATATATATATATATATATATATATATATATATATATATATATATATATATATATATATATATATATATATATATATATATATATATATATATATATATATATATATATATATATATATATATATATATATATATATATATATATATATATATATATATATATATATATATATATATATATATATATATATATATATATATATATATATATATATATATATATATATATATATATATATATATATATATATATATATATATATATATATATATATATATATATATATATATATATATATATATATATATATATATATATATATATATATATATATATATATATATATATATATATATATATATATATATATATATATATATATATATATATATATATATATATATATATATATATATATATATATATATATATATATATATATATATATATATATATATATATATATATATATATATATATATATATATATATATATAATATATCCAAAATGAATATTTTTAAAGAAAAAGAAACCCCAATAAATAAATTATAATAAAAATTGAATCAACAAGTTGTTTTAATCCTACAGTTTTACCCTTAGTGATCATCTTACTCGTGAGGCTAATGCACTTATCAGTTTATGTAGAAAGCTAAAACTCAATAAAAGAAATCTAAAATTTACTCACATTAATACTGATGTACCCAAGGTCAAAATAACTTTGAATGATAATACTGTTAAAGTGTGGGATTATGAACAATGTAATGAATTTTTGCAAAACCTAGACAGTGAGGTTTAAATTTTATCAGATTTGTGTTATTTCTGGTAATTTTGTAGTACATTTTATTTCTAATATTAATTTTTCTTGGTAAATTGGCAGCTACTCAGATAACTAGTTAAATACTTTTTTTGATTACTTTAAATATAATATACATTTTTCTACACTGAATTCAATTTATAATATTTACTGTTCTAAATTTCATATATATTGATTGTAAATATGTCTATGAACTTTAATTTAGGCCCGATTGTGCACGATAATTCTTTTTTGCGTACAAAAGTGGGCACCTCTTCAAATGATATAAAGATTGGTTATTTTAATGTGCGAAGTTTTGCAACATCTACCAATAAGATACATGAAATAAGGGATATTCTAAAGGATTGTTTATTGGATATAGTTGTTGTTAGTGAAACATTGCTGACGTCTAACATATCTTCTAATGTTGTGGATATTCCAGGATATAAGTTTTACAGACAAGATAGACCAGATCGCAGGGGTGGTGGAGTTGGATTTTTCGTATCAAATAAAATTGAGGTTAGGGTGGTTTTTACGTCAGAAGACTTTGACAATTTTGAATCAATTTTTATAGAAACTCATACATTTAATTCAACGCTATTGATTGGAGTAGTTTACCTTCCACATAGAAACCCGGTGAATATTGACATCATGGAGGAACGGATTGGTCAACTTCTGGTTAAATATTCTAGCATCATTATCATGGGTGATTTTAATTTTAATCTATTTGATATTGGCTCATCTCGTCTGATCAGGACTGTTTGCATGAGAATGAGTCTTTCCTGCTTGCATAACAATTTGCCAACACGCTTTGATTCTGCAAATTCATCCACTTCATTATTAGATTTTTTTAATCAGTCCGTCTATTGATGTAATGCTGTCTGATCAAATGCAATGTCCATTTATTTCGGATCATTCATTTATTTTTATGATGAATTCAATGATGGTACACAGGGTGGATCAATATGTGGAATATAAGGATTTTAGCAATGTAGATATTATCGCTTTTGAAGACACAGTTAATCAATATGATTTTTCAGATTTATATAGCAGCACTGATGTCAATACTCAACTTAATTCTTTGATGGGTTGTGTGAATATTTTGTATTCACTGGTCCCATTGAAGAGATTTGTATCTCGAGCCTTAGGAGACGAATGGTTTAACACGGATGAGATAATTTTCCACCTTTCCCTTAGGGATTTGGCTTATAGAAACCCTTCTGATCGTAATCGTAGGGTTTATTGCAAAACTAGGAATAAATGTAAGAAAGTTATTCGTAATATCAAGAGGAATTATTTTTTGGCGAAGTTTAGAAATTACAATACGAAAGATATGTGGAATATGATTAGATCAAATGGCGGCATTGAGTCCAGACAGAATGTGTGTGATTTCAACCCGGATGAGCTTAACAATGAATTTTTATGTTATAGAACTACTGATACGGGGAATCCCTTTAATTCTGTTCTTGACTTTAATGAGTATGGTTTTTCATTTCGTGTTATTGATTTTAATGAGTTATGTATTGCTTTGAATTGTATAAAGTCTATGCATGTGGTCCTGATGGTCTACCCTTAAAGTTCATCAAGGTGATATATCCAATAATATATAGGCAATTGCTTTTTCTTGTTAACAACATTTTGACATGTTCTATTTTCCCTAACGAATGGAAAGTGGCAATGATTGTACCGATTGGAAAAAGAAATTCTATTAATAGCATGGATGACTTGAGACCTATTTCCATGCTCCCCATGTTATCGAAAATTGTGGAACATATTGTTAAAAGTCAAATTATGGAATATTTGAATAGTAATGGTCTTATAAGCCCGTTCAATCTGGTTTTCGGAAAGGTTACACTACATCGTTACTATTATTGGGGCTTACTGATAATATCAGAAGAAATTTAAATAGTGGGCATGTGAATGTTTTTGGTTTCGTTGGACTTATCTAAGGCATTTGATCGTGTTATCCCTTGCAATCTTATTGTTAAACTATGCAATTATTTTGGTTTCTCCCGTATGGCATGTAAAGTCTTTTATTCTTACCTAACTGGCCGATGCCAGTTCGTTACTGTAAGTAATAATTCCTCTGAGTGTATGACGGTTACTAGGGTACCCCAAGGTTCGGTTTTGGGTCCATTATTATTTATTTTATATACTAATGATATTTTTGCGTTATTGAAGGGTCTTCTTACAAAGCTTTTGCCTTTGCGGGTGACATTCAACTACTTTTCTCAGCTGAACCTAGTTTTGTGGATGTTTTGGAAGAAGCCATTAACACTGTATTATTGAATATTGTAAACTGGATGTCAAATTCAAATCTATGCATCAACCCTTCGAAAACAAAATCACGTGTTTTATGAGATCAAAATCTTAATTATTATTCGTTGGGTTGTCTACATTTCAAAGTTGAATCGGTTAACTTAACTCTCTTTACTTTATATATGTGATCGGATGTATTCTATTTCAGAACATCAATTTTATACTTACATACATAATTTTTTTCTATCATGTAAATATTATATTTCTTTGATATTAGTGAAATTTATATATTAATTTAAGTTACCTTTTATTAAGCAATATTGTTAGCCTACTAACCATATACGGCCTTCATGGGCTCGGTTAGTTAAATGAATTTTTAAATAAATAAAAAATAAATTACTGTATACGTCCAAAAAACAAGAAATTAAAAGGTTAGAAGAATTTCTACGTAGAATAACCTTGATAAAAATTAGGGCAAGAAAAAATTAAAACTAAAAGAGAAAAACGCATTAGGGTATAAAAAAGAGAATTTTTTTTCTAATCTATTACTTAAGCAAATTTTAAAAACGAAAACTACACATTACAGAACAGGCTGAAGGCCCAATGAACAGACTAACTATAAACCCTTTGAAATGCCTAAACACCTTACCTGAATTCTATGGCGACTCAAAAAATTTACAGACATTCACTACAATTATTGACAGAATATATCCACACTTACGAACATATGACGAACTGTCCCAATTACTTTTTCCTGACATAATAAAATCGAAACTCAAAGGAAAGGCAAGGCAGGCAGGCAATTGAAATAAACTGCCACGCGATTTCTTGGACAGAAATTAAAAATACATTACAGAATAATTTTGGGGACAGACGTTCCTGCGAAGAACTTTTTGACGAACTACGAAGCGTGACTTTTAGAACAAACACCTTAGAATTCTATAACGACGTGAAAAACAAGTTACACAGCTTGAATAACAAATTAGTAGTTATTCTGGGAGAAACAGAAGCAACTAGACAGAGTGCGATAAATAACAAACACACCGCCCTCAACATCTTCAAAAGCAAAATCCCTGAGCCAATGAAATCCATCTTATTCTGTAGGAACCCAGAAAATTTAGAACAGGCTATGGATACTGTTTCAGGCCGGGTACGCAAATACCGGTAACAATAATGGGAACGGTCCAGAATTTAAAACTTATTCAAATAATAGGAATAACAATCCATATGATTATAGCACACAATACATTAAAAAAGATAGTAGTCGAAATAGGAATAGCGCACAATACAGGAATCCCCAACAGCCATTCCAAAACCACAGAAGAAATTTCCAACCAATGTTCCAAAATAACGGAAGAGACTACCAACAACCATTCTAAGCCCACAGAAGGAATTTCCAACCAATACCCCAAAATAACGGAAGAAACTACCAACAAACATTCCAACAACCCCATCCATATCAACAAGCAAACCCACAAAACCCCAATCCTCAAATTTCTCTATTCCACAGACCAAATTTTAGAAACCAACCTGAACCAATAGGAAAGCTGAAAATTTTCAGGAATCAGCCTCAAGAATAAATTACCATTTATAACAATAAAAACAAAGATAGGTTTTATAAAACTTATAATAGACACAAGCGCAACAAACTCAATTTTAAATCCGGGGATATGTAACCCAAAAAGAATCCATTCGACAAACCAACTTTTAATTAAAACTCTTCAACATCAAATTTACGTTAATGAAAAAGCCATAGTACCTATTTTTGAAGAATTTAGCGACATTGGAACAAATAAAACGCCAGAATTTTATATAATAAAGTTCCATAATTTTTACGATGGTCTAATAGGTAACGACATATTGACAAATGCCCGCATCGAAAACTTAAAAAGGATAATAGCACCAGACAACTCCGACCTAATATATTATAAAGAAGAAAACGGTGGTAGTATTTTAAGAGAAGGTATTTTGAATGTGGAAGATGAGGAAGCAGAGATAAATTTATTATCTGAAAGTAATCGTCTGACTACGCAGAAGGTAGATCACGAAAATTTCAGCATAATCGAAAATAAAGAATTTAAACCATTGAACGATCAAATTAGAATAGGACACTTGATAAATAAAATCTAGAAATCTAGAAAATGTGTTTATTATGGACCAAGATAAAGCGGAATGCGCAAAAATTGTTGCAGCGTTGCCTACTGCTGAAAGTAGTCTTTTGAAATTTAAGAATCACCAGCGGCAGGTGAATGCATACTTGAGGATATGCAAACAAATGTAAGTCACAAAACTGAAATTATCAAGAGGCACATTCATGTGCCTTTAGTTATTATATCAAATGTATAGGTAATGATAGTTTAGATAAATTTAAGTCATATACTAGTAAGGACGCATCTGAAAAATTTGTTGAGTGGATGATTAAAGATTGTGAAAATATTTACAATGAGTTTCTTATAACTAAGACAAAAATGACTAGCTTATCCCCTTCGGAGATATATGGTTTTCAATATGAAATAAATTGCCACATACATATGTGACAAATTTCTCGGTAGTCATAGAAGTGGTAAATATCGAGGTGCAGCTCACAATATTTGCAACTTAAAGCTCCAAATTCCGAAGTTCATACCAATATATTTTCATAATTGTTCATCTAATGACTCACACCTTTTTGTTAAAGAATTATGTAAAAAGTCTGACAACATAAAAGTCCTTCCGTTAAACAAAGAACTGTACATTTCTCTATCTACATTTACAAAAATGACTGACAATTTTAATCTTGAACTCAGATTTTTAGACTTATTGCTGATAGCTTAGAATCCTTATCAAATAACCTTACGGACAATGATTTATATACGGTTAGGGCGCAGTTTAAAACAAAGACAGAGTTTGACCTTGTACGAAGAAAGGGTGTTTTCCCCCATGAGTATCTTGATTCGTTTCAAAAATTGGATGATAGCCAGCTTCCACCAAGGGACGATTTTTTTAGCAAACTAAATAATAAGGAATGCTCAATTGAAGATTACGAGCACGCAAAAAAGATTTGGCATACCTTTAATTGCAAAACCCTTCGAGATTATATGGAATTATATCTAAAAACAGATGTGCTTTTGTTAGCACATATATTCGAAAATTTTCGAAAAGTCTGTAAGGGAATTTATATTCTAGATCCGTGTCAGTACTATACTGCCCCAGGACTATCATGGGATGCCATGTTAAAGCATACAAGTATTGAATAAGAGTTCCTAACAGACATTGACATGTATAATTTCTTTAAAAAAGGAATACGTGGTGGAATGGTACAGTGCAGTAAACGATATTCCAAGGCAAATAATAAATATTTAGATGATTTCGATGAAGAGAAGCCTTCTGAATTTCTAATATATTTAGATGCAAATAACATTTACGGTTGGGCAATGTCTGAGTATCTTCCTTATGGAGGGTTCTGATTGTTGACAAGTGATGAGCTGAATCTGGATGCAAAAAGCATATATAATAACTCACAAGATGGCTATGTAAAGTGACCTCATACACTTTGGAATATCCTTCATACCTGCATGACTCCCACAATGACCTTCCCTTCTGTGTTGGAAATAAAAAAATTTTACAATCAAACCATAAGAAATTAATTGCAGATTTTTTACCAAAAAACTCATATGTTATACATTATAGAGTTCTTAAACAATGTGTGGAACAGGGAACTGCATAATCAGTAATTTTTGCCACTTACTGTACACACATAGAAATTACTGTGTCGGTCACACAGCAACAGCAATCTGTACAATCATTGTCGTCACAGTATTATTTTTAATCAACCAAGAGCGTACTCATGTTGTCTGTTAGTCACTGCCTCGTGTGTGTGTCATTGCCTCGGTTCACAACACATCTGTGGATCAGTGTTTGGTCTTCGCTCATAACTACACAGCTTAAGCAGTCATTGCAATACAAACAACACAGTATGTGAGGCGATCACAATAGAATAAATCAATGAGAGTAGAGTGCTAGAGTGTGGAGTGTAGAAAGTGTGTTGGAGTGTTTTGCGGTTGCGGTGCCACCGACACAGTAAGTGTTATATGTGTACAGTGTCAAAAATTACACAGTTAGTTGTTCCGCGATATGTGTGTTGTTTTTTTACTATGTTGTTTACTGCTTTCGTCTTGTGCGTGGGTTTTATTTGTTTTCTATGCAAGAAATCAAAGAAGTCAATCAAACAACTTAGTTCATTAGTTCTGCTGTGTTCTTTGAAAATAGACGTAAGTTTTCTAATTGGCGAATCTAATAACATTATGACGGAAAATCAAGAATTTGTTACCCACCAAATTGACAATGGAGTCTATTCATTGACGCAACGCCGCAAAGGGAAAAGTTTTATGTGGAATGTTCTGGCCGAAATATTAAAGGAAGACGGCTCCATTCTGGAAGGATTCGTGTATTGTCGCACATGCCGTAAACTTCTCAAATTTGTCGGAAATCAAACGTCCAATTTATGCCGTCATAAGTGTTGTCAAGCACTCAAGCAGCCTCAAGTGTTAAAAACTGTTACGGCAGCTGATAAACAGGAAGCTATTAATACTTGCACAGAGTGGATCATTGAGGATTGCCGGCCATTATCGTCCATCAGTGGATCGGGCTTCATGAAGATTGCGAAGTTTTTCATTAAAATTGGTGCAACCTACGGGGAAAATGTTGATGTTTCTGATTTGCTGCCTGACCCTACAACTATTTCCCGTAAAGTGCAAAAAGCAGCAGAGGAAAAGAGGGAGATTATCAGCAATGAAATAAAGGATGTTGTGAACTATGGTGGAGCTACTGCTACAATCGACATGTGGACAGATAATTATGTTAAACGAAATTTTTTAGGAGTCACGTTACATTATCAAAAGGATTTCAAGCTATTCGATATTATTTTAGGACTTAAATCAATGGATTTTCAAAAGTCAACTGGTGAGAACATTCTGAATAAGTTAAAGACATTATTTCCTCAGTTTGGTATAGAAGATATAGAACCGGTAAAATTTGTTACAGACAGGGGAGCAAATATTGTGAAAGCATTGCAAAATAATACACGCTTGAGCTGCAGTAGTCATTTGTTCGCAAATGTTTTAGACAAGTCATTTGAAGAGACAACAGAGCTTGCAGAAACATTGCAGGCATGCAAAAAAATTGTAAAGTATTTTAAGAAAGCTAATTTACAGCATAAGCTGCCAACATCTCTTAAAAATCCATGTTCTACTCGTTGGAATTCTAATTACACTATGCTTAAGTCAATTGTAGATAATTGGTATAATGTCAACACAGTGCTTACTGAGACCGAAGAGACTAAACGATTATTGCATATAAATTTATCGACGATTACAGCTTTAGTTGAACTCTGTAAAGATTTTGAAGTTGTGTGCAAAAAAATGCAAGTTTGCAGCTCTCCTTCTTTGTGCTTTGCGTTGCCATCAATTTATAAAATAAGAAGCCTCTGTGTACCTAACGCTGCAGATATACCTGCCATTTCGACTTTAAAAGAAAAAATCACTACAAATATTGATGAAATTTGGGAACGTAATTTAACAATATGGCATAAAACAGCTTTTTTTTTTGTTTCCACCAGCTGCAAGTATGCAACAAACTGATATCGACAGTATAAAAGAGTTTTGTATATCTCATACTAGAAATTTTGAAAATGATACATTGACTTCATCTTTGCAACCATCACATAGCATTGATTCTCCATTAAATAATTCCAATCCACCAAGTCCAGCTACACCATCTCTAACTTCATCGAATATACCTTCACCTCAGCAAGAAAATCAATTTTTTTTTTCAAATTTGATTAGAAATTCCAGTGAAGCCTCAAATGAATCTGCTAGGGACGAAGTAGAAAGATATTCCAAAGAAAGCGTTCATATGACTGACGATTTCAATTTGATTGAATGGTGGAAAATTAATGTGAAAAGCTATCCTCGCTTATCCAAATTTGCTCTGCAAATTCACTCAGTACCTGCAAGCAGCGCAGCAGCTGAAAGAGCATTTTCATTAACAGGAAATATTATTACCGAAAAGAGGAACAGGTTGGGACCGAAATCTTTAGATTGTTTGTTGTTTTTACATTCATTTTATAAAGATTTTGAAAAATAAGAACATATGTATGTAGGTACAGATTTGTGAATGCATTTAAATAAAAAAAAAAATTAATATGTTAAATTATTATCGTAATATTTTGTACCATTTTTAACCTGAAAAAAAAATTTTGTTTCAATAAAATTAATTTAAAAATTTTCAAAGGGTTTGACTTTTCGTTCGCTTAGCGGTGCCAAAAAACTTCTTATGATACCCAGTGGGGCATTTCAAGAAAAAATGAGTAGTAAATCTGTATTACCTAAACAAAGTTTGGATATTGATTACCAAGATATGTGAGAAAAACCATATTTTTTTAATACAAAAAAAAAATACATTCTCTTAGTATTACTAAGCTGAAATAAAAATTAAAGTTGACTTTGAACAAAAAGGGGCACAAAATAATGCAAATGATACTAAAAGGGGGATTTAAAACTAAGGGGCATAAAAAGTGGCAAGGCATTCAAAAAAGCGGCAAAATGCGACTTTAGTCGCACAACGGTAACGCTGGACTTATTCTCCACAAACAGTGCAAACGCCAATACATATTCAGTGTATTAAAACTGCAATACACATTTACGCCACCGCCACACACCAAGAAATGTATATGCAGAAACAACACAAAGCAAACATGTAAAAAAGAGACTCGATTGTGAAATTGCAAAGTACTGAGAGCATTAATACACCCCGAGTGCTGTTTTCGCTCTGATCGCCTTTTTGCAATCGCTGCTTGCATACTGTGTCTCTGACACAGTACGAAGAATGAGAAGTACAATTGTGATCGCATAAGGGTATATGCAAAAGAATGTTGAGTAAAACACACACAGCACAGTTTTCGTTGAGGTGCAAGAGATACAGTTGTCAACGATAAACTGTGTGTTTGAACTGTGTACTTATTGTTGCGATGTATCGCTGCAGTTGTCTGGTGTGGAATATGGTTTAATTCTAAAGAAAACCCATCGCATTCTTACTTTTAAGCAATCTCCATGGCTAAAAGACTATATAGATTTGAATACTAAACATAGACCTTCTGCAAAAAATTCTCAAGATTTACGAGTAGCCAAAATGGTTGAAATTGATAATTACGTGACAAATATAAAGAAAACCCAATTTAAGAAATCACGAAAAGTTCCAACTTTAGTGCAACAGATGTCCATTGTTTTATTATCACCTTCATTTTTAATTATTATAAGTCAAATATGGTAAATGTTATTTATTTTCTAGTAACGAACACGCATGAACTTCAAGTTGCGCTGGCAGCTTTGTTAGACGAAATATCTATTGTACCCATCTTAGCTTTAGATTGTGAATGGGTATTACATCCAATTACTAAAGTGCGACAACGTTTATCATTGCTTCAAATATCAACATTAAATTTAAATATTATATTTCGTATGGATCATTTACCAGAAATCGAAATTACTCAACTAAATCGTTTACTTAAAACTTCAAATGTTGCACGGAAAAAAAGTCCCACTGAATTTTTGCTATAAAATATAGCTGTCAAACTATTTCAAAATTTTTCAATATTTATGGTAAAAATTAACATAATTATTACTAAATCAGAAATATTTATCGTTTTACTTCCTGCAAAGTATAACAATCAGCCATGTCACAGATTTCAATTCCGTTCGAAACGGAATTCAACCTACCCAATTTTTGTAGCAAGCTGGTGTCTAAAAAAGAATACTAAAATTTGTCAGGTGTGTCCAGACTGTTGGCGGCGCTACTATGCTGCGGTATGCTCCAGCTAGGGCTTGACATATTAGGGTGGATTGAATTCCGCTTCCGAACGGAATTAAACTCTGTGACATGGCCGAATAAATAACCATGTGTTATGGCTTAGATTTTTCGTGACCAATTATATAGTTGGTATTGGTTGGTATAAAATATAGCTGTCAAACTATTTAAAAATTTTTCAATATTTATGGTAAAAATTAACATAACTATTACTAAATCAGAAATATTTATCGTTTTACTTCCTGCAAAGTATAACAATCGGCCATGTCACAGATTTCAATTCCGTTCGGAAACGGAATTCAACCTGCCCCATTTTTGTAGCAGCTGCTGTCTAAAAAAGAATACTAAAATTTGTCAGGTGTGTCCAGACTGTTGGCTGCGCTACTATGCTGCGGTATGCTCCAGCTAGGGCTTGGCATATTAGGGTGGATTGAATTCCGCTTCCGAACGGAATTAAACTCCGTGACATGGCCGAATAAATAATCATGTGTTATGGCTTAGATTTTTCGAGACCAATTATATAGTTGGTATTGCTAAATATACTATATTTGTGCACAATAAAATATATCCACTGTGCGAATATTTTGTTAAATACAATGCATACGCAAAAACATATTATGCAGAAAAATGTATCTAAATATAGTGAAAATTTGTAGCAAAAATTGTAACAAAACATTACTGCTTTAGCAACTTAATAAGCTGTATTAGTGTGCTCTGTATGCATAAATATTACTTTTGTAGCAAAAATTGTGACACAACATTGCTGCTTTAACATCTGAAAAAGCTTTATTAGTGTACTTTGTATGCATAAATATTTTTTATTGTTTAGTATTGTTTTGTTATTCATTCTGGTCAAAAGCATTTCTTTCATAGAAATTAAAGTAAAGTGCATTTAAAATTAAAAAATAATAATGAAAAGAAAACAAAAAAATTAATTATGGATGTGGAAGAAATTTTGTACCAGTTGGGATATCCCCAATTAATAAAAATATTTAAAGGTAAGTTAATTTATACGAAAAAAAATAAACAAATGGGAACTTGCGAAATTTCATAGCAAATATTGCTATAAATTTCCAGTAAAGTTACTTACATAATTTTTAATTTTTATGTAGATATGTAGATACTAATATACAAATTGCTATCGGCTAATATTATATATACATGTTTTTATAATAATGTGCTAAAACAATCGGTAGCACACCACTATATCTTTAATTTTTCTCAGTTTGACGAAGATTGCGTTGCAAAGGAAGCATTTAAATAATAAAATACTTATAAAATCTTTCTTAAATTGTGTTTTTTTAAGATTACTTAGAGGCTTTTCAAAGTTTGGACTACTATGGAATTGCAGAAATTATAAAAAATCGATCGGATCGAGCCTTGATTCGGAAACGTTTCAGAGCTGAGTATATTGATCAAGTAAGTTTACAACAAAGGATTTTGGTCCTAAAGTTTTTAAAATAAAAACAGATATTAATATTCAACAGGGTTTTATTTCAACGAATTGCGCATCTGGAAATAGTGAACCAGCACTTAAAAATTATACCATCGAAACTATTGAAAGTGTAAGTATTTTTGTGAAAAAATTTCTAACCTAAAATGGCGTTGGATTTATTAATTTATTCAATGCACATTATGTAATATATTTAGTAAATTATAAAGCTGATTCTGCTATAAAATATATTATATTTAAGTACAATTATATAGCAACTTCTGCTACATAATATAATCACCCCTATCGCGAATGAACGTTCCCAAGACAAAACTCCCAAATTTTATGATTTGCTATCGTGAATGTTCCCATAGAAATTTTTTGTGAATGCGTTCACAAACATAAAAAATATGGCATCGCGATTATTTACTCCCAACAACTATTTTACAAAATTAATTCACTAAAATTGTTATTGGGAACAAGAAGTACACATGTAAGTTGCTACATATTTGTTTTTAAATGTCCAACTTTATTAAACTTATTTTATTGAAGGAGTATTAATAAAGATGAAAGTACTTGCTTGGTGGAAGCCATGTCCGCGCAGCCAGAGTATGGTGAAATCTCTTTCTTTTCATCAAGAGATGGCCACACAATCCACTGGGGGCACAAAACTTTTTCAAATGTCACTAAAACTTCTGCTAGCACTTCACTAAATGTATATTGTGCTAAGCCGACATCGATTTGTCTGCCCACCCCCTTTTGGTAGCTGCCTTCTGCCAATAATCTTAAGGTGCTAGCCAATTTCACTACGGTGGGTACCGCGAACATTTTACCTCTAGGAGGCAAGTTTTCTTTCAACACGTTCAGTAGGAATTGGAAAGCATCTTTGTTAATTCTATAATATTCCTGAAACCTGTCAAAAACATTTGATTTAGAGACAAACACATTTAAATCTTTAGGACTTTTACCTTGTCTCCGTTAACGATAGCGGATCTGATTCATCGCGTATATGTCTCCGCTGCAATCGTTCCGTGGATTGATTTTCTTCTTCCAAAATCAGGAAACGCAAATAAACACTATTCATTTTAAATTAACACTTTTCTACACAAAATAGACTTTTCTTTTATAAGCACGCAAACTATTTATAAATCAAAACAAACAATTCAAAATAGAAATTGTTACTCCCATGATATTCACAATAGAATTTTTACTCCCAAAAAATTCGTGATACCAATTTGTTGGGGATGGGAATACACGTTTACTCCCAAACAACTTATTCCCATAACATTCGCGATAGGGGTGAATATATTTAGTAAAATTATATAGCTACTTCTGCTATATAATATAATAATTTTCTTGTTTCGTAAAATGAAATTCATTCTTTTTATTATATTTATATGGGTTTTTGGCACTTTTTTACTTGTTTTCTTATTAAATATTTAGTTGAAAATAATAATTTTTTGTATTCCTCTAGTTTATTGCAGATAACAATAACCAAATTTTTAAATAAACATTCCCTCAAATGTTGGTCTAAGAGTAATTAATTCCACAACTAATTCTTATGAAGAAACTGTTGAAATTTCAAAATATCTTAAATGTGCATAAGGACAATTGGTCAAGTTATATTATCAAAACAATCAGAGTTTGGATACAAGTTATAGAAATTTATTGACGAAAATTTTAATTCATGAAGAATTTGAAAAACAAAATTATGCTGCAAATTTCAAAATAACAACCGATCATTTTTTGGAACTAAGAAAACAAATAATTTAACTTTTTCCAAAAGAAACAGAATTTCAAACATTCTACTTTTTTCCATACGATAAAGCTACACAGTAAAAAATTATGGTTTACTTTTAAAACCCATTGGTATTAGTTTAAAACTTTAATTCTTATTATAAAACCATTTGTTTTTAGCTTTAAACCATTTCAGTATTAAATTCTAATTTAAAACTAAAAGGTTTTAATTTAATGACAAATAAATTTAACTTTAAACCGTGAAGTTTTATTTTAAAACCATGAAATACTCATGCATTTCGATCAAATCTTAAATGGTTTAAAAACAAAACCTTTTTAGCTTGAATTAATAATTTTTAGTTTAAATCTAAAACCAAAAAAAAAAATTAACCCTAGACGCATTTTCTTCGTCGAATCGACGAACATCGTTTACTCTTTCTCATTTATTTTCTTTTTTACTCATTGCTGTGTGTTAAGTTTTCTTATAGCTCCAGTCACTGCCAAGCTGCTGAAGTGTGCACATGTGCAGTCTCGTTAGATGTGTGTAAGTATGTCTTTTTTTAAGTTTGTGTTCGTCAAATCGACGAAGAAAGTATTTTATGTAACTTTAGCGTTTTTGACTTTATTTTTTTTCAACTTTTTTTTTTGCAGTTTTGATAAAATGAGCAACAATGATAGACTAAATGATGCACAAATCGAAAAGTTTCTTGATTTGTGTGACGAAAATGGTGATCTTAGTGATTTAAATGAGGAGTGTGAGAGTGACATCAGCACCAATGAAGCAGTAGAAGAGGAAGAGGGGTTTGATGAAGAAAGTGATATAGAACCTGTAGAAGAAGAGAATTTCTCAGATGAAGATGGTGTTCCGCTTACTGTTATACGACAGAGATCCTCAATTATTCCACATTCAAAGCAAATACTACGTGAAAAAAACAAACATAAGTGGTCAACAGTAAAAGGTACATCGCACCGTTATGGTTTAAATATCGTACATCAACGTCGTGGTCCAACCCGTTCAAGTAAAGGTGTTATCAATCCATTTGAGGTATTTAAGCTCTTTACAACAGATGAAATAGTTCAGTGGACCAATGTCGAAATAGGTAACCGAAAAGAATCTATCGAAAATACCACAACATCGGATGAAATTCTTGCTCTGTTCGGCATATTGGCTTTGACTGCAGCTACCAAAGATGATCATTTGTCCGTTAATGAATTGTTCGATGTCCGCTACGCTGGTCAAAAATACCTGCCAACAATGACCAGGAATAAGTTTAAATTTTTAATGTCGTGCTTGCGATTCGATGACAAAGCCGTGCGCTTGCAAACGATTTCAGACAAATTTTCGCCAATTCGAAAAATATGGGATATATTTATAAACAAGTGTCGCGAAAATTATACACCTGGTCTATATCTCACCATTGACGAACAGCTTATGGCATTTAGAGGAAAATGCGGCTTTAAAATGTACATCCCAGCTAAGTTTGGTCTTAAAATTGTAATGTTGTGTGATAGCGGTACCAAATATATGGTAGATGCGATGCCATATTTGGGCAAAGGCACAAACAACACCGATTTGCCCCTTGGAGAATACTACGTTAAAGAATTAACAAAAACTGGTCATGGTACAAAGCGGAATGTTACCATGGATAATTGGTTTACTTCCGTGCCTCTTGCCAAATCGCTTCTACAAGAACCATACAAGCTCACATTAGTTGGAACATTAAGATCAAATAAAAGAGAGATTCCTACCGAAATGAGAGATTTTACAGGGCGCAAATGCGGCACTTCACTGTTCTGCTATGACAACGAGCTAACTCTTGTTTCATATAAACCAAAGCCATCTAAAGTAATATATTTGCTCTCGTCGTGCAATGAAGAAGGCTCGGTCAACGATAAAAACAAGAAGCCTCATATGGTTGAATTCTATAATTCTACAAAAGGAGGCGTAGACACATTCGACTAAATGTGCAGTGTCATGAGCTGCTCTCGTAACACTAATCGATGGCCAATGTGTATATTTTTTGGCATGCTGAATATGGCATTTATAAATAGTTATGTCATATATACTCATAATATGTTTGAATTAGGTCAAAAGCCACAAAATCGCATTAACTTTATGAAAAGTTTGCATTCAAGCTTGGTCCAAAAAACATTAAATAATAGACTAAAAGCACCAACTCTAAAATCGTCTACTCGACAAAATATATTATCAGCATTGAAAACTACGGATGAAAGTGAAGAATATAATGATGTAGAACTAAAAAAAACTGCTAAAAGGAAAATTTGTGCATTTTGCCCTTATGAAAAGCGACGAATGACAAAATCTATATGTGCAAAATGCAAGAAACACATCTGTGGTGAACACAAAATTGATCTCTGTGCCTCTTGCACTAAATGACTGAAAATTCCAACCAAACTAAGTTTATTTTTTGGTTTTAAGTGTCAGTTTTATGATTTTAACAAATGCCTGAAATAACTTTTTATTTAAAATACTGCCTTTTGTGATTTTTTTTTACTATTTTAAAAAAAAGTAAAAAAACTTAAAGTTAATTTTTTTGTTTATTAGTTTTAAGTTGCATTGAAATAAGCAAACTTCATGTTTAATACGAATAAAAACCAAAATTTTATATATTTTTTTAATTGGGAGCGTTTGGGACCAGATAAAAAATGCACTTCGTCGATTCGACGAAGAAAGTGCTTATAGGTATAAAAATAAGAAAGTGCGTCTAGGGTTAAACCTCGCTCTATCACATATTAATCCCTTTTGGTTTTAAAATAAAACTAAAATATTATTAAGTAGCTCTCGCTCTTAAATATTTTTTCGGCAACTCTTAACTTAAGAAATTTTGGTTTAAAATTAAAACCAGAAAGTTTTAAAGTACGCTCACACTCTCTCAGCTGTGTCTGGCAAGACGGCAAATTTAGTAATTTTGGTTTTAAAACAAAACCAAAAAGTTTACAAGTGCTTTTCAACTGTAAAATCATAGAGAGCATTTTCACAATGTTTCTCAAGGTAAAAACGACGCAAAAGTGCAATTTCTACAAATTTGGGAAGATATTAAAAGTGAAGAGTTTGCGCCTGAAACAATTCTATTTGCAGGTACGTACGTTTACCTATCGAAAGTGTTTAAATGCAAAATGTTTGCCAAAAAGCCATTTGTATTTTTCTTTGTAGTTCTTGATAAACTAAAAATCAATAAAGAATGTGAAATTTCTTTGCATGATCGGGACGGAGCCGAGATTTGTGTGGACCAATTGTTGGGAGTCATATTGCAGTTCATGCACTGCAATTGCTTTTTTATAGAAATTCGAACTAACAATGATGACACTTCAACAAATGTGAAAGAATCGTCGAGTCACCTTATAAATCAGAAGGTAGGTATTTCATTAATAGCTATGCTTGCATAAAAAATGTCCTTTTTTACAAGGAACTTGAAACCTATTTAAAAAGCGGAGACATTTCAAATATCTTGAAGGAGTACGAAAGCAACAAGACTTTAACCGACAAATCTCGTCGCTCTTTGGTGCGCGAATCCGTAAATTTTTTGCGAAAAAAATGTGGAAACCTTCCAAAGCGTGAGGAAAAAATTGCTTTGGCAAAATGAATTATACAGCTTTTTCCGTCCTACAAGGTAGCAAAAGCAAATTTGAAGGAATTGTGAGTATGCACTTTTGATTTGTTAATTTGTTTGTGCCTTAAGCCGTGTGTCCACCAGCAAGTTTTCTTGCGGAAGTTGCTTCCAGAAGTTTTCGTCGTGTAAACACGTGTTAGAAGTCGACTTCCAGAAGTCACGGCTTGCAGAAGTTACTTGCAGCAATTATGTGGAAACACGTATTTGTTGCTTGCTGGACATAACTTGCGCGACTTGCCGTGAACTGCAAGTGTTTGAAGACTTGCAGAAGAAGTCGGGTATTCTCTTCTGTTTTCAGTTTTGTTTTGTTTTTTTTTTTAGTTCTTTTCCAAATTTATAATAATGGAAAAAAAATTCGTTTGGAGTAGTGAAAAAACACATTTGGTAATTGAAAAACAAGAAAGTTTTCCTGAATTATGGGACACGTTCTCAAAAGACTATAAGAATAAAATTAAAAAGCAAAACGCTTTAAAGGTAATAGCCAATGATATAGACGCGGCCGAAGAAGAGGTCAAAAAGAAATTGCATAACCTCCGAACGCAGTTTGGTCAAGAAGTAAACAAAGAAAAGAAAAAAAAAGTGGTCAAAGTACTGAAGATGTATATGTTAGCAAGTGGGAGTTTTATAATGATATGAAATACATGACGACGTCTCATGTACCCAAAAAAACAGGATAATTTGGTAAGAATAACAAAATACAACTTATATATAATTTAATTTTATTTCATTATATATCCCATTATATTATATATTCACTTGTACATACTTATTATATAGGGTGGCGCATAAGTAACGTTAAGATTTGATCAGTGAATACATTTTTTAATTTAAGTCTTTTTTTTTCGTCTCTTTACAGAATTAACTAAATAATACTTGGGAAATTTATGATGGAAAGGCTTAGCACAGAACAAAGAACCAAAGTTGTTCAATTTTACTTTGAAAGTCAGCATTCGATTATTCAGACACAAAGATCATATCGAATACATTGAATACATTGAATAAATCTTAACGTTACTTATGCGCCACCATATATATGCCTATATTGCCACTCAACTTCTCCTTCTGGTGAAATAAAATATTCAGCAATTGACGAGGCAGGATCGTGGTTTACCTGGACGATATTAGTATAACAACAGAGACATTAGACTAACATCTGGATATGCACACATTAAGGGATGCTGGGTTGAAATTAAATTTGAAGAAGTGTAAATTTGCATATAATGAGCTGGACTATCTAAATGGACTAAATGCGGATGGTATACGGCCGAACAACGAACATATTGAAACGATTAGGAACTTTCCACTGCCCACCGACTACGATGAATTATAAAGATGTTTGGGTCTGTTTTCCTTTTTTCGTCGATTTGTACAGGACTTCTCAAGAATAGCTAGGCCTTTGATTAATCTGAAGAATAAGGAATTCAAATGGACTGATGAGTGTACGAAAGCCTTTGAAACCTTGAAGAATAAGTTAATGAATGCACCCGTGTTGGCGGTTTATGACACCTTGCGGGAAACGAAATTACACACCGATGCTAGCATTAAGGCTTATGGTTCAATTCTCTTGCAAAGACAAGCTGACAATAAGTTTCACCCAGTGGCCTACTATTCTGAGTGTACTTCGCCGGCAGAGTCCAGGTATCATAGTTTCGAATTAGAAACACTTGCCATAATATACGCTCTACGTAGATTTCGTATATACCTGGAGGGTATTACATTTACTATTGTGACTGACTGCAACTCACTGGCGCTGACTTTAGGCAAGAGAGTAGTGAGCCAGAGAATATCACGCTGGGCAATGGAGCTGGAGAACTATGACTACACTATTCGACACAGAAGAGGTGAACTAATGAGCCACGTGGATGCGTTAAGCCGTGCACCTGTGGTTGCGGCCATTGAGTTGGATAGTGTCGATGTAAACATACGGATCGCACAGTCCAGGGATGAGATCGTTGAGAGTATCCGTAAGAAGTTAGCAAAAGCAGAGGTAGAGGGCTATGTATTGGATAATGAGCTTTGTTGAACCAAGTTCAACAAGCTATAAAACTTCTAGTAAGAACTCATTTCTTTATTTTTTTTATTTTATTTTATATATTTTTACTTCAAAATTCAAGTGATAATTCTTGTGTTTCTTACATATTACTCTATATGAATATTTCTTAAAGTGTAGTATTCGTTAAGTTTGTACTTTTGGAATTCTCGCACTCGTAATTCTCATTTTTTGTTAGTACTGGAATCTCCATTTAGCTGTAAGTTTTCAGCTTATGTTACAATAAATCATTGTCTGATTGAATTTAAAACGAACAACACCCGTGGTTTTTTATCTCTCTCACTGGCAGTCGAAATCACAGCAAAGGCCTGTGAAATATACTAATACCAAGAGGGTATTAATCAAATAGGTAACAATTTCTTCAACCCCGAAGAAACCCCTTCCGAGCTCTTGAAGCTCATCAGGCTTGTATTTCGATGTGGTATTCGAGGGCAGAGACAATTGTATGTACCCGCAGCAATGGAGGACAGTATCATGCGGTTTATCCATGAGAAGTATGGACACGTTGGAATAGAAAAGACTATAAGTCGGATCCAAACGCACTACTGGTTTCCAAGTATGAGGGACAAGTAGGTTCAGTAGGGGGATCAGTAGGTTCATTAGAAATTGCTTGAAGTGTATTTATTACTCGACACCACAGGGCAAGAATGAAAGGAATCTATATAGTATTGAGAAAAATCCCATTCCCTTTGATACCCTTCATATCGACCACTTTGGTCCTCTGCCATCAGTGAACTCTAAACGCAAGCATATACTGGTAGTAATAGATGCATTCACAAAATTTACAAAGCTATACGCAATGAACTCACCAGGCACTAGGGAGGCATGTTGTGCGCTGCGAAGATATTTCGTGTATCTATTATAGCCGCCCCAGACGAATAATAAGTGACAGAGGTACATGTTTCACATCTAACGAGTTCGCTAGATTTGTAGATGAGCGGAGCATCGTACAAGTTAAGATTTCGGTAGAGTCACCACAATCGAATGGACAGGTGGAATGAGTGAATAGGGACATTAGAGCCATGTTAGCTAAACATTGCACTACAAAACAGTCGCCCACTAGAATGCTTTTTGGCGTTGAACAGAGGGGTGAGTCCATTGACAAATTGACAGAATATTTACAGGAGAATTATTCTAAGGACAAGGTTAGTTTGGATGACATAAGGGAAGGTGCCTCAATTTGAAATATTTCGATCGACGTCACAAACCGGCTAGATCTTTTGAAGTAGGGGAACTGTTAGTTTTGGAAAATGTTGACGTGACCGCTGGAATGAATAAGAAACTTATCCCGAAATATCGGTGACCATACGTTATCCGGAAACAATTGGGTAATGATCGTTATGAGATCTGAGATGTGGAAAACTATCAGGTCACTCAAATGCCATATACCGGAATTGTTGATTCTACTCGCTTAAAAAAGTGGTTGGAACTAGAGAATTTTTAAATAATAATATTATGAACTCTAAAGGCAACACTGATGAAACTGAACATACAGATTATGAATTTTTAGAGGATAAATTAATAGATGATAATATATAACAATCGAGGTGGATTGTGTTGTCAGGTCGGCCGAGTTGTAATGATCTAAGAACTGGCAACGGCTGTAGTCCGCGACCTGACAGCACAATGCCTAAAAATTACAACACTGCACGTATGCAACCATGTCATAAAAATATGGCAGCCAACTTAACTCTATATCCTTTTGATTGTGAAAAATCGTGATACACATTTTGTAATAAAGACACCTTTTTGTAAAAAAAAAACCCCTTTAGTGTTTAATTTAATTACAATATAAATTTCAGTTTGGTTTAACTAAACCAGCGTTTAAACGTTCCCTAATTTATTAGCCCTTGGAATCAAAATAAATACTCCGAATATATAAGGATGCTAGCAACAGGAGAAAAATTTATATCCTAATAGAGGAGTCAAACAAAAAGTACAAATTAAAATAATTATTACAAAATACCAAAAGATAGAAATTTAAGTTTCAGATTAAACACTGATAGTGAGCTAACTCTCACTGATTAAGGGCTAATAAATCAGTGCAAGATAATCTGTCTTTTTGGTTTAAAATGTGTTTAAGCCGGAAAATATATAAATCAGTAAATATCTAAATCATTTTTAAAAGCATAAAATTGGTCGTTTAAGCTACCAATGCAGAACATATGACTTTCGTCGATAGCGCTCTGTAAACCTTTTATTTTTTACATTTGTTTTGGTGCTGCCACACTATTATTGTTCAAACTATACATATGTACATGGAAGTGATTTACTGCTGTTGAGTTTAAACTGCAATTAAATTTCAGTTTAATTTTAGTAAGCCACCGTTTAAACGTTTATTAGCCATAAGCCGCTACACAATTTCGACTTAAATATCAATCACAATAATTGATTTTTTATAGAAATGTATTTATATAACTTCTTCGACATATATATATAAATAAAATATACAGCGTGATATTTTCAAAAAAAGTCATACGGTAGATTTTTTCTATGTATTACTGTTACTTTATAGATTCAAGCTTTCAAAGATAGGAACTAGAGATGAGCGATATATCAGTACCTGTGATTTAATTACTGTTACTGAAAAATCACGACTAACAGTTGTGACAAAATTTGTCAAGTAACTGCTACATGCAAAGTTGTTCTTTTCTATTTGTTACATACATAAAATTATGATATTTCACTATTTGTGTGGGTAATAACCTTTTTTCATTTGCGTACAATAACAACAAACGAATAGTGTTGCTATTTCTTGTGTTCTCTACCACCTTATTAATATTTCTTTTTAAAATTCAAAGTATATTTTAAGGCGTATTTAATCTGCCTTGGTGTATTAAAGAATAACGTTTTTGTTGTAGAAATGCATGTGTGTTTTGATAATTACATTGCTATAAGAGATCTGAAAACAGTGATCACAGTCACAGTTTTAAGTAACAGTGATTTTTAGATCACGTTCACTGTTCACGATGTTCTTTAAAAATCACGGGATCGCTCATCTCTAATAGGAACACATATGTAGTTAAAATATTCGTGAAATAATGTTCGATTAAAAAATGTATATACACTGTCGCTGTTTGTTTACAAATAAAAATTATTTATAATTTCGTATTAAATAAAATTTAATCTTAAAATGAGTAAATGATTATAGAAAACTTATTAAATTTAAAAACCTTAACAATATATGAGAAACTATCCTAAATTGAACTTATAGCAGTAATAATAATAATAATTAAATAAACTATTTATTAACATTCTCCATTCTAAGCTAATTGTGTGGTCTTACCTTTTAATCACTAAGATCAGTTGAAATAATAACGATGAATGATGATGGCATAAAAGATTAGTTGAAAATGTTTTGAAATCCTTCAAAATTTGCTTTCTGTGTTTCTGGTAGTTGCTGGAAAAGTGGTTGTATAGATATTATCTAAAATTTTTGCGTAAAAGTTTAAGTAGACAAATTTAGCTTCGAGAATCATTACTTTCGCTAAAACTTTGCTCGCTAGATTCTCTTCTGCTACCAACTGGTTTCGGCTTATATTCCGTAATGAATACAGTCACTGAGTTGACAGTGACTTCTCTTGTTTGGGCTGTTGAACGATCAACATTTTTCAAGCGGGCTGGATATTTTTTATGCTTGTGTTTATCGTGGCCGGAGCTACTGTGGCGAGAGCCGGATGCAGATTTATTGCCGTTAGGCATGGCTCCTGATGCACCGGGTAAAGTGGCAGCTTGTTGGGCGACGAGCGCTGAATTAAGGCGTGGTTTACGTGTCGAAGTACCTGAAATTAGTAACAAAAGAAAATTATACATTGTTATTGGAGTATGCAAAAACCGGAACCGAAAAGCGGTTAACCGGCTTTTCGCCTTTCTGAAAATAAACCGGTTTCGAATAATTTATGTTTTTGAATGTTTCTCCATGCTGGTTTTTGTGTCGATTAACCGTTTTTCACGAAAAATAATTTTCTATATTTTGATGACAAAAATATACATTTTTTATACTTATATTTAAAAGCGACACTTTTGTAAATATCGGCCCAATAGTTTAAATTCTAATAGATTTCGGAAGAATATTACAAATAGCATTTACCGAAAGCCCGAAATTTTACCTTATTAGTATCATTTCAAAAATTGTTCTTTTATGCAAACTTCGTCCTGAGGTCCTGAATACAACAACAACAAAAAAGAGTCATAAAAATTAGTCGTACTAGTTTCAGACAAGCTTCTTTTTTTTAATTTTAAACTTAAGTACCTTTTAAGCGTGTGGGTGTATTTACTTAATCCAGTATGGGGCAATATTTTTGAAGCGGACAACACAAAAAATTTTTTTTGCCAAAATTCCTTGGCATAACTATAGTTCCAGTAGGTATAAATGTGTATGCAAAAGGTTTTTTGTATAAATGTTTATTTCTAACTGAAACATACTATTTTGCAAAAGCTTTTTTTAGAAACTCAATAGAAATTGGCTATATTTTACTCGTTTGGGGGGGGTATCTCGTTCGCACCTCCCCTTTATCCGCGTCTGATATATGTAATTATAATCTGGTGAGGTGTGAGTAATAAAACTAGATTTTTCAGTTTTTTTAGCGTTTAACATCGTCTGTCACCATCAGGGATCTAGGTATTATAAAAGAAAATCACAATTAACTAATGAAGTTATATTAAACAAAAGTAGTAGATATAATTACTTGAAAAACTAATGAACACTATTATACAAACATTTATATATCCACTGTTTACAATACAATAAATTTTACTGGTAGCTATCGTTTTAATATAACTTCATTAGTTAATTGTGGTTTTCTTCTATAATACCTAGATCCCTGATGATGACTAACGATGTTAGTCGAAATATTGTAAATTAAAAAAATAAAAACTAAGCATTAAAAAAAGCTTAAAATTTTTATTTCGTTTTATTACTCAGACAGATTATAATTACATATCTGTGGTTTTCTTTAATAAGCGCGGATGTCCATTTTTGTCGATTTTGAGTTATTGATGCCAAATTACATTATTTTATATGCTCTATTAATGGAGCAAAAATTTCGTTAATAACATGGACTATTAAAAAAATACGAACGTATTTTATGCGCGGCCAAACTGCTTATCCGATCACGAAGAAATTTGGCGCACTTAGTCTGTAAAAGGCCGGGAATGTTATAGGGTTTTTTTTAACTAGAACGAGGAGGGCAATAGGCGGAAAATGTCTGCCTCTCCGAAACGTTCAAACCGATTTTAATGAAATTTAGAACATAGATAGATCTGCATTTAGTGCCACATAGGCTATGCACATTTTTAAAACTAGGACTACGGGGGCGATATGGGGAAATTTTCTACCCCTCCGAAACGTTCAAACTGATTTCAATGAAATTTAAAACTGTTCCTTATGAGTCTAAATGCCTGTTTATAGGCATATGTACTTTAGCGTAGAAAAGTGCAATCTGCCATAGTGGTGTAGGATATTATCAATGGTTTTATTCTTTACACTGTACCGTTTTATATACCAACTACAAATCTTTGGTTGGCTAAGTTATTTGATGTAATTTTTCATCGAAATAACAATGCGTAATGGTACTTTAACTCGTGATAAATTAAACTAATTTTAATTTACAGAAACAGCGTAAACCTTTTATCGAATTCAACTCACTATCGTTCAGACGACCACTTTCTTTGGCCAAAAATATTTTACAGAGAAGTTCTTTATCGATTCTTATGAAACTTTGTAGAAAAATTCCCTTCCTGCGTCTGCACAATATAATGACGAAAAAATTGGGCCGTGCCACGCCCATTCAAGGTAAATATTCTTTTTAAACTATTTCTACTTAATCGAATCTTATGAAACTTAGCACATACACTAAGTTCCGCCAGAAATGCACGATTTTTTGGACAGATAAGTCAAAAATACTGTTATCTTAAATGTGCTTATCTGCCTTAATGTGCAGGTATACAATTGCGGTTTACTGCCCAAAAGTGCAGCTAAAGCAAAGCGTTATTTATTATTATAGCGAATATTTTTGCCGAATTCTATTCAAACTCGGCCTCAAAATCATCACAAGATGGCGAGTTCCAGTCCGTCTGTCAGAAAAGTTACCGATAATCATATAAGTGAAAATTCTGACCTTTGCTGAAAAGTCTAAGAGTTCTGAACAATTTTCTGGGGATATTTTATAGGATTCAACATGTCTAGACAATATCGGAAAAAATTATGGCAAAACATCGAAAAATGTTCCGATTTTTCTGTTACTTTGTACGTACTGTCGTATTAATGTCGCAGAAAAGTCGGAGATAAAATCAAAAATTTATTAGAAATGTCATATAAAATCCGCACATGGAATCAAAAGGTTTTAAAACTTCAGTACTTCTCTGTGTCATGCTGTTTCTGATCCTCATGTCAGCTAGTCCTAAAACATTTACGCACACATTTATGCATAAACTCTCAAGAGACAAATGAGAGCTATGTATTACAAAATGGCGCAATGTGTAGAAGTGACCAAGGTAGATTGAACAGGTATCACTACGAGAACAGCTGTTTTAGTAAATTTGAGAATGTGTGCGTCACACAGATAATAGATTTTGACACATCTCTGGTATGTTTCTATCAACAACGAGCATGTGTTAGTAAATTTGAGAGAGCTTATGAATCTGTACGATACACAGACAATAGATTTGACATATTTCTTCTGTGTTTCTACCAAGGACCGGAAAACGTTTTTTTGTTTTGTTTCTTTCTAAAATATTTATCATTGAAGTTCAAAAAATATATTAAACTGTACAGAAAACAAAAAGTATTTAAAAAGATATTTAAAATAAATATCGCTTAAGTTCAAAATAATAAAGTTCTCAAAATAAAGTTTTGTTGTACATTTTGTTTCTAGCGTTCAATTCACAAGAAAACATCAACAAATTTACATTGCCGTGATGCGGGCTTATTACAATATCAAAACTAAACAACAAGAACGATTCCCACGACAATTCCCAGTAAAAAATGTTCATGTTTTTTGAAGCAGTAACGAAATAAAGCGCTTTATAATGCGCTTAAAAATATCAGAAAAAAATCAGAAGCTGTTTCATAGCGTCACAACAATGCAGGTTTTGAAGCGAAAAAGGTATTTGCTTTTTACTTATACAAAAGCTTCGTACACAAGCTATACAAAAAAACTGATTTTATAGTGCTGATCCAAAGCAGGGTTTTAAGGGAGAATGAAGTGTTTATTTGAGTTTCTTGGTGCCGTTTTGCCACAGTATTTTTGGTCGAGTGATTGGTACGTTGGACTTCAAACCAGAAGGTTCTTAGTTCGATACTAGTTGAAGTTAAAATAACAAACATTGAGTAAAAATATGAAATTAATAAAAATAAATAAAGAAACGAAATAAGAAAAATTAAAAATGGCGTCAACGACGAGAATCCACATCGAACCATTTTTTCATATATTTTCAGTTCTAGTGCTGAAAATGTTGATGATTTTCAGCGCTTCAAAAGCGCTTTTGTGAGCAAAAATGTAGTACTCCAATCCGGGAACTCGCCATACAAAAATCAGCAGCGATATCAGCAGGTTTGTCAGCGCTACTTTTATTCCATAATAGTAGAAGCCTGCTTTATTGGAAGCAATTTTTTTACTGGGTTGGATCTACGCTCCGGAACGACCCGAGTCTCACTCAGCCAAAGATTGTCAACCCAGCGACAGCTGTATCAGACGGAAGTTTTTTCCTCAGGAAAGAGCTTACGACAACAACAGCAGAGGTGTTACAACAACAACTAGACATTACATTAGTAATCTCTTCAATACATTTTATACATTTTCGTGGATTTGCGAGTTTTTCGCATTCTTTCAGATTCTTTTTTATTTTTAACAGTTTTGAGGATATCTAGTAAATTTTACGGCTTATTGCCGTTTTTGCAACCTCTCGCGAATTTTTGCAATGTTCGCGATAAAAGCGACTTTTTGCAAATTTTCAGATACTTTACAGTGTTCACGATTTTTAAACAATATTAGACTTTGCTATTATGATGATGTTATCAAGTTTTCGCAAATTTTCGATATTTTCGCGATTTTTACCGTATTTTTGGCATTTCTTACAGTTTTAGCAATTTTTAACCGATATTATGGCATGTTTAAAATTTTGCAATTTTTCTATAGTTTTCGCAATTTTCGCGATAGATGTGATTTTCAACGTTTTTTGACTTTCTTACATTTTTAGGCACTTTCAATCAATTTTGCGATCTTTAACGTTTTAGCAAGTTTTTGCGAATTTTCGTAATTTTTGCGATTTTTCTCAAGCTATGGCAGTTTATGGACCTGATTCCAATTCGCAATTATTTGAAAATGTATGCCATTTTCGCTATAGGCATGATTTTTTCAAGGTTTTGTCCTTTTTAGGTGTTAATCAACCTCAATGCTTAATATAGATTTTTGCCGTTTTTAGCAAACATTCATAATTCTTGCGGCATGCACAATTATGCAAGTAATTTTCGCCGAAATTTAAACTCTAACATAAAGAAATTTCAAATTAAAAAGTTTTTTGTACAAAAAGAAACGTTTTTTTTTCATGTACAAAATTATATTGTACTTAAATAAGAAAATAAAAAAAGATATTTATTTATCATTTTTCTTTTTTGATAAGAAAAAAATTTTATTTTGTACGTAAGAATATTTTATTTTTTCAATGAAAACTTTTTATTTTAAGTTTTCGGTTCTTAATTTCTGATGCCTGGTTTCTACCAATAAAATACATGTGTTTTTTGGTGTTGTATTTGTTGTCGTCGTGGTGGTACCTGTAAGGAATCTGCCTTGGAATTGCCGGATGAAAAGTCGTAGGTCAGACGATCTGCAGAATATTCTGCTACGTCTTAAAGGAAATTAAATTGCCTTCCGATAATGTGCAGACTAGTTTAATATTAATCGGATAACAAACAATTCAGAAAACGGTACCAAACGTTATACCATAAAATTGGTCTGCCAAATGTCTAAGGTAATTTTAGACAACTCGCTTGATTGTCTGGTAAAGTTTCAGATTTTTCTGACGTCAGACATGTCGGCAAAATATGTTAAATTATATTATTAAGAAAAAGTAACCACCACATTTTTTTAATGTGTGCAGCTAACTTTGATTTTTGTATATGAAAATAATTTAAAACGTCCAAAAAATATGGTAAATGTGAAGGTATACAACATGCACTTAAAAAAGGTTTTTGAAGAAAAATTACAGAAAACCCATATTTTGTGCAGTTAAGTCAAAGTGCAGCTAACATTAATATTTTGTATGAAAATAATTTTTAAATCCCCAAAATTTGAAGTATTTATCTTAAAAGTACAGGTACAGAAAGTGCACTTAAAAAACGAATTTATATGGGATTTTAAAGAATAGTGACACAAATTAATCATTTTAAACAAAAGGCAGGTAAATGAAAACTACTGTACTTCTACTTAACCAAATCTTATGAAAGGGATCCTTCCATGCTTACCATTACTTCTTTATAGTGTTTTTATTTCGCAATCATCAAAAAAAATTCCGAACCAAACGCAATAACTTTTTTTTCACAATTTTTGACAAATACCGAAGTTTTATGCACGTTCTTTTTCATATAACTAGTTCATGGTACAAGTGCTAACTTCCCTAATGTTCCAAACCATTTTGGTGTGTCAGTTGAGCATGATCCCAAACATTTCTCACACAACGCAACAGAAATATGTATGTCAGATATTTATAGATTTTTCGTATGAGGGTAGAGGATAGTATTTTCTCCGCCTTGATCCGCGCATGAGCAAAATTAATCAGAATTGTTCTCTTAATAGATCTTTTCTATGTATACATATTATTACTTGAAAACCTTTTATTTTGATGTTTTAAATATTCTTTCAAACATGTTTGAACAGTTTTAGCAGAATGTTTTTTTTTTAAAGTTGTAATATTAGATCAATTTATTCATCAGATATATTATTAACTTTTCTCAAAATGTCGAGCTTGAACTACAAAAGCCCGCGAAGTGTAGATAATTTATAATAGGCCTGAATGTGTAAGGCATTGGCGTTAACGTCTAAGTCGTTTTTTGCAATAGATTAAATGGCATGGGTTGTGCGTAGGGAAGTGAATAAATAATCGATTTTTATTTTAATCGATTTTTTTTCATTGTCGATTTTTTAAATCGATTTTTTAAAGGTAAACATCGATTTTTAATAAATCGATTATGAGAATTACCCATTTTTTACCAATTTTGAAATTCGGTAAGAATACACTTAACATCTACCATACCTATGTTTATTTTAATACATATAATTCTGATATAAATTGTCGCCGCTGACGATTATAATTACCAAATCGGTCAAGCGAAAATGGGTTCAATTTGTATACAGAAAATTTCTGATATAACCATAATATTGCCATTACTTAAGCCCGTTTCACACTATATTACAAGTCTTAATATTTTTATTGGATTTTGTTAGTGAGAAATCAAAAGAAAACGGTTGTGATTGTCAAAAAAAAGATCTAACGTAACATTACATTTTGTTGCTAGACTATCACACATCAAATAATATGAAAAACATGAGTAGAAACAATCCGATTCAGATCTTTCAGTAGCATCGGCTGAGTATTTTCATGTAGGCGGCGCCGGTATCGACGCTTGATAATTTTCGACGATTGAAGTTTTCGATAAATTTTTTATAAAAAATTACCAGAAAAATACTAAAGAAAAGTACTAACACTTTTAGACCTGAACAAAATTCATTCGTATCACACAAACACAGCGGTGGTTTTTGAGCCATTGCAAGACGAAGATAAAATCATCGGCGGCGGCACGTTTTTCTCAAACGTATTACAAAGGCGAAGTCAATCCTAGAACCGTAGCAAGACCCATTATTTTCTTCTTTTGCTTTTGTAAAAATGCAACACTGATAGGATGAAAAATCTTTTCGCTTAGAAAAATTTCTAAAAATGAGTCTTATGGGATGTCAAATTTCTTTCGGTATTATTTGAGATTTTCATGACATTGTCAGTGGCAATTCGTCACTATAATAGTACAATTGCATATTACTTGAGTTTTTGACAAGTCTTAATACTCTGTATTATAGTGTGAAATGGGCTTTAGTAAACATGCATTATGTGGGGGAATGGAAGTAAATTTATACTCTTTCCCCCATATTCATAAACGATTAGTAAAGTTAATCTATGCATTAAAACCGGGTTTTTATACAAAACTTGTACATTAAACCAACATTAACTTTAATAAATTTGTATGAATATGCCCCATATTGTTGTTTAGGTGAGGAGCTGCAGAATAAAACGTTCTTTTCTTAAATTATAACAAAACAAAACTTACAATTCTGCTGTTGATATAATATTTCCAAGTGTATATATCATACTTGTAATAAGACTATAAACTAGGGATGTAACGATACGCCGTTTTGCCGATCCGATACCGATTCCGATACTTAAAAATAAATATCGCCGATACCGATTCCGATACCGATACGAATATTTAAATTGAGTTCAAATTTAGATTAACAAAACTCAAGAAGGGAAATTTTTTTATTAAACAAAATTACGGTGTAAGAGATTATTAATATTTAAAATTGATATTAACCCAGTATATAAAATTGGAAGTAATTTTTAAGGAACTACATTTTTATTGCTTCCAAAGAATCTATATTAAAAATATGCAGATCATTAGTAGAAATGCAAGTACAAATTTGTAATTCCTTTATAATTTTAAAAAATACTCGCCATGCTTTTTAAAAAACCGATTTTTAAGGGACATTTATCAACTATTATTCTTCTAAATAACTTAATAGCTTAATTATTAAAAGTCTTCTAAAAGTTTATATTTATTCACTTAAATTTACATGAAAACAGTTTTGTGTTTAAATTCGCATAAAAAGAAACGAGTTCTAAAAATGGGTCATTTTTCATCCTTTTTTTGAGGAATCATTATAGAACACCGAAAAAGATATTTGTCCTAACATCGCTTCAAATTCGGTATTGGTAATCGAAAAAGAGAACTTCTTGCAATGACAAGCAAATGTGAAACTAATTAGAAATTATCCAAATTTGCAATATTTCCGGATCGCGAATTCTACATTTTTATTACTTCTTTGGAGTGTCTTTTTTTGCTGGGAATAAGATTTAAAAAACAACGAATTAAATTTGAGTTCATGGTAAAATTAACAATAAATATATTATTGTTTTTGCAAAATAACAGCGTAAAATATTATTAATTTTTAAAATTGATATTAATAAGATTTAAAAGATAACGAAATGAATTAAGGCCCTAATTGTGTAAATCACGTCACCAAAGTGAAATTTGTATACAGAACAAAAACTAAATTTCAAATATTTGATCAATTTATTTTATTTTTCATAAAAATTTTAAAATATTTGATAGGTTTGGTGAAAAATTTTTATGAAAAACAAAAACAAATATTTGAAATTTTTTCAAATTTATTGTTGCTTTAACATAAACTTCACTTCGGTGATGTGATATACACAATTAAGGCCTTAGTTCTTGGTACAATTAACAAAAAATAAATAATTTGTCAAAAAAAAATTGAAAAAAATTTTTAAAGTATCGTCGTAAAATATCGCCGATACCGATGTATCGGAAAATCTGAAGTATCGCCGATATATCGGTATCGGTATCGGATTCGTTACATCCCTAGTTAAAACCATTTAAAATCTGAGCCACCAGAGTGGTAACTGATTTAAAATAACTTTTTATGTACGTGTTTTTACTATAGTTACTATTTTTTATGAATTTTTTAATTATTGTCTTAAATTTTTTTATATAATATACTATCTTTATTTAAATTAAAAGAACTGAAAAGCCCACTAGGGTTAAATGTACATACACACAAATGGGCATATAAATACATGTGTATGTACTTGGGTTATTCGTTTATATGAATTTTATAATGATTTTATTTTTCTGTAAATGAAACTTCAAAACTATCTTCAACTTTGTTTGAATGGATATAACGTAAAAAACCCGATTGGGTTTTTTTAAACAAAATACCCATAAAAACCCGGGTGGGTTTTTTTGGGTTACCCAGTGGGCAGCCAACCCTGCACTAAGGTCGCGAGTTGTTTACATTGAACTAAGTCAAGCACACACGATTTTTTACCTGAAAAATGCTTGCGCACACATCGCTATAACTTATAACCTATTTATTAACAACAATAACCAGAAAATATTTCGGAAATGTGTTCAAAAGTAACAACGCTTGTGGCTATGTTTTTTTCCACGGCAATAAATTGCGAGCACGAAATCGTAAGTCGATTTAGTTCATTAGAGCTGAAAAATATTTGAATGAATTAAGAAGAATATTTTAGAAAAAGAATTTCATAATGGATCCATGTTATTAGCGAAATTTTTGGTCCATCTAAAAGAGAATGTAAAATAATGTAATTTGGCATTAATAACTCAAAATCGACAAAAATGGACATCCGCGCTTATTCATGAAAACCACAGAATTGCACTGTCACTTTAGTTAACTTTTCAGTACGCAAGTTTTAATGTTGTAAAATAACTACATTGAACAGCATTGAAAATCTGACTTCATTGCTTCTGATTCATACATCCATACATATTTACATACATACATATGTACATTAAAGCGACGTTTGAAAGATCTTTTCAAGGTGCATCGAATAGTGCATTAAAAATTTATTTTAATATAAGTAGTACCTGCATTCAAAACGCTTAGCTGCACGAAGACAACATAAACTTACTCGATTTTATGTATTTAATATTACAAATAAAAAAAAACACAAACATGGTCTTGACTGAAATTGAACATGTGACCTCTCGTTTAATAGTCTAACGTTCTAACCAGAGTGTGCAACCAAACAAAACTTTTCGCAACGTTTCATCCGAAGACACAAACTTTTCAAATATTTTCAATCGTTTCGTACATGAGAAAAACCAAAACAAAAACTTTTGCAATGACAAAGATTGCAAACTTCACAAATGGATTTTCACTCATCTGCTTGCTTTAATATCCCAATTCAATCACACAACTGCAAACGAAACAAGAGCAAAATGTATTTTGTTGAATGGTTCATTGTATTTAGCATAAATATACTAACACATTCCTTACTATGATGAGCACTTGATCCAATAATCAGTTCAATGCAATTTGGCAGCTGTTTTTTGTTTACCATCGTAAAGATGTCAGACTTCATATAAAAAAAACATAAACAAAATTTTTATAAATGGAGTTTGTTTGACATCTTCACGATTATGGCATTTTTGTTGTAGAGATGCATAAGACCTAATTATTTGATCATGGATGAGCAAATCAATCGCGAAACGTTTCCAAATGTATTTTGTTAAAACTTCTCAATTTTGTTCTCACCTTTTGCTTTTCTAGCTGCGTTCATTTAAGTTAGTGTACATTTAGTGTGCACAAGCACAAACAAAACAAAACTAAATTGGACTATCATTCTCGTTGTTTTTGTTTTGTTTTTGTTTTACACATTGAAAAATACAAAACGAAAGCAAACGTTTCGTTTAGTTTATTTTCCTACTCCGGTCCTAACCACTACACCACCGATTTTAAATATGTATTTATATATTTTCAATTGCAATTTCATCTAATTTTACGTACAGAATACTTAGAGTATTTGTGTGTGTGTTATTTCTATGCATGTATTTTTTTGGTAATTATACCATAAACAAGGGACAATATTAAAAGCAACCGAAAATCCTTATTATTATGTACTTAGTTTTTTTATTGAATGTAAAATCAGTTAAAAAGAAGATTGTTTAGAATGTTTAATGTTTACTCTTTTAAAAATGATTTCACGGAATACTTCTTGAACAAAATACATTCTGCTACTGTCATAATATTGTGAGTGTATGTATATATAAATCATCAAAATTACTTGAAACAAATAAATCACACTTGTCATTCGTTTAGATTGTATGGAAGTAAAAACAAATGCCGTTTTAAGGTTAATATGAAGAAAATATATTTAAAAAATAATCTTAAGAAACATTATCTCATGGCAGACATAGTGTTTACAAAATTTAATACTTTTTAAATGTTACCTGGAAGATACTTAGGTGATACTTCTCGAGAATTTAGTCGACACCTGGTGTTTACCCGAGGCGCCTTCACTAAGCAAGGACACCATCTTTAGACACAAAACCGGTCTAAGAATTCCCCAAAACTAAGACAAAAATCTCCCCGAAATCTCAGAAGTTCCCCGGATTACCAAAAATTGGGACAAAAATTCCCCCAAAATCTTAGAAGTTGTCGGATTTCCAAAAACCTTTACAAAAAACTCCCCAAAATCCCAGGATTTCCCCGTAAATCAACGGCAACACTGAAAGCCGCGATAGTACAAAAATCGCAACACTCAGTAAAGGTGTCTACCAAATTTCAGGGGTGTTATTATGTAATTCGATTCGAATAGGAAAATTTACGAATTCGTACAAATTGAATTATCTAGTACGATTTTCGAACATTTATTTACGAACGTTGGGAAATTTGTCTTTCGAACCGTAGATATTTTTCCCCCTACGGAAAACAAAAAGTAGTGTTTCGGAAATCCCATTATGTATTACGGAAGCAAATGCCAAATACGTTAAAATGTTCGCATTTTGCTCTAATGCTTTTTTGTTGTCGAAAGGAAGAAAAATCTTAAAATGATTTTAACTTTATTATGAAAAATCATAAGGAATGTCGTGAATTACAAAAAATATAACTTCCAAAAGATTAAATATGATTTTTTTGTACTAAACAGAAAAAATAATAGAAAATAAATAAATTAGGTTTTTTTTTTTTGCTTAAAACGCATAAACGAAAATTGCACAATATACACACATAAATAACTGTTACTCTTTTAATTTTATTAGTTTTTATTATTTTGTATTTGTATGTACATATTTATTAAGATAGGACTTTAACACTAGAACCACCGGCAATCTTGAAATTCCTCAGGAGAGTAGGCCTAGATGAGGTGCTCTAGCACCCGGCAAGGCATACAATAGACCTTCTTTGGTCGCAGTGTCCTGTGTTCCCGTTTGATTTAAATTCATTCATGCATACGGCTTTAAGCATGGTGAAATAAGTATACAGGTGACCGCATAAGGGAAACAAATACAATACAACAAAAAAAATAGATGATGCTTGTCAAAAATATATACGTGCTGGACGTGGATTATGCACAAAACTAGCAGAACAAAAAATAATCAGTTGACGTTATGCTGCCACCTGTATACTTATTTCACCATGGCTTTAAGAAATATGATGAAGAAAATAACTTTTTTATTTAAAAAATAAAACTATTTACAAATGTTTTTGTTATTGAATTTTGGCGTTTATGCACAACTGCTGACAACTTTGACAGTAAAATAAGAATAATACCAAGTTTTACAACTGGGCATCACTTGCTTTTACCCGTTTTTGTACATATGCAACTCTGAATCACTTACGAACGTATTATATAATACCATTTTAATTTCGAAACGGAAATTAGTTTCGAAAGGTTTTGATTTTCGAATCGAAATACATAATAACCCATCAGAAATTGTTTTAATATTTGTTTAATATTTGTTTAATTACTCCAAACATAAAATGGCTCATACATATTTTTCATTGTCACATACAAAATACCTATCGTTGAAGTTAAGTTTTTTCGTATTAACATTGGCTGTAGAACATGATTTTGGTTTAATTTTACATTATTTTTTCAATAACATAATTTTTTCTGTTAAATGACAACTGTTTCAAAACAAAATTTTTATGGAATAGGAAATATTAAATTTTATGTTACTAACGTTAACAGAGTTTTTTTTCGTTTTTTGACGATATTTTTATTTTAGCGATTTATTTTAGTTTTGCGCTTTATTTCATTTTTGGCGGTTTTTTTGTTTTGGGGATTTTTTCGGTTTTTTGTGATTTTTTTCTTTGGTTTTGACACTTTTTCGTTTTGGCGATTTTTTGGGATTTTGTCGATTTTTTTAGTCTGTGCTTTTTTTTTGCTTTTGTCGCTTTTTTCGTTTTGGTGATTTTTTCCATTTTTGGCGTTTTTTTTTTTTGGTTTAGTGCTTTTTTTTCGTATTGAGGACTTATTTCGGTTTCGGCGTTTTTTCCTTTAAGCGTTGTTTTAATTTTGGAATTTCTTTTAGTTTTGGCGTTGTTTAGAATTTCAAGAGTTTGCCTCTTATGGTGGATTTTTAATGTTAACATTTAATCTTAGTTTTAAAATATAAGCAATTAATCTGAGAATAAATTTAATTGAGTGCTGATTCTCTTTGCCGGTTTTAAGTGGAAGCTTAAACCTCTCAAAATTGCCATACTAAATAATAAAATATGGCATCTCTGATCAGCTGGCTTTGCAAATTGCAGAAAGTAAGAGAAAAAGAAGAAGATAAAATAAAAAAGAAACAATAGAAAAACCTAAGTAATAATTATGTGCTGTGAAATAAAAGTATAGACGCGTTTACAACATAAAAACAGAATTTATATCATATTATTAATATACGGGGTTAGGCGATTGAAGTGTTACCTATTCAAACGACCATATTTTTGATTTGTGAAATTATTTTTTATTGATTCAAATTACAAAATGTGTGAAAATAATCAAAATCTCAGAATCCATTCACTTTAGCTTGATGTGGCCACTTTTTGCCTTGACTATGGCCTTCAAACGGTTAAAAAATTATCTTACGTTTGCACGAACGTGGCGAATTTCTAAACATTGCGTTCTCTGATGACAAAATTTTTCCTATTGAGCAGTTCATAAACTCTCAAAATGATACTGTTTACTTAACTGAACGCGCTCACGAAAATTTGAACCTTCGAACGACCACCCGAAGTAATTTTCCATCTCAAGTAATGGTATGGGCAGCAGTAACCGCCAATTAACGCTGTCCAATCGTTTTCATCGAACCTGGTATCAAATTCAATGCGACTTATTATCGGGAATATGTTCTGGAAGCTTCTTTAGAGCCGTGGGCACGCACCCATTTCAGTTGTAGACCATGGACGTTCCAAAAAGACTCGGCACCGTTTTTTAAAGCACGTGTGAACCAAGAATGGTTAAAAAACCATGTTCCATACTTCATTTCATCCATACAATGGATTTCGAATTCGCCAGATGCAAATCCAATTGGGCCATTTTGGAGAGCATGGTGAGCACTAAAAAATATGCCATTATGGATAAGCTGAAAAAAGCTATTGTACGGGAATGGACCAAAATACCGCAAGATCACATTCGTGCAGCATACATTTAATTTTTTAACCGTTTGAAGGCCATAGTTGAGCCAAAAAGTGGCACATCGAGCTATAGTAAATGGATTCTGAAATTTTGATTATTTCACACATCAATAAATTTGAATCAATAAAAAAATAACTTCACACAACAAAATTATGGTTGTTGAATAGGGTTAGAGTCCGACCGAATTAGAGTCCGACCGAATATTCGGTTTCGGATTCGGCCAAAATTGTGGTTTCGGCTGATAATCGGTTTAAGCTAACTTTTTGGTCGAATACCGAAACCGAAACTTTTTAAATTTGTCACCGCCATAAATCTGTTTTTTTCCCGTCCGATCTTTTCAAATTTAATGAAAATTTTACTTAGTTTTATAAAGCGCAACCAAAAGATAGACATAAGCGGAGTTCAGTATTTGATGCAAATGGTCTTGCGAAAGTGTAAATGCAAAATATCGTAGCTTTTGTCTGAAATCCAACAACGAAATCCACAAAATTTCATAAAAAAGCTACAATATTTTGCATTTGCATTTTCGCAAGACCATTTGCATCAAACACTGAACTCCGCTATAGTAACATAAAATATTCAACTGTTTGTTGCCCAAAATAAATAGCATAAACTAGGGAAAGGTAAACCGATTTCGATTCCAATCGAAAATCTATTTTAAGTTATAATAAATCGATTTTTCGCAATCGAATTTACTCTTTCAATTTTGCACTGAAATTGATTATTTGTTTTTTTAAATAGATTTTTTTTAAATAATTTCAAAATATGAAGAAAGCTCATTTCCAATCTTTACGATAAATTCAATACCGTCGAGAAAAAACTTCACTTAAAAAAAATGAATGTCAAAAATGTAAAAATTAATGTCAAAAATAGGTAAATATTCCACTTTATATCTATTTAGTTATTCCGACTCAACTTTTTGATTGGTGCTCTTGAAACGTCATTAATAGAGTGAAAAACTCTCCTCAATGTATGTGTACCGAACCCAATATTCCAGTTCTATTCATCATTTAAGCTAATTTCATGCCAAGTTTTTATTATATGACTAATGTTTAAGTTTTATATTTGCTCGATGGAATGAAATATATTCCATTCTTTATTATTATTTTGGCACTGTATGTATTAAGAAATACTCTTACGCACTTGTTCACAGTGTACACTTAAAACTTAACGTATACTTTAACGGAGAGTTTTGTATGCCGAATTTGCCGTTAAAGACCACGTTAACTTTTAATCACATTGCGAAAAGGGCCGTTAATAAAATAGATGACTTTTCTGTTCTGTTAAGTTTTTAAAATGTCAATACATATCAGTTAATGCTAAAAAAGTTTCGGCAAGTTTCGGATTCGGCCGAATATTAGGTTCGGTCTCAAAAAACTGCTTTCGGTCGGACTCTAATATATATCAGTGATCTGTTTGATTACGAATCAAACGGCATGTTTGCATTTTCTAAAATGAATATTGAGCTACCACTTAACATTAAAAAAATGAATGATGCTAATGCATGATTCATATCCACGAGACTGTTGTTAATAAATGCCTGTCACTGCATCAGTTAATGCTAAAAAAGTTTCGGCAAGTTTCGGATTCGGCCGAATATTAGGTTCAGTCTCAAAAAATGCTTTCGGTCGGACTCTAATATATATCAGTGATCTGTTTGATTACGAATCAAACGGCATAATTTTGCATTTTCTAAAATGAATATTGAGCTAGCACTTAACATTAAAAAAATTAATGATGCTAATGCATGATTCATATCAACGTGACTGTTGTTAATAAATGCCTGTCACTGCTTGCAATGTCTGTTTATGCATATGATTCAGAAAAGCAATGAATCAGTATGATTGTTTTGAATGCTTCTTAAAAAAACTTAACACTACCATCGTCCCACCATATTTCCCAATAACCATTATTTTTGACCGAAAACATATTGGTCAAAAAATAACTATTATTATTTGGCTTTTTCGAAAAAAGTCATAACATTTACGGTCCCTGCATTTTACATGAAAATTTTAGATATATTAACGAGGAGTTGGACAGGACAATATTCTGATTTCTTAAATTTTACCTGGCTATTTTGCAACAAACAGATCGACTTCTCGATTAAGAAAACAAAGCAGTTTTGAAAGCCCTTTTCGATACACTTTTCATAAATTTTTTATACATTTTGTGATAAAATTATTTTTAGTAAAGAAATTTTTTTATAATATTTGTGATAAAATTCTTCTTAATAAAGAAATATTCTGGTATGTGATGGAAATCGTTCGATTTGAAATCGACACCGATTTTAAAAACAAACTACTGAAAGAATATAATATTATATTCGAAATTTTTTTTTTTTGATACAAAACAATAAAAAGCGTAAGTAGAATTTGTTTTGAAATGTTTGATCAAATCAATCGATTTCCATCACATACCAGACTATCAAAGAAAAAACTTTTAAAATTGCTCCGTTTTCGAAATCGATTTCCATCATTGATAAAGTGTGCTTTAATTTATTTGGTGAAATTTTGTGCTAAAAATAGTACATTTTTTGTAATATCTTAAGACAAAAAACACCTTATTGAAAACTTGAGAATCTTGAAAGAACTGTTAGAAGTATTATGGTAAGTGATGGAAATCGGTCGATCTAAATCGGCTCCGATTTCAAAAACAAATTCTAATGAAAGGTCCCTTATTTGCGCTTTTTATTGTTTTGTATCGATGTATCGAAAAAAAAATAAAATGTTCTTAGCCTTGAAAACAATAAATAAAGTCATATTGCCGTAGAATTTGTTTTTAAATCGGCGCCGATTTCAAATCGAACGATTTCCATCACATTCCAGATTACATATATTAAAAAAATCAGCCGAAAAAACGTATCGTCACCTTAACGTGCAAACGTGATAAGTCCACTTTTTGCAAAAATGAATTGTTTGCTAGAATATGATAATACATCTCGAATTACATCATTCACTGAAAAAAGTTACAGTTTTGTCATTTTTACTTACATTATGGGCTGACATGCAAATGTTCTAAGTCCACAAAACATCAAATAAAACAAAAAATACGTGCTAAGTCCAGGTAAAATTTCAAAATTATTCCTTTAACTTGTACGCTAGATTAAAAAGATATTTAGATTACTTTGAATTATATAAGGTCGCGGTAGTGTTATGCTAAATTATTTCGTTGTGCCGAAGTTATCATCACGTATATCACAAAATCAATCAAATGAGCTACGACCGCTTCCTATGGTAAATTTAACAGATCTATCGATCTGCCCAATCCCCAGGTTTTTGAGATATTACGAAGCCATTTTATTGTATATCCATTTTTGAGTAAAATGTATTGCGTTATAATACCGTATGTAACATAATTGTGTATATACAATAAAAAGTGTATTAAAATTTACAATTGAAAAAATCTTGCGTTATCTTCACGTATGTAAACAAAAAGCATTTCGTTGTGCCAAAGTTATCTTCATGTATGTAGCAAATCAAAAATATGAGATGTCTCTTAATGGTGTAAATTTGTTAGGTCTATCGAGCTACATACTGTATCATTGTGATTTTTCGCAATTCTAGGTGCTCAAAATTACTAACTCTCGTTCTGGGGCAGATATCGAAATGAAATTTTGTACATATAATATCTATGGATAAGTAATCCGTTTTATTGGCAGCCCCAATGCATGGTAAAAAAGTGGTCTTTAAATCTGACCACGCCTATGTAACTATTTCAACCCGAATCTGATGTCCGTTTGGATCGTTCACACTTAAGATGTTGAGTAAATTGCAAAAAACCGTTAAAAATCGAGAAAACTGCAGCTTTTCGCAATTCGAAATTTTGAAGGCGTACGTTCGAAACGGACCTCAGGTTTGGATTCAGAGATATAGATAGGTAGGTCTGGTCAACTGTATATTCCTTTTCTTATTTTTGTATCATATATGAATGCAAGTTTTATCACCTTATTTTCACGTATATCCCACAAACTAAACAATATTTCACAAAAAGTGGCGTATACAACAAAATGTAAAATTTTTTTCGGAGATGAAAATGGCTATAACTTAAAAATCCTTCTAAATGACTTGGATATTTTTACACAAATCGATAAAGAACTTCAAGCATAATATCTTGCAAAAATATTGGACCACTTTTTTCAAGTAAATTTTTTTGTATAAAATGTTGAAGCTTCCAAGGAAAAACTTTTGTCAGTTTTGTAATCGGTGGTAGTTTATTAAAGGGTTACAAAGTAATGAGTGGTACTTATTTATCTTGCTACTATGCTTCGAATTAGAACTACTACCTAGTTTTAAATAACATTTGTACGTATTTTTCTGATTATCTGAAAGTAGTCACAGTTTGTTGATATGTATTAATAAAATAAGTAGACAACCACTTTTTAAGTCAATATGTGTTTGTATATCAAAACTAATTGTTGCCGCATAAACTTATAAGCAGAATAGGAAAATAAACTAAACGAAACGTTTGCTTTCGTTTTGTTTTGTGTTTTTCAATGCGTAAAACAAAAACGAAACAAAAACAACGAGAATAATAGCCCATTTAGTTTCGTATTGTTTGTGCTTGTGTACACTAAATGTACATTAAACTTAAATGTACGCGGCTAGAAAAGAAAAGAACAAAATTGAAAAGTTTTAAGAAAATATATTTGCAAACGTTTCCCGATTGATTTGCTTATCATAGCAGAGAATGTGTTAGTGTATTTATGGTAAATACAATGAACTATTCAGCGAAATACATGTCTGCTTTTGTTTTGTTGTTGTACGATTGAAACGGGATATTAAAGCATGCAGATGAGTGAAAAGGCAATTGTTTTTTCCATTTTTTGTCATTGCAAAAGTATTTTTTTGGTTTTGCTCATGTACGAAACGATTAAAAATATTTTAAAAGTTTTGTGTCTTCGCATGAAACGTTTGCGAAAAGTTTTGTTTGTTTGCACACTCTGCTTATAAGTCAACAATAGCTGAGAGGGTAAAGTGTTTGTCTTTAAATCTGAAGGAGCGAAGGGTTGTATCCCAGGTGGGGCAAAAAAACTAAATAAAATATAAATAAAATATAATATGTAGTTTTTTTAATTTTTATTTGTTTATTTGACTACTTATTGTTTAGCTTCAAGTAAGCCAAATAATAAGTAGTTAGCGACTGTGACAATTTAAATACATTTGTAAGGGATGTCCCTTATTTTTTGGACTTCTCAAACAAAAATAAGTAGTTATCGAGTCAAATTGCAAGTAGTTACGACTTAAATCCTCACACACTGTTTTGCCTACCAGTAAGCAAAGTTTTTGCTGAGTTTAAGTTCAATTTCACAAAAATAAAATAAAAATTTTTTGATATACGTGAAGATAACTTCGGCACGACGATTTGTCTAATTTAAAGCAGATGGACAAGAGTATGAATCATTCGATGTCAGTTAATTGGATTCTTTTTCTATTACAAACTTAAGGGTAATTTTTCCCAAAGTATTAGACCTGAGTGTAGTAATTGTCTTAAAGTAGCGAATATTCACGGTATTGAGTAAGATGTAGTCAAGTTTAGCGTGGATGATAGTATCCAGTCTGGTCGAGAAATCTTCACACCCTGCACGAATGAGGCCTAATTAGAACAATTCTCGGCGCTGAGCTTCTCATATTTCATATAATGGTATTCGAATTGTTTGTTGCAAAATAGCCAGGTAAAAAATTGAGAAGAAAAAATAATTTGCTATGTTGTGTGCCACTCTAATTGCAGATATAGGAAAGTATGTATGTGAAAAAATTAACGAAAAACAACAACAAGTATACATTGAATATAGTGTGATGTATAGTTGTTTTTTTCGTTTATTTTTCTACATACCTTCTGATATCTACAATTAGAGTAGGAAAAAAGTCCGCCTGTGTAGTAGCGTATAAAGTAAAAATATAAAAACCGTTGTTGATCACTGAATTTATGTTAAAAATCTGATATTGTTTAAGCTTCTTAATTATTTAAATAAGTTTTATAAAATTTTTGGGGTAAAGGTTCCCTGATGATCTGCATTTGGCCCCAGTGAAATGCGCACATGAACTAGCTAATACCCTTAGTGATTAATTTCAATGTGTTCTTAATAAAACAATTAATATTTCACTGAATAAGTAATAAATTAATATTAGGAAATAGTGCGAATAAAAATGTTAAAACTTAAATTTTAGTAATTCCCAAAAATATCATTCAGGCTGTTCATAGAATCCGATACGGAGTTGGATTGGAAACACAATTCCAATCCAATTCCATTTGAGAATGGGTTCATGAAAACGTATCGAAATTGATTTGTTCAAAAAGTGGTAATTTTTGTTCAAAATTCAGAATATCATTTACAAAGTTGTATTTTTAGTGATTAGAAGATGGGAAAATATGTTCCAGCTATTAAATACATAAGTTAAAGGGTTCCTGAGCTCCAATTCGTGTACAATTAATTCCGTTTTTAAACGGAAATTTCAAAAATTCAAGGACAAACGGTTTTCATGAACGCAGTCAATCGGTTTTGTAGAGAAAATAGTGCCAAAACCAATCCGTATTGGATTCTATGAACAGGCTGATTATTTATATATATTTTTTTTCATTTGGCATAAGTTCGTTATAGGATGAAAGAAAACGTCTGACCTCATAAAAATCGAAAGTGGTCGTTGATTTGACATGGAATTACACATACGATAGAAAATTTAGTTTAAAAAAGTTAAGTTCAAAAGTCTTGGATAGATACACATATTTTCGGTGTTAGGGACTCACAAAGATTTACAGACCTTTACGCATTTTCTTGCTAAATTTTTGATTGAGTGTAACAATATGGGCAGCATAACACGTTTAAAAATAAATTAACCCGATTAGAGCCGGTATTTTTCGCTTTTTTTAAATTAAGTGTACTTCTCTTAAAAAATAAACAAAATAAATTATAGTATATGGGGCATTCAATGCCAAATCGGCCAGTTTGTGGCCTGACCCCCTTCGATTTCGTTAATTTTCGAATATGTTTTGGCACGTATTAAACGCAATGTCCATACTATTTTTCATTATTTTACTCCCACAGGTATGGAGTAATGCATTTTTAAAAATTTTGAGCACAAACAATTTATTGAAGGTCTTAGTACAATAACTCGGTAAGCCACATGAAATCAACTATTGGTTTTATTAGCTCATTCCCTTGCTAGGTACCATAATTTTGCATCCTACAGAAATTTTGGTATAAATTCTAGTATTTTGCAACTAATAATGTCCAAAAACCATACAATTTAAATGTGTTGAAAATTTTTAAAAATAAATTTTTTCGTAATTTTGCTTTTGCGGCTTACCGAGTTATTGCGCTAATCATCTCATATGTATAACAATTGAGTTATGAATTTATTAGTTATTAAAAATCTTTTCTATACACTTAGAAAGTTTTAAGCTGGTCCCGATTCTAGTTTCCGAGTTGCAGAGCAAGAGATGGCCCAAACTTCGATTAAAGTTTATTAAATACAATGTTTAAATTTTTTAATGTATACACATATTTTGTTAAAGCAATTACTATGTGTTGAACACAAGAAATATTTTCTTTTCCAATAACTGTGAATTCGTGTTTTTCGATCTATACTTGTCTATAAAGCGCCATCTATAGCCGAAGAATTATTTGGTAAAAATGAATTACCATCTTCTTTGAAAGGTTACTAAGTTACGCTTCGAATACAGAAAATAATTTTATAACTAACGTATCGATGGCTTATATTCAAATAGTGTTATATACATGGCGAACATTTTTCTTATGATGTCAAAAAGTCTTTTGGTTCTCTCGTTATTAAATTTTACAATATTGAGAGCTTATATTCTTTTTTGTATTATTAGTAGATTGATTGTGCAAAACTTTTATAATGCCAGAACCAAACGATGCTCTGCCTTCCCAGAACAATTGTTTGCTTGTATATAGCACTATTTGAATATAAGTCCTGGATATATATGTATATATATTTTTAAGTTTTTTGTTCTCAAAAACAATGCGTTATGTAGAAAAATTCTTTATGCGGAAGGAAGTTCGACCTTTGGCCGGAATTGTTTTCTCCTCTGGGTATTTCGAAAAGCGAGTTCGGGCGTGAAAATTTATCTGCTAATATTTTTATCGGCGAGTAATTTTGATAACGTTTCATATGATACCCAAATTGTTGCACTGAAACAAAAATTGAATAGGAAAATGCTCCGAAAATACTAGTTTCCAAGGACTTTTGAACTTAACATATCACGACCTTAGTATTGGTTTAGCCCATATGCCAAAAAGTCGGAATGGAGAAAAACAACAAAGAACATTTACGTAAAGTTTTCTCAAAATATATCCGATAGAATTTTTCTCACCACTGCTTGCGTCATATGTTTGGAAGAAAAATGTACCTTTTTGTGAATTTTCATCAATCCGATTAGAAATTAACATATTTTTACTGAAAGTAAAATATCTTGTTTTGTGCTCCAGTAACCACTTTTTTTTATTTATTTGTAAAAAGTAGTTTTTGTTGCTCCATATGTATACTAACTGCTGTGTATTGAGCTGAACAACTTGTTATTGAGATGAAATTTTCTACTTTTTATTGAAAATAAGCGTATAAATGTTATTAGAAAAGATATTTACATGGAATAAAAAGTTAATATTGATAAAACTTGGTATTTTATTTGATTTCTGACTTTTATTTTTTTATTTAAAAAAAATTATTATTTTTTTAATTTATCAAAAATGATGATATCGGCACAATGAATGTTTGATATCTCAGAAACCAGGAACAATTTCGCGAAACAGTTTTTGGATTCTGAAAGAGGGCATTCAAAATATATATATATACCCCATACTTAACTCAAATTTTTTAAAAATGGTCTATGGGCCAAAACAATACTAAGGTCGCGATATGCTTTTTCGAAGATTGATTTTCGTACTTAGCTTTTTTCTGAGAATTAATTCTATTTTTCTATATACCTAGCAAGGTAGATCTATATATCGGCCTTGAACAGTGTAGCTAAAGTAAATGTAATCTCTTTATTTTGACGCGTAAGTTTAGCTTTAACAAAAAGATAAACACTTTTTAGTTGGCATTGTTTTTCTTAGTTTTTTTTTCATCAATCTAACTTTACAACAAACTCCAAATAATATAGTAAAAAGAATCTTTATAGAATTATATACAGTAGCGAGCAAAAACGATTGCATGTTTCTATATATTGCCTTTCTACTAGTATTAAAAAAAAGTAATGAAGCTTTTTTAATTTTTTTTCGCTATTTTATTTGTTATTTAGTTCTTAACAAAACTGCATTCAAATGAAAATGAAATTCAGGTTTGAGTTTGGATTTAACTAAAATATATCACATGCACTCAGTTTTACACGTACAAGAGTACGTTTGATATGAAATTATTTTCCGATTTGTGTGTTATTTTGTCTGTTTCTGTTAATGTCCGCTTTAGTAAAAAACGCAATTATTGCTTGACTTAAACCACGCAGATTTCATAATTTATATATAACCTTTGAATTTAAAAAAATATGATTTAACTTAAGGAAATAAACTAAAATCTAAACCTTAAATTTACAAAAACTGCTCTATGGTAACTAATCAGAGCTAGTAAGCCTAAAATAGCTGAATCTGTAACCGTAAGACACTAAAAAAGACGCAATGTTGCTCCACAAAAACATCCCAGGCCTTATATCAAGTAGGGTACGCACGTCCTACGTTGGGAACACTAAGAGCTCAACATTTTTAACTGTAAAATGAAGGATCGCCGACTAATGCTCTCCCTTCACAATAAAATAATCTAAATAATCTCTCCTTAAAATTGGTTAGAACTCAAAAGCTAAAGGTCTAATCCTAGGTGCCCAAAAAAATAATAATAAAAAATATAGGTACATGACGACTAAACATTATGATCGGAAAAATTTCGGTGGAATATGCTGAAATAAATCAAACTTAAACACTTTTTCAGTTATCAACTCAATAATTTTCAAATTCACCAAACAATTTTGGCCATGCCGCAAGTTTCAGGTTTGACATTGCTACTTAGTGTTGTTCGCAAATGATAAGGATCCAATTGTGCGGTGTGATTTTCTAAATTATTTTATTGGAAATGTAGGGCATTAGTCGGTGATCCTTCATTTTATAATTAAATATGTTTTGCATTTATTTTTCCCATCGTAAAACGTACGCCCCCTACTCGTTATAAGGACTGGGATGTTTTTGTGGAGCAACATTTCTTGTTTGGGATTACAGATTCAGCTATTGAAGGCTTACTATCTCTGATTGGTTACCATAGAGCAGTTTTTGTAATTCTACAATTTTAGTTTATTTTCTTAAGTTGTTAAATCATATTCTAAAATTCAGAAATTTACATAAATTACGAAATGGGTTTTAATCTAAAGCAGTGACTCAAACGAGTTTTTTTTTTACTAAAATAAACATTAGCAGAAACGTAAAATATAACAAACAAATCAGAAAATAAGTTCAAATCAAACTTAAAATTGCGTTTATTTCTTATAATCTTGTACATGCAAAACTGAGTGCATGGGAGATATATGAAATAACCAGAGACCAAAAATAACTATTATAATTATTATTAAATTAAAAAAGTTACAATAAATGAACAAATATTTTCATTTCATTGTTGATAATAATTATTTGTAATATTTATATTTTTACGTTGCTTATAATTTTTATTTTCAATTTATATATTTTTACGTTGCCTCATAACAGTTATTATTGAAAAATTATTTTTTCCGTTGCTCATAACTTTTATTTTCAACGTTTATTTATTTACGTTGCCTAATAATAGTTATTATTGGAAAACAATTTTTTACGTTGCACATGAATTTTATTTTCAACATTTATTTATTTTTTTGTTATTTAATAACAATGGCGAGCGTCAAAGCATCACTTAAGCAAAGTCATGCGTCTCTGCGCATTAACACGTAAACTTAATCAACGTCGAGAAAATAATAAAAGCCAAAAAAAATTTTTTTATGTATATCGCTAAAATTTGCAAAATTGGAAACAATCCCAAAATTTGATTAGAAACCACAAAAAATTTAACAAATTAAAATAAATGGAAAAAATCGCGAAAATGACGAAAATTTGCAAAAGCTCGATAAAAGTGGGAAAAGTGATTAAAAATCTATAAAACTCTTAAAAGCCAGCGACAGGCAAAAATCACTTCCTTTGCGAAAGTTCGCGAAAATTTACAAAATTTGAAACATTCTCAAAACTTATTAAAAACCGGTAAAAATGTAAGGAATGCCAGAAATTCTGAGCAAATTGCGAAAATGACGAAAATTCGCAAATGCTTGCTAAAATCAGCAAGATAACAAAATTCTGGCATTGATTAAAAATTGGTAAACTGTAAAACACTCAGCAACTGGCCAAAAAACGCGAAAATGGCAAAATTCGCGAAAAAATTTTAAATTGATTAAAATTCGCTAAAATTGTAAGAAATGTCAAAATGAAATAAATGTTGAAAATAAAATTCATGAGCAACGTAAAAAACTCTTTTCCAATAACAGTTATGAGCAACGGAAAAAATTATTTTTCAATAATAACTGTTATCAAGCAACGTAAAAATATATAAATTGAAAATAAAAGTTATGAGCAACAGACATTTTTTTTTTGTTAATTATAACAATTATAAACAGACGCAAAAACATATATGTTAAAAATAAGTTATTTCAAGGCGAAAAAAATATTTCTCATATTTTAACAGTTATGTCTCAACTTTTTTGCATATTTCTTATAACGGTTCGGTCTCTGGAAATGACTCCAAATTCAAATTGGATTTTTTTTTAGTTTTAATTTTCATTTGAATGCAGTTTTGTTAAGAACTAAATAACAAATGAAATAGCAAAAAATTTTAAAAATGTTCATTACTTTTTTTTAATACTAGCAGAATAGCAAGATACAGAAACATGCACTCACTTTTGCACGCCACTGTATGCATCTTTAATAAGCACAATACAAATTATAGTAGCAAGATGTTTGCTGTTACTTTATTTGGACGCTCATGCATATAAATATAAAACTTCAAGTTAGCATTTTATTCGAAAGCTTAAAAAACGAAGGACCGGCTTAAAATAGAAATTTCTCTATACTTGATTTTCAAAATAATGCTCTGGTTTTGAATTACTTACTTTTTTTGATAAAATAAATTAAAATTGAATATAAGAATAAATATCTTAACTGTTATTTTTAAGAGCAGATTTTTTTACATTTGGAAATATGTAAGTATGTATTTATTATGTATCTACATACATATGTATGAATATAGTTTCACTTCCTATACATCACGGCACGTTCTCTAGCATAAAACAATCAGCAATAATACAAAATTGTTTGAAGGTGGAGCGCAAAGTGATGGAAAAAACCGCTTTTAAATCAATTTTTTTTAATTTCTAATTCTTACCACCCCCAAACGCCGTCTTCTTTATCACTTTTGCTACAAAAATTTATAGATTATCATTTATTATTAACACCTTTTTTTCAATTTTGTGGTCACTCACCTTTACGTACGTCACACATGCGACATTTAAATGCCTCGGCGGAGTTTCTGTATGTGCACACACTGCAGTCCCAAAAATTTTCTTCAATGACTTTGGATTGTCGCTTTCTTCTTACTGGCGACTTCTTTTGATCCATAATATTTTTTTGTCTTGGGAAAAAGAATTATCTCTTGGCTGGGCTTTTAGTGCGAGCTTCTTAGAAACTGGCGTCGCCTTTCTTCTTACAACCGCAATAATTGCTGCAGTCCATGAAGATGACGACGACTCTTCTTTTTTATTGCACACAACTTTTACAAAGTATCAATTTTTTCTATGTACATATATTAAAAAATGGCGTGCGAAGCCTCGCCTTTTTTCTTAATTTGAGCGTACGAACGCTTTTTAAGTAAACACTGCAAATATATGCACTAGACACAATAATTATAACGACTGCTTCGAATAATTAAAATATTATAAATCCATAAAAATTTTCACTATTTTTCGTAAATTTTCAGTCGGAAAACGAAAGTTTTCCGTAGCAGTAATGCCAAATTATAAATGAACGCTTTGTCGTTCAGAGTTGGCAATCATGATGCAATTGTACTTTTTTTTGGTACAAATTGGCTTAAGCTGGCCGGTTTATATGTAGTTTACCAAAACACATCCAAATAAAATTATATAGGGCGCCAGAAAATTGAAAAATAATAAGAAAATATTAAATGGACAAAGTTCCAATTCACACTACCCAGTGAACACATTGATGTCATTCTGACGTCAGCATGATATCATCAAAGGTCATAGTTTACATAAGAAATTACTCAAGTTGACTCATATATGTCTCATAACTTCGCACTTAGCTACATCAGATACTGACATGAAATGACACAAATGTGATGTTCGCATGCCGTTATAATGATCTTCGTTTAGTGAATCTCTATACCGATAACGTAGTAATAATCTTTTATTTTATTATATAAAAATATTTTTTACGACTTCAAACCCCATACATTTAAATTTCATTTATTACACGATCCATTACATTGGAAAACATTTAAACATTTAACATTTCCCAGTTGGCCAGATTGCCTTACACGACATTGTCATCTACGATTCTTGCACGAACTGTCCTCTATGGACTGGTTTTCTACTCGACATTGTAAAGAAAATCGTCGTTCACGACAATCTGAGCGACAAATTTCTGCAAGTTGTCCTCAATCCAACTTTGTTGAGGACAATATGAGCGACAATGTCTTAAAGTTTATCCCCATTAACATTGTGGAGGACAAGATGAGTGAAAATGACTTAATTGTTGTCCTCAATCAAACTATGTTGAGACAACATGAGCGATAATGTCTTACATATTGTCTTCAATCAATCAAATTAATATGTTGGCCTTTTATTGTCTATGTTTTAAGCGGTGCAGCAGCAGGGTGGTAAGCGCGAAAACTCATCAACATGCAGCCTCACTTCGAATCTCAGCTAGTTCAGTCAATAATTTAAATGAAACGGAAAAACAAATAAGCAAAAATATTCAATTAAGTAGGTGACATTGTCGCTATGTAATAGTTAACGACAATCTGAGCGATATTGTCGCTCATTAAATTGTGCACGATTTTCGCGACACTTGTTCGAAAAGTTCATCGATGATTTGTTCCGGCTGTCCGACATTTGACGTCGAGGATTCAACATTGTCCTGCACCCGTCATTGATGATGTCTTAAAGACGTGGTCAACTGGGTTAATACATACATACTTACACATCCCTACAAGTACAGTGACAGTCATTTGATCGATCATATGACTGGTAGTGCTGATGGAAATATCTATCATCAGGTAGAACAAAGCAAGGCGAATACAGTACCAGGTAGCCTTATCATCACAGATGATCATCAGCTGATTACACCCGATCAGTCAAACTCTATATAAGAAAAGAGAAAAACTCTAACCCGAACTGTCAAAGCACAAATAAAAATAGTCCTACACCTACGTTGTATGTGTGTTGTTTTGATGATAAGGCCACTTGATATTGATTCGCTTTGGAACAAAGTTTCTATCATTTTCTTAAAACAATTTGAAAAAACTGATGGAATCTTTTGTGTACGTGTGATTTTGCGTCTTTGTCGAACTTATGAATTCTATCGACTATAGAACATGTAGCTGAGCTGCTCACTCCACTGCTTTTTACTAATCATTAATGATATAAATTGTAGTCACAGCTGAGTAATCAGTCTTGATGAATATATCGGTCAAAGCTGATTAGCTGATTATTATTTATTTTCTTCTGAACAATTCAGGTTAGATTATAATGTTATAATTTAAATTTTATTAAAAATTATGCAAAACATTTAATCACATTTTTGAAAAAAGGAATGAATTTGAAAGCGCAATCAAATTTGGGCCGGACTACGCTTGTATTTTTCGGCTAACTGAAGAATCTTATGTTAGCAAGGTCCTCTACTCTTTTGCCGTAGCACAGGCCCTATTTTTCTCCACTAATTCTTCCAATTTCTCCACTAATTCTTCCATGGCCAGGTATCAATGTAGTCATCATCAGAATATAATAATTTACCCTCAACGGAAACAAATTATTGCTATGTTGAAATCCCATAAAAAATTTATTAAATATTTTATTTAAAATATGTTTTTTTTATTTTTTTTAATAAAGAACTTTTTTTAACGTCAGGAAATAATACATTAGCTGTCTTTCTCTAACATATGCATTATTTAAATATTAATTTTTAACGTAAACAAATATATAAATGTCGTCAACGATGATAGATATCTCCATCAACAGTGCCAGTCATATGTACAAATGTATTAGTAAAACAATTGTGTGTGTGTTAGTTTCGGTCATACATTTCTTGTAGGGATCTAAAGGTAGATCCACATCTAAAAATATCTGCGCCGAAAGTGTTCGCCGAAAATATTTGCGGCACAAATTTTAGCTTGTAGATGTGGACGGGCTTTTAAATATTTATCACACAAATATTTATTCACGAAAATATTTACGTCCACCCGCTCAAGCAAATGATAAAGCAATAAAATTAGCACTATTTCTGCAAATGCGTTCACACCAGAACAGCGCCGAAAGTGTTCGCCGAAAATATTTGCGGCACAAATTTTAGCTTGTAGATGTGGACGGGCTTTTAAATATTTATCACACAAATATTTATTCACGAAAATATTTACGTCCACCCGCTCAAGCAAATGATAAAGCAATAAAATTAGCACTATTTCTGCAAATGCGTTCACACCAGAACAGCATTATGATTTCTTATTTTTGGATGTATGTACATATTTATTTTCATAATTGAAATTACATTTTTTTATTAAATTAGTTTAGAATTTCAAATTTTTATTTGTTTAAAATGACATCATTTTTATAAATCATTTTTTAGTCACAATGGTGATATATATATAAATAAAAATTACGCAAAATTTGGTTACATAGCTATGACTTCCCAGTGTTGTCAAACCTAGGTCGTGTGTTCACTGGGTATGCAAGTCTTATTGATCAGCTTCTTATTCAGCTGTGAGAAAAACAGAGAACTGTGTATTTATTTCTCTGTCTTTCTCACAGCTGAATAAGAATTTTATCAATAAGACTTGAATAGTGTGAATTTGGACAATGTCTCGGAAACGCATAATTTTCGAGCTGTGGACCTTTGAAGTTTTCATATATACAGGCGATTTTCTACTACATTTCTGAACGTATGTATATGGTCAATATTAGTACCATTTGAAAGCTTTTGAATATATCTTTCTGGATATGCAAATTTATTTATGCAGAGAAGCTTTAGTTAGCGAAGCCGGTGTTTGTTATATCATACAGGGGAATATTTTTGCACCCGCCGAAGGCCGGCTATGTAGGCAAGCTCTTGTTAGCAAAGCCGGTTGTTGTTATACCACAGAAGAGAAAACTTGTGCTTCCGGCCGAAGGCCGGCTATGCAGGAAAGCTTTAGCCGGTGTTTGTTATACAAGTTAACACAAACATTTATCAAGAATAAGTTAAAATAAAATAAATCAAAATAAAATAAAAGCAGTTAACACAAACATTTATCAAGAATAAATTAAAATAAAATAAATCAAAATAAAATAAAAGCTAACATAAACAATTATTAAAATTAAAAGTTAAATAAATCAAAATGAAATTTGAGTAAACAAAAATACAAAATTGCTATATGCACCAAGTTGCTGCAATCGATTCTAAAGAAATTATTCGCGAGTTCATTACACCTGAAAATAATGCAGCCTAATCAATGTCTGCAATTTTTTGCATTGTCTTTGTCAAAAACATTTCTTAAGAATCGATAGCAACAACTATTAAAAGCCAATTATCACGCCACTTTTAGAATTAAGCTAGTTAAGCATAAAATAAAATATAAATTAAAAATATGAAAAGTTAAGTTGAAGTTTAAATCTGATTTTAATAAAGAACGGTGGTGGATACCGGAAAAACAAAAAATTGTTTTTTTTTAGTTTTTTAACTAAGAGAAACAATAACTTACAACAGAGGAGAAAATTCTTGCGACCGGCCGAAGGCCTGCTAGGCAGGTAGGCTTTAGTTAGCGAAGCTGGTGTTTGTTTTACAACAGAAAAGAATAATATTGAGACCGCCCGTAGGCCTGCTACGCAGGGAAGCTTTAGATATCAAAGCCAGTGTTTGTTATACAACAGAGGAGAAAATCCTTCCAGCGGGGTATGCAGGAAAGCTTTAGTTAGCGAAGCCGGTGTTTGTTATATAATTAAATTTTTATTATATTTTTACATATTTACCTAGTGCACTTCCGTAACATTTTGATGTGAAATTTTCTTAGAACTGCACTGGCCCCTAAAGAGTTCCAACATTTTTAATACATTTTGCGTATCCAGAAATATATATTCAAAGCTTTCAAATGATACCAATATTGGCCAAATACGTTCAGAAATATAGTGGAAAATCGCATTTATATATGAAAACTTCACAGATCTATAACTCAAAAGCTATGCGTTTTCACACTTTTTCCATTTGATAATTTTTTCTTATTTTTATATTTTCTATGAGCTTATTTTATTTGGAGGTGCGATGGTAAACTAGATTTGTCCCAGCTGGCCACATACCATTTCTCCACAAGTTGCATTAAACTTATATGTCGACAAGTACACATAAATTGCGAAGCGCATGTCGAAATTTTTGTTTTGATTATTTATTTATTTTTGTATGTTTTTATCTTTATATTTATCACTTACTTTTCGAAATTACATTTTCTTTTCCAAATATCAATAAATTCTTTGAAAAATTCCTTTCTTAGTATACACAAATAAACAAAACGCGCACAAGCCCACAAACACATCGAACATATTACAAGAAATTGAAAATGATTAATTACTTGTGATTTGAGCGCGCACAGCCCCACTGACGCGCAACAAGACGTCGAGCACGAGAAAATCACGCTTACAAATCATACGTGCAGCTTTAGCTACGCTCCTTTAAATAAAAATAAATATTTTATATAAAAGAAATTTAAATTCTAAGAAACAAATCCTCGCAAACGCTTTTTTTAATTATTCGCCGATAAACATATTTAAAAAAAACTGTTTATATATAAATGCATTTGTATATTGATTCTTCACTTCAACTGTCATATCTAAGTCCCAATTCACACTATGCAAGTCTTATTGATCAGCTTCTTCTTCAGCTGTGAGAAAAGCAGAGAAATGTGTATTTATTTCTCTGTCTTTCTCACAGCTGAATAAGAATCTTATCAATAAGACTTGCAAAGTGCGAATTGGGACTAAAGGCCGGGGCACATAGAATCCGTCGTACGTTATACGTCGCCTTTTTCAACTGACATTAACGTAACGACGGAGGAGGTTGACACAATGAGTACTTTGTTGACGGGTATTAAAACAACTGTTTTTTCTTCGCATGTTTCTGCAGCTAAATTTGATTTGATTTTATTTATTTATATTATTTGTTTTTATTGTTTTATTTAATTTTTGGTGCCAAACAGCAGAAAAAACTAAATCGAAACAGAGCAAAAAACCAACTGATAGTTGTCAAAGTACTCGACGTACGTTAAAAGTTGGCCAACTTTAGTACTTTGCGTTGACGGAAACGTACCGAATGTGACTAAGCTCATAAGAAAACATGTATTTCAACTTAGTTGTCAGTTGAAAAAGGCGACGTATAACGTACGACGGATTCTATATGTCCCGGCCTTAAAGGCCCGGACACATAGAATCCGTCATACGTTATACGTCGCCTTTTTCAACTGACAGCTAAGTTAAAATACATGTTTTCTTATGAACTTGATCACATACAGTACTTCTCCGTCAACGCAAAGTACTAAAGTTGGCCAACTTTTAACTTTTAACGTACGTCGAGTACTTTGACGGCTATCAGTTGGTTTTTTGCTTTGTTTCGATTTAGTTTTTTCTGCTGTTTGGCACCAAAAATTAAATAAAACAATAAAAACAAATAAAATAAATAAATAAAATCAAATCAAATTTATCTGCAGAAACATGCGAAGAAAAAGCAGTTGTTTTAATATCCGTCAACAAAGTACTCATTGTGTCAACCTCCTCCGTCGTTACGTTAATGTCAGTTGAAAAAGGCGACGTATAACGTACGACGGATTCTATGTGCCCCGGCCTTAAGTAATCCTGTACTTGACAAGGACAAATTTAACAAATTTGCCAAAAGTATAATGGTGCAAACAACTAATGTTGAATCGTGCTCGAAAGACAAACCATACAAGAATACTGGTGCAATACTCATTTCTTTAAAAAGGTTATACGGATGAGTTATTGATCATAGTGCGCACCACATTTATTATCGATGTTGTTTTGAAAATTTAAATTAAGAAAAATGAGTGTTTTTTATTGATAAATTATTCGAAATGACTTTTTTATTTCAGAAAGGTTTTACAATAGTTATTTTGATTATTTTTTTATAATATATGAACAAGCTATTCAAGTAAATGTATTTTACCCCCGTTTTTACTCTTTGACAGCTTTTCTCAACTAATTTCAACATAGATAAAACCACAAACTGGTACCATCAGCAAAATATGAAACTCAGTTTGACATCGCTGCAGCAAAGCGTACAATCACACTAAATGTCCATACAAGACCAAAAAAAAGGTGATTACGGGTGCATACTGGTGTAGTGTATGGAGCCCTTAAGTTGGATAATAAAGTTCAGTAATTCTTGGAGTGACGTTTTCAGGAGTAAAGCGGCATGGCAACTTATCAAACTGTTTGATCAAACAGAGATTTTTCTGACTGTATTAGTGCAAAAAACCTTACACGTATAGTTTGATGTGAGTTTGATGGAAAACAAAACACTTTTGATTTTCAGTACAGCCGATGACGAAATTTGAAGCTTGTTTGATGAGTGGCTGTGTAATTACTTTAAATGTCATTTTCGTTTAATTTTCGCAGCGACCACATCATTTCTATAGAGATGCACTATTTAAAAAACGGATGAACAAAATTGAATTTATTGAAGTTTATCGTGGTTTGCCTACTTTATGGCGATTTAAATCGAAGCAATATATCAAAAGAAATTAAAAAAATGCTTAGTACGACATATAGGATGTCGCACAAAATTTTAACTCTCTTCGAATTGCATATGGAAAGGAGTTAAAAGGAATTAAAATAAAAGGAATTAAGAAAGGGAGTAAAAAAACTAATTTTCAACAAGCAAAAAGTTTTTAATAAATAATGCAACATTTCCGTTCAAAATATCACATGTTCTTTCTTTTTCACAACAACTTTCAAATGAAGTTTGATGATATGCATTTGATAAGTTGCTGTGCTAAGCAAATCAAAATATTACCAATACATACATGACATTGATCAAACAGTTTGATAAATTGCCACGGCCCTTAAGGGATATATGGGATTAGATAAGTCACTAATAGTACATTGGTTTAAGTAGTACTAATCAAAGCGAATTAATATCAAGTGGCCTTATCATCAAAACAACACACATACAAAGTAGGTGTAGGACTATTTTTATTTGTGCTTTGACAGTTGGGGTTAAAGTTTTTCTCTTTTCTTATATAGAGTTTGACTGTTTGGGTGTAATCAGCTGATGATCATCTGTGATGATAAGGCTACCTGGTACTGAATTCGCCTTGGTACTAATGGTGAAATTAATACATTACAAAAACCCATTTGCCACCCCTGGGGCGCTCACTTAGTTATTGTAAAGTGCTGCCAAGTTAAATTAAAAAGGAACTTGTCTGTGCGAACTTCGACATATAGGTGGCGCTACTACCAATTGATAATCACAATTACGTGTGTGCAGCATTGCCAGAATGATGATTTTAGCATATTTTTGATGATTTTTTGACAAATATATGATTTTATGAATTTCCCCCAAACTATGATTTTTTTCTTGAAAATTATGATTTTTTTAGTTGCTTGGAAGTACTTTAAATAGTTATTGTAATACATATATTATGCCTTACGTATTTTTTATTGTATTGATTAATTATTCTTTAATTTTCCATAGTTTTAAACTTAAAAGTTACGGTACTGCATTTTCCCTCAAGCTAAGATCCCACTATCGACGCAATGTACCGATTTTCATCGCAATTCATGTACCGATAATGTGGACGCACATTATTTTAGCAAATGCGACAATCTGGACTAAAATCGTGCTGAGTATAACCAATCAAAATCATGATTGATGCGTTGATAATGTGAACACCCTTGTGCACAATGACGAGCAATAAAATTGTAAATTATGCACCGATTTTCATCGACCACTTGTGCGCCGATCAAAGTTGACAATCAGCCCCGATACCCAGGCATGGTTAACCTGACCAGACATCCCGCTTTAGGCGGGACTAGCCCGCTTTTAAGAGGTCGATCCCGCCTAAAATTGTTATCCCGCTTTTTCGAGTTTTAAAATTTATAGTTCTGTTTTTTAATTATTCCCAAAAATATCGAAAATGTTTCCACTGAGCAAAATATATCTTTCTTGTGTTGATAGAATAAAATCTCACTGAGTTAAAGAAACTTAAAACTGAAAATGGTGTTTATTAGACATCGCCTCAAAACTCAATACTTAAAAGTTCCAATCCAAAGATACTTAAGTTCATTTAATTTAATTCTTCAATAAAATTATTTTTATTGAGAAAGGAGTTTTAAAAGCATGTAATAATTGAAAAGACAAATTCTTGACTGTATAAGGGTCGAACTGAACACTATGATATTTCAAGATTAACCATTTATACCTTTTACAGTGTGAGGGTGATGAAGTCAAGTAGGGCACGTAGTATTGAAAATTATTGATTATTGCAAAAATTAAATTGAACGACAAAAACCATAGAGTTCAACTAACATCGATATCTTCAATTTAAAATTTTCTCCATTAAGATGAAACGAAAATCCAGAAAAAGCCTTCAAAGCCCACAGTTGAAACTAATTTGGTGCCGAGCACCTGACACATAAAATGTTTAAGAACCAACAAAATAGAACAAAGTTACAAGACATTAACTGAAAAATCTGAACTTGGTTTTCATCAAAAATATTCTTTTGACTATAAACCGAATTTTATAAAAGATTCATTCGGATTTTTTCACTCAGTGACTTACAACTTTCTTATTTTTGGCGGGCCGTAACAGCTTCATGTTTCACGTGCTAAAGAAAAAATTATTTTTAGGCTTACAGCCGGTAAGCAGTAACATACACATATCAACATTAGCTGATTATACAGCTTTTCTAAGTGTTCACAAAAGCCATCAAGAAGCCACCCGCAATTTGCTATATTATATACCCCAGTTGGAACAATGGCTAAAACAATGGCGGATAAAAATTAACGAACAAAAATGTCTACACATTACTTTTACATTGTGCAAAGAAACCTGTCCACCTATACAAATAAATAACCAAACTATACCTCAACACACTGAAGTAAAATATCTCGGTGTTCATCTTGATCGTCGTCTAACATGGAAGTCGCACATAAATGCAAAGGTGACCCAAATGAAACTAAAAGCAGCTCAAATGAATTGGCTCATTGGAAGGAACTCTACTCTAAGCCTAGATTGTAAACTTCTATACAACTCCATTCTAAAACCAATATGGTCCTACGGAATCCAGTTATGGGGCACTGCCTCGGCATCAAATGTAGAAAAAAGTCAAAGGCAACAAAATAAAATACTCCGTACGATTACAGCAGCCCCATGGTATGTCAGAAACAAGCGAATTCATAAAGACCTAGATGAGCCGCCAGTTAAGACAGTGTTTTCTAAACACGTGACAACCTACATAAAAAGACTTGAGTTGCACCCAAATTCCCTAGCCCGAAACATCATTAACTTTAGAGGCCACACGAACACGAGAGACGTAAACAACCAACCGCTGAAACAAATATTTTTGTCTGGCACTGGCTGGACTTAAAATTAAAATTTTAGAATTAAGATTTGATTACTTATTGTTAGTTCAATTTTATTGAAGATACAATAAATAAATACATATAACCGAAAAAAGGCTTACAGCAATTTATAAAATATTTGTTTCATAAAAATTATGAATTTTTAAAAACATCTAAAAATAAACTTTTTAAAATGTTAAGGTCTGCAACTCAATGAATTTCCTAAGAACATATCGTTAGGTGAAATGCAAAATCACATAACTACACTGTCTTTAATTTTATAGGAGAGAAAATACTAAATAAAATACTTTAAGTGACAGCAGTAAAACGTTTTTAATGCGATTGATTTTTAAAATACCAGTTTGCAAATTTGTACGGACAAGCGCTTCGATGTAATAATTAATAATAATTAAAAATGCGACTTAAAATTTTTTGTTAGTTACGTTATTTCGCATTTCAAGTAACGATATGGAACTGTGTAGCTGCATACATTTATAAAAAATCATATATTATCATCAGTGTATTTACAACATCCCGCTTTCCATAAGATATTTTATAAAATCCCGCTTTTTTGGTCATATTTTCTTCAGAGTCCCGCTTTTCAGCCGTTCTTGTCCCGATTTTGACAAAAACCTTCTGGTCACGTTACGCATAGTAAAAGGTATTTTGAAATAGCACAATCGGACCAATAAAGTTTTACTTTTTCAACTTAATATTACTAAAAATAAAATTTTTTTAATCTATTATTCATATTCTTATTGTATTATATTTGACCTTTATTAGTTATTTAGTATGATATTTAAATTAAGCTTAAGGTCTTTTTATATAAAATTAATTTTATATTTTGATATTTCGCTAACAATTTGTTAGCATCGTCAGGAAAATAGGCAATGAAAATTATATATAATAATTATAATTTTCATTGCCTATTTACCTGACGATGTCAACAAATTGTTAGCGAAATATCGAAATATAAAATCAATTTTATATAAAAAGACCTCGAGCTTAATTTAAATATCATACTAAATATTATTCATATAAATGAAAATCATATTTATCTTTAATTCTACTGTTGAACAAAAGAAATTGCAATTGAACAAAAGAAATTATAACTAAATTAATTTAGCCACCCATGCTCAGAAAATATTTGTTTACGAAACAAAACGAATAAAAAGGAAAGTGCGGTAAGTTTTCACTAAAATTTATTTATGTATGTATGTATATGTTATTATTACATATTTTAATTATTCCGTTTTTAACCTTTTAATGCCATAATATATTTATCTATACGGACATAGCAGTTTTCTGTTTTTGAGAGTAATCCACTCCAAAAGTAGAACCGCGTCTGCCAACAAGAAAATAAACAAAAGCATATAAATAAATTTGCCCAATAAAGAACGATAGTGTGACCGAATTGAACCAATTATTGTCGCAATTTCGTTTTGCCCAATTATAAGCCGAAAAAGATTGTAACAATATTCGATGATAATGGGACCCCCAAAAATAAATTGTGCAATTTTTTGAATTGTGTGCCCATATAGGCAGAGAAACAAGCCGAAGGAAAATTATCGGCGGCGGCGCGCCGACAGAATTTTCGGCGGCTCACCTATATACGGATATTTTGGGAAAAAAGGTAGTACAAATTTTTTTCGAAAAAAGTACGCAATTTCGCAACCCAGTCGTGAACAAATTTAAACGAGCTCGGCGGCTGGTTTTGAGCCGATGTAATCGGCGGCGGCGCGATAGGCAAAAAAGCAACCGGCGGCGGCGCGCCGTCGGCTCGAAATCGACTGGCTTGTTTCTCTGGATATAGGACGACAAAAATTGTTACAAATTGTGCCATGTGCGACGACAGTGGGATCTGGGCTTTAGATTGAACATTGTACCTTATATGAATTTTCTCTAACCAAAGTATGTAGAATTTAGTACTATATTTCCATTTCGGCAATTTAAACCAATTTGAAGCTGTTTTTTGAGTTTTCTTATGTTTTATAAAATAAATACTTTTCCGTTTTAGCGGTTTTTAAAAAAGTTTTCTTTATTTTTCGTGGATTTTCTTAGTTTTTAGGTGTGTTAAAACCATAGCTGTTAAATTTGGATTACGATTACTTTTTAAAAGTAATCGTAATGATTATTTAATGCACAAGTAAGAATTTTTTAATTACTAATTGATGACTCCCTGTAAAAATCGCGACTAGTCCATACATGCGTGTAAGGAAGGACTACTCCATAATGGACCAGGACTGGTCCCAAACTACACCAAACGTATGCATTAGACGTGGTCCATTTAACATTGCGATGTCCTAGGACTGGACCACGTGGTCCAGCTTTGAATTACATCGGACTAACCCAAAAACTAGACCATGTAACTACTCCATGGAGCACCTACATGGGCTAGTTTTGAAACTACTCTATGTCACTACTTTATGGTTCACAAACAGAAAACTAGTTTTCATTTTCACTTTGTAATCTACGCAAATGATTTTCCCTCTGCTTTAATAAGTCTCCTTTTATGATGGGAGCTACCCCAGTAAAAAAGTTGCTTCCAATAAAGCAGGTTTCTACTATTATGAAATAAAAGAAGCGCTGACAAACCTGCTGATATCGCTGCTGATTTTTGTATGGCGAGTTCCCGGATTGGAGTACTGCATTTTTGCTCACAAAATCCCTTTTGAAGCGCTGAAAATTATCGACATTTTCAGCACTAGAACTGAAAATATATGAAAAAATGGTTTGATATGGATTGGCGTCGTTAACGCCATATTGAATTTTTCTTATATCTTTTCATTATTTATTTTTATTCAAATCCAAATTTTTCTTTGAATGGTCAATATTCACATGCTTTGAAATTTCTTTCTTAAATAAAAAATAATTTGATCGAAAGATTAAATTAAAAATGAACTTAAGCCAAACTAATTAAATAACTTTGGATAAAAACCATACAGTTCGACTAAAAATTCATAACTCAATTATTTTTATTAATTTCATATTTTTACTCAATGTTTGTTATTTTAACTTCAACTAGTATCGAACTAAGAACCTTCAGGATTGAAGTCCAACGTACCAATCACTCGACCAAAAACACTGTTGCAAAACGGCACCAAGAAACTCAAATAAACTTACTCTTCATTCTCGCTTAAAAACCTGCTTTGGATCAGCACTATAAAATCAACTTTTTTGTATAGCTCGTGTACGAAGCTTTTGTATAAGTAAAAAGCAAATACTTTTCTCGCTTCAAAACCTGCATTGTTGTGACGCTATGAAATCAGCTTCTGAACAAGCTCATATTTTAAAGCGAATTATGAAGCGCTTTATTTCTTTAGTGCTACAAAAAACATGGAATTTTTTTTCTGGGACAAAACTCACTTTTATTTATTTTTTCGCTTTTACCAAAAAAAAATAAACAATATTTGTACGTAATTATTATTTGAACTGATAATGTGTATAAGTCGGAAGTTATTATTATTCGGCTTAAGTTCACAATAAATGAATTAATGTAAATTCAAATTATTTTTAAGAGTGGAATATTATAATATCTAATCAGACTAGCAGAACGGATTAGTACTACTAATTTCGACTTCGGACTTATACAAAAAAAACTTTTAATTACAAACATTCATTGTAACCACAAATAAACTATTGTGCAATCAGGGCTACCATATTGCTGGTAATTGATGATATTTTATGAAATAACATTATTGGCAACACTACATTTCGTGCTAAAACATGAACATTTGTTTGAAAGTGGTCCATAGCTGCATTACATAGGACCATGTTGTAACTAGTCCATATCAGCTAAAATGGACCATGTAGACATATAATTTTTGCAGGGAGATTACAAATAATCAAAATATAAATGGGACTATTTGGGACTACTTTTAAATAATGAAAAATAATCAAAAGTAATCAAAATATAATCCGACTACTTTTTACGATTACTTTTGATTATTTATGATTATTTTCAGAGCATATTGCACCCACACTCATTGAAAGCATGGCTGCCAGCTTAGGGGTTCTGAACCCAAATTGGGGGAATTGCCATCACAAACAAGGATACACATTTTCGTTTGGGGCTTTCATTGGGGTTATTTAAAAATACATTGGGAGTTTTTGGGGAAATTCCTTAAAAGTTTCTTTCCATTGAACTATAGTTAAAACTTTATTAATATGATTATTTCGAACGTATTTGCTTTGTGAATCTAAATTGATTATTAGGCTAAGGTTCGTAACGTTATATTCAGAAAGAATTGGGCATGATTAATATTCCAAGGAACAAGGGAAAAATTAACATCAACTTAATTTTTCAACGTACACAGCAGAACAGAGTAGCGCCACTTTCGGAAGCCGCTACACTTCCATCGTCAGTGCTCACGTGTATTTGCTTATCACCACTTGTCAGGTGGCTCTGTTGAATGTGATTTTAATTCTTATATATACACCTTTTTCGTGAAAATTGAATACGAGAATTAAATCACTCTCAAGCTGATATTAAAGTGCACTTTCCCAGCGTTGCCATCGGTTTATTTTTCTTCATTCCCATTTTTCTGATTTTTGTTCTACTCAAGACAAACTTTTTTGGTTTGATTTTATACTTAAGTATATATGAACATGTAAACATGTGAAAAGCTCAAGCCAGTAGCTAATTGTTTATTAATATGATTATTTCGAACGTATTTGCTTTGTGAATCTAAATTGATTATTAGGCTAAGCTTCGTAACGTTATATTCAGAAAGAATTGGGCATGATTAATGTTCAACGTACACAGCAGAACAGAGTAGCGCCACTTTCGGAAGCCGCTACACTTCCATCGTCAGTGCTCACGTTTATTTGCTTATCACCACTTGTCAGGTGGCTCTGTTGAATGTGATTTTAATTCTTATATATACAACTTTTTAGTTAAAACTACTTCTTCTAAAATACATACTTTTAGCATACATACATTTATTGAGAGATTTGGACCCCACGTAAAGGACTAATCTGTATTAACACAATGTTCAGCCATATCAATTTTATTTAAAAGTTTACTAATAGTGCGTTTCTATATACGTGTTTTTGGCCAAAATATGAGTTTTGCGCAAAATACGTGTTTTCCTACATGTTTTCCCATACAATTGTCATGTGAGCAAAACACCTCAAACACCGTGTTTTGCTCCAAATTATGTCGAAATTTGTCTATGCAACACTGAATTGCCTCTATGATTACAAATGCAACTTTGGGTCATCCATTTACTGTGATTGACAAATGCGAAAAAAGTCACACTGTTCTGCGGTCACATAGTTTTGCTCATAATGGAAACGTACTATAACTTTCAGTTTCAAAAATCATTTGAGAATTACAAAAGCGTAGTAAGTTTAGAAACTTGTACAAATCACAACAGACGAATTATATTCGATATGAATATATTTTATTTTTCATATCGAATATAATTCGGAGTCAGCTCATCGAAATACATGTAGGTACGTGGGTTTAGTTATTTGTACAGTATAGTGCTTCAAAAAAAATTTTTTTTGCTATAATCTTGAAAGTTTTTAGTAGGTATAAAAAAGGTCTCCCAAAAGAAGGGCTCGATATTTTGATTCTACGCGATGCTCAACGACTTTCAGTTTTTCCATACAAATTACATGGAATAATTTCTTTTTTTCGTATTTGTCGAACAAAACTACGAAAAAATATATATTTTTAATTTCAATGCGCATGTTATTTTAGGAAATTAAATTTTCCACAAAAAGGCACCTTTTTTTTTTGTGTGCCGGTGTAGTTTTTGCGTTAATGAGTTTATACAAAAGCCTCTGAGTTTTCGTCTGATTTCAATATGAAAAAGTGAAATATCGTGTTTAATATACTATTTTTAATGGGTACGATACGCTTCGTTGGAAAATTTTGAATTTCTCGTAGAATATTTGAAAACTCATTCAGAAATATTTTAAAACTACCACTTTTAGGAATATGCTGGTTTTGACTTCACAATAGACAGGTTTTTAGCTCTTTTTAAAAGCACCAATTTGCATATTGGATAGTTTGACGTGGTAGGGACAATGTATACATTTAATATGATGTGTATTTATTTTTCTTTATATTATTTTTCAAATTGAATGAACTATTATTTTTTATGCTTTGTTGTCGTAATATAGAAGTGCCCTAACTTAATTTTTTTTCAAATTGATTTTTTCGGTAGATTGATCTATCGAAATATTTATGCAAAAACTCCTTTTGAAAAAATAATGAGTTAGGGTGATTCTATATGAATTTTATTTAGTTTGTTTCTAAAATACTTATAACTGAAGTTAAAAAAAGGTATAGGTTAGGTCAGGTTATCAGGTCGCTGGTGAAAATTATAAAGAAATGGTTCCAGCCCACTTGGGTCCAATAATAATGGTCCCTTTGTGATAACTGTAAAGGAAAGGAAAGGAAAGGGAAGAGAGAACAGGACAGTGTATCAAATAGAGTGAAAGGAGAGGAGTTAATAGAGATATTAGAAGTTAGTTAGAAGAGAAGAGAGAAAGAGGTAAGGCGTACGGAGTTCCGTGCAGGAAGGGTCGTTCCAGTTTTAAAAACGCCATTTGGATAGTCAGCGAGTGAACCACCCGCTGCTCCTAATGAAGGAACTTATGTTCCTGAGTTCTATTTCTGAGAACTCGGAGAGGCTACCGAAGAGTCTTTTGCGCAGTAGGCGAAGGCGGTGGTCCTGCAGAGCTGGACAGAGGCACAAAAGGTGCGCTACATTCTCTTCTTCTTCTACATCATTACAGCTTGTGCAGTAGTCATTGTATGGGAGACCCATACGTCTAGCGTGGGTTCCAAAGGTGCAGTGCCCCGTGACCGTGGCCATGAGGTTGCGCAGGTGTGGTTTCGTGAAATCTAGAAGTTGTTTAGTTCTGTTTGAGTCAAGGCGAGGCCATATTGTTCTCGCAGTAGAGCAAGTTGGTTCATTTTACCATCTGGTTTGAGCCAACTCCAAGAAGGCAGCATCAATTCGTCTCTAGCAAGATGAGGGTGGGAGCCCGCAGAGATTGTCAATATCGACATCCCGAAGCAAGATTCCCCTCTTAGCCAGATCATCCGCAATGATGTTGCCTGAAACGGACTCATGCCCTCGTACCCATCTGAGGGTGATACCTCGAATGCTCGCCATCGTGTTAAGTGCTGTGCGGCATTCCAGGACTAGGCTGGATGTGGTGTACACCCCAGTAAGTGCTTTAATCGCCGGTTGACTGTCGGTTATGATCTGAACATCGGCATTTGATATCCGGTAAAACCTTAGCCAGTATATTACTCGTTTGATGGCAGATATTTCTGCTTGTAGGATGCTACATTCGTCCGGGAGTCTGAAAGACATTTTGATCCCGAACTCAGCGATAGAGACACCCCCGCCAACTCTCGTTCCCCATTTGGAGCCATCGGTATAAATGTGTATGGCCCCGTGTGGTGTTGGGGAAAAGTCCCCCGTCAAGGAGTATCGGAATCCTTTCCTGAGGGAGGGCTTCGGAGTGCAGTAGTCAATGAGATCCGAAATGGTATCAGTAGTCTCTAGAATGCTAGCATGACCCCACGGTAGATGGTTCCATGCGCCGATTGCGTTAAGCCTAATTGCTGTACGTAGTGCTTGCTTTCTGGCCAGCAGATCCACTGGTAGCCAGCACAACGCAGCGAAAAGAGCCTTTGTTGGTGTGGTTCTTAGGGCACCAGTTATCATGATTGCCATTATGCGAAGAACCCTCTCTATGCGAAATCGATTGCTCGCCAAGTCCAGTGCATTCCACCAGACGGATATGCCGTAAAAAAGTATAGGCTTGATCACTGTCTCTAATATCCAATTGACCCCTTTGGGATATATGCCCCAGGAGGGGCCAATGGCGTTTCTGCAAACATAAATTGCCGTTAAGGCTTTAGCTGCTCTTGCATGAAGATTGTCTCTCCATGTTAACTTGATGTCAAGGACTACACCTAGATATTTGGCGTTGTCCGAAAGGGCTAGTGTGATGCCATTTAATTTTGGTAGCGTGAAAGCTGGAATTTTGTACCTTCTTGAGAAGAGTACTAATTCCGTTTTGGTTGGATTGACACCTAGGCCATTCTGTGAACACCAGTCACTGACCTCGTTAAGTGCCGTCTCCAGCCTTTGTGTTAACGTGTCTAGATGGAAGCCAGATATCGCCACCGCAACATCGTCTGCGTATGCAACGGTTTTGATATACATGGATTCCAATTTTTTAAACAAAGTGTTTACCGTCACATTCCACAGGAGGGGTGATAGTACTCCACCTTGCGGCGTACCTTTACGTGCAAGCCTGGTGATGCGTGCTACACCCGAAGTGGATGTGATCGTTCTACTTTGAAGCATATTCCTTATGAGCTGATATATGGATCGGTCAATCCCTAGCTCCATGAGAGCCTGGATGATTGCCGCCGAGTTAATATTGTTGAAGGCGCCTTCAATATCCATAAAAAAGGCATTAAACTGTAAAAAAAAATATTTAAAATAAAAAGTTTATTTTGTAAATTTTTTTCTAATGTTCAATTCACAAGAAAAAATCAGCAAATTTATTATACAGTATATTTATCGGTTATATGCATTTCAAAGTTTGCACGTCTTTGGGTGCTTATAAGCGAGAAATGCATTTATAAAAACTCGCTTATATGCATCGGCAGTGCTTATAAAAAAAACTCGTTTATATGCTTCAGTGGTGCATATATAAAAAAGACATCAATGAGTAAACAAAATCCAAAATTTTCTTTTCAAAGCCTCGTACGCAGTTCCGCCTAAATTTAAGGTTCGAAATTTTTCATTTACTTCTGCCAAAACGCATTTAAATTTCTTAATTACAATATACAAAACACAAAATTTTATTTACAAGACGACACAAAATGTCAAAAAATGACTTTAAAAACAATTATCTGAACACTAATCTTTGTTGCAGTTGACAGAAAAAACATTTTCGCTAACCCTTCGTCTTAGGGTTTGACGTTCGGCTTTAATCGAAACCGAAACCGCGGTTTTTAATGCCTAAAAACCGAAACCGAAAACCGTCAAAGAAACCGTCGGTTTTTATATTTTACTTTATAATTATAACTATGTTGAAAGAAACTGTAAATGCACTTTGCATTGAAGACTTTTATACATTACAAAGCAGTTTGTTACAATGACAAGGTGTTTCAAGAACTTTTAGTTTGAAATAACAGACATACTAAAGTGAACTATCCTGTTTTTGTAATTGTTTGCTTTTCTCTTCTATTACACTTATTCGTAAACAAAAGTTTGACCGTATTATTGGAAGTTAAAGTGAAAACAAAAATCATTTCTTACTTAAGAATAAAATTTACAATTACATTAAAATTCAAAAGGTAAAAATCAATCATAAATGCATATTATTTAATCTATAATACTAACATTATTTTCAGCGCACCAAAAATACAACAATATATCAAATTTGTAAGAAAGCCCTTAAATATTTAAAAGGGTCTACAAGCTCCATGACAAATCACTTAAGAGTGGTACATGCTATTGTCGCTGTAAAAGCTAAAACTAATGGTGAACGTTTGCAACGTGGTAAAGAAATAATGAACGCTTTCGTAAAAAAAGGACCTGAATTGAATACAAATAAGAGAAAATTATTATTTTTAAATAAGTTTTTAACTTTTCAGCATACACACATATTTATACACATACGTATATACATACAAATTTTCAAAACCGAACCGAAACCGACCGGTTTTAATAGTATAAAACCGTTTCTTTATTTTCACGGTTTTTGGCAAACCCTAGTCCCAATCCAACGAAATATAAAATACAAAAAATTTTTCACGCACAATATCTTGAGTTTTTCCAGAATTGCATGTTCCAAAAATATGACTAAGTCCTAGGCTATACAATTTTCCATTGGAGTTGTGTATATTTACGTTCATATATCGTCTACCTCGAGTACTAGTCCATTCATCCATTGTTAAACTGTATTTTTCACCTCCGGAATTCTCATCCTTCAGAAGATTTATTATTAAATTTCTTTTGTTTTTAAAATCCTTTAATATTAAATTCTTTACATGGATTTCACTTTTGGGAAGAGAAACCCCTTTAAAGGAAATCGATTATCTTATAAATTTGGATTGTGTTATGATTCTAATTGAAAGCCCATCCACTGTTGCAAGCTTGGATACAATAATTTCTAATGAATCCTTTTTTACGAAAGCGTTCATTATTTCTTTACCACGTTGCAAACGTTCACCATTAGTTTTAGCTTTTACAGCGACAATAGCATGTACCACTCTTAAGTGATTTGTCATGGAGCTTGTAGACCCTTTTAAATATTTAAGGGCTTTCTTACAAATTTGATATATTGTTGTATTTTTGGTGCGCTGAAAATAATGTTAGTATTATAGATTAAATAATATGCATTTATGATTGATTTTTACCTTTTGAATTTTAATGTAATTGTCAATTTTATTCTTAAGTAAGAAATGATTTGTTTGTTCACTTTAACTTCCAATAGTACGGTCAAACGTTTGTTTACGAATAAGTGTAATAGAAGAGAAAAGCAAAAAATTACAAAAACAGGATAGTTCACTTTAGTATGTCTGTTATTTCAAACTAAAAGTTCTTGAAACACCTTGTCATTGTAACAAACTACTTTGTAATGTATAAAAGTCTTCAATGCAAGTGCATTTACAGTTTCTTTGAACATAGTTATAATTATAAAGTAAAATATAAAAACCGACGGTTTCTTTGACGGTTTTCGGTTTCGGTTTTTAGGCATTAAAAACCGCGGCTTCGGTTTCGATTAAAGCCGAACATCAAACCCTAGTTTATACCTCCACTCAGGAATATATCCTTTTAGCAAGAGTGTTTTAAAATGCAGTACAAAAACGGAAACTAAGGAATTCGGAAATTAAATTTTTTTGCAGAATGTTCGGTGCTGAGCTCTGCCAGTATGAGTCAGATGATCACCTGACAACAGAAGAAACTATCGATAGTAATACAAAAAAATCTTTTAACAGAATTGAAATAATTAGAAGTGTTAAGAAATTGAATAAAATTAAAACAGGACACAATGTAAGATTTTATATGTTTAGAGAAATCTAAGAAAAGGACTGAGAAAATAGATATTCTGTATTATGGGTTGCTTTCGAATTTTTCAACATCTACGCCAAGTGAAAGGACTTAAACCAAATTATTTTTCTAATAGATTGTTTTATAAGATTTCCTTAAACTATTGAAATGACGAATAAAATGATCTGAAAAACTTGAGAATTTTTTAGTTAACACATACTTATGATTTTTTTGCTTGATTTAGCTCAAGCGTTATCATCTTTGTTATGTTCTTGTTTTATTTTTAGCTAATAAACTCAAAATAATAAATAATTTATGCATTTTTGTTTGTTGAAATTACTTGATTTATGAAAAAACGTTATTAATCGGTTAACGGATTAGTGCTGAAATTAGCCGACTATTAACCGATTAAGCTAAAACCTCGATTAATTAATCGAGCGATTAGTCGATTAAAGCAAAAGACTGACACTTGTATTACTTTCCAATGGAAGCAACGAACTATTTTAACTAGGGATGTAACGATACGCCGTTTTGCCGATCCGATACCGATACCGATATTTACAAATAAATATCGCCGATACCGATTCCGATTCCGATACCGATACGAATATTGAAATTGAGTTCAAGTTTAGATTAACAAAACTCAAGTGCAATTTTTTTATTATACAAAATTACATTATAAGAGAGAATATTTAAAATTGATAAAACATTGGAAGTAATTTTTAAGGAGCTATATTTTCTTTGCTTCCAACAAATATATATTAAAAATATGCAGATAATTAGTAGAAAAGCAAGAAAAAAGTTTAATTCCTTTATAATTTTAAAAAATGCTCGCCATGCTTTTTAAAAAATCGATTTTTTTAAAGGACATTTATCAACTAATATTCATCTAATTAACTTAATAGCTTAATTATTAAAAGACTTCTAAGCTTATATTTATTCACTTAAATTTACATGAAAATACAGTTCTGAGTTTAAATTCGCATAAAAAAAAATTGTGAAAATGGGTACTTTTTTATCCTTTTTTCTTGAGGAAAAATCATTATAGAATACCGAAAAAGAAATTTGTCCTAGCATCGCTTCCAATTCGGTGATTGGTAATCGAAAAACAGAACTTCTTGCAATGGCAAGGATATGTAAAACTAATTAGAAATTATCGAAATTTGCAATACTTCCAGATCGCGAATTCTACATTTTCATGACTTCTTTGGAGTATCTCTTTTTTGCTGGAATAAGATTTAAAAAACAACGGCTTGAATTTGAATTCATGCTAAAATTAACAAAAAATAAATAATTTTTTACAAAATAACAGCATAAAATACTATTAATTTTTAAAATTGATATTAATAAGATTTAAAAAATAACGAAGTGTATTTAATTCATGGTAAAATCGAACAAAAATAAATTATTTGTTAAAAAAACTGAAAATTTTTTTAAAAGTATCGTCGTATCGGCAGTAAAATATCGCCGATACCGATGTATCGGAAAATCTGAAGTATCGCCGATATATCGGTATCGGTATCGGTATTCGTTACATCCCTAATTTTAACATTGCGACGTCCTAGGCGGTAGTCAATTGTCCCACTCTGCACTACTGTTCAACTAACTTAAAGTTGACTTTATTTAAGTCACCTGGTAGTTAGTATATTTGCAAAAAGATGTTGCTGGGGTTCGAACTACGATTTATAATCAACGCGCTCACCACCCACCTAAGGTACCATTTAAAAAAAATAACAGCAAAAAGTTAATATAAACTTGAAATGAGTTTCAAAATAGCTGAGAGTAAATTGTTGGCCCTCACCAAATCCAATTATGTACTCAACTTAAGAATTGATTTTCTAGATTTCATTCTGGATTACATTGTAGTTAGCTTTCAGTTAGTCTAAGAAAAGTTAATTACAAGTTGATTATTTTTGTAGTCGACTAGTGATTTTCCGACAGGGTAGATAGGATGTGTGTCTCACACACAGTGTACGTGTGTTGATGGCAAAAAAACTGCCTATACTCGTTAGTATAGGAAATTGAGAGAATGGCAACCATTGCTTTAGAGCAGCGATAGGCACAACTCAAAATGTGTTTGTATTTTTGCTTATTAGTATTATTGAGGCGACAGATCTTCCCATCAAACACAAAGTCAAACGTTTGAAATATGATGCTGCATTATATATCCTTAGATAATATCTTACGCATTCGAAATAAAACAAAACAATTTAAAATAGTTTAAATTGGCAAAATACATTAATTGTTTGACTAAAGAAAAATAATGTTGCGGTTTTTAGATACACAATATATAGAAAAGTTAGTCTTTAAAGCGGACTTTTGCATAATATTAACTTAACCGAAACAATTAGAAGTGTTAAGAATTTGAAAAAAATTAAAACAGGACTCTAATGGCATAATGGAAAATTTTATAATTTTAGAGAAATCCAGGAGAAGGACTGAAAAACTACATGATCTGTATTATGGATTGCTTTCGATTTTTTCAACATCTACGATAAATGAAAGGATTTTTTCAAGTCAAGTTTTATCAAAACTAAAGAAATTATTTTTCTGAAAGATTGTTTTAGAAGATCTCCTTACACTATTGAAATAATACATACATATTTATTTTTTTTTTGCTTAAGTTTAAGAATTGTTATGTTTGATATGTTATTGTTTTTGTTACTAATAAATTCAAAATAATAGATAATTTATGCAATTTTATTTGCTAAAATTACTTGATTTATGAAAAAACTTCATTAATCGGTTAACCGGTTAATTAAGCCAAAACCTCGACTAATTAATCGAGCGGTTAACCGATTAAAGAAGAGACCCGATTAAATGAATACCCTAGTATTATCATAGAAATGGAGTTTTTTTTACATCATCCCGCTTTCCACAAGAAATTTTACAAAATCCCGCTTTTTGGTCGTATTTTTCTTCAGAATCCCGCTTTTTAATCGTTCTTGTCCCGCTTTTTGGAAAAAACGTTTTGGTCGCGTTATGTATGTTTCATGAAATATTGGTAGAACAGTAAAGATCTTGGAAATTAACTCTTTCCAGCTTAATTATTTATAAGAAATGTATTTTTGTTTGTTTTATTTAAAAAAAAATATGGGGATATTGCGATATATCGATATTTTTTATTCGATATATATCGATGCCGATCGATATTTAAAAACATATCGATATGGATATATATCGATATATATTTTTTACTTGCCCATCCCTACTCTGAGCGGTCATAAACATTCGTTCGTATTTCAAACATGGAATTGCCAATAAATTAAAATAGTCAATAAAAAAGATAAGTAAATGAGGCTACTAAGTAATGTAATAATTTCATTAAAACAATGAAATAATTTTATTAAAATAATGGGAGAATATCATTAAAATAATCACAGACTTTCATTAAAATAATGAAATAATATCATTAATATGATGAAACAGTTTCATTGATATTATGAAATAATATCACAGATATAATGAAATATGTATGTTCATTAGCTTAGTGAAATTATTACATTGGAGCAATGGAATTATTTCATATATTTAATGGAATTTTCATTAAAATAATTTTAACGTAACTTATTTCATAAATCCAACGAAGCGTGACGTTGGTTGATTTTTAATGATGTTTTTCATTGGATTAATGTAAAAATTCACAGAATATATGAACAAAATTCTTTCAGTGTTGACTACTTATTGTTAGTTCAATTTAAAATTGATGATTCAATAAATAAATTTAACATTAAAAAAATTAGTATAAGTATTTGTGCCACACCTTTACATTCCAGGTGCAAGAGGGACCTCTATTCAACAGATTGTTCTACTATCTGAGTGTGTTTAAATGGTAATTTAAATTAGTAAATGAAAAATAAGAGGAAACTAAATTTTAAGCCCTGATTTAGAAAAAGTTCTTTGATTTTTAATTCAGCCCACTCTGCACCTTCCGAAAAGCCATCGTGGGAAGTGCTTATATTCAATTTTAGTCTCATTTACACTACAAATCTCAGTTTTTGCTTAAAGAACCTTTACAAGCGGTCTATCAGTATAAGTGTTAAATAATTTCTAACCCCACTTTGTAAAATTGTCCAAAACTGATATTTATTGGTTACTTTGATCGATTTTGAACTTAGTATTTCTTCAAAAAATTTAAACGCCGTTTTCCAATCGCTAAGCGAGTTTGGATCTTTAAATATGCGAAAAATTAAAAAAAAGAAAACTTTTAGATTGTGATTTTTTTTAATGTTTTATTTCGAATTGCTTTGTATTTTTTTAATATAATAAAGTGAAACTGAAACAATAAGAATAATCATAATAAAAATTAATACAATTTGTTTATTTTTGGTTAATATTATTATTTTTTGGATTTTTTGTATATTTTTTACCTTGAATTTGGTATTTTATTTATTTCCTTTATTTGTTTTATTTTTTCTTCTTCCTTTAACATGGCAGTGATGTCTTAATAATTTTACATAATTTTTCAAATTTGTTTATTTCATGTAATTTAGTTTCCTTTACTTTGTTGTTCAATTAATAAATTAAATTATATTTAATTAAATGTTGTTTAATGTTTGTTGTAGTATGTATATGTACTAAATGTAGGCATGTCTTTTGTTTAATAGGATACTTGTTAACATGTCAAATTAATAAATGTACATAATTTTTCCTAGTGCATAATTATAATAATTTAATTTAATAATCATAATTATAATATTATAAATTAACTTTATGTTTATATTATTTATTTATATGCTCACTAATGTTCAAATGTGTGTGTGTTTTTGCATTCTGTTGTATGGATTTGTGTTTATATACATATATTTCTATAACACCTATACACAAACTCATGCACACACACACACAACTTGATATACAATATTTGTTACTTTTTTATGATTATTATATTTATATATTTATAAGTAGAGTATAAAATACTACTATATGTATATGAGGCGGTCAGTGCCAAGAGTGAGTGCCAAGACAAAATGTCAAAGAGTGCATTTAAAATGCCAAATCTATATATCTTTGCATTCTTTTACTAACGTGTCTCGTTGTTTTCGACCAAGACATATCTAGAACACAAAATTATTGTAGGATTTTTTCTTTGGAGTTTGACAGTTGACTTACAAATTTTATTCCTTTTTTGTATGCAGTTTGACAGATTGACAAAGCCATCAGACAATCAGCTGCCCTAGTAGGGTTATCTGGTTATATCTCCGTTGCTTTCGTTCATAACAGTCGTTCTTAAAAGCTTAAAAGACAATAATGTGAAAGAACAGTTACTTTTAAACTGACAGCAACAGTAACTTGAAAGACTTGTGGGTTAGGCTAATCTTACACTTAACGCCTCATTTCACTTAGCAATATTTTAATACAATAGTTTGTTATTTTTCTTTTAAATATAGAAATAATTACAGTTTTAAATAAAACTAAATTATTAACCCTATATTCATAAAAACTATGTGTGCTTGAAGTGTACATTAAAACAAAAATTCAATGGAAATTTTGTTTTAATGTACACTTTAAGCACACGTTATTTCTTTTTGAATATGGTGGTTAATATTTAAGACTGATATACACGAGGCAAGTTTTCTTGATGTAAAACTGATTTTATGAAGGAGAGGGAGTGACAAAAGATAGAGAGAGAGAGTAATTCAAAGGCTTTATATATCTTTTTTTCTCTTTCTCCCGCAAAAAACCGGACTTGCGACTAGTAAATTGACCTCGTGTATAACGAGTCTAACGTAACTGTTTTAGGAATGGGATCTTAAGTGAATGTATGTATGATGTTGTAGATTGTACAGTGGTTTGATAAGCATATAATTAAGTAAGTTTTCAGCATTTAACAAGGCAGTCTTTAGTTAAAATTTAACGAGGTCGTTTTGGTGATTCTACAGAAATTTCAAATAGAATGTACATAAGAATGGACAAAAAAGGACTTTTAACGTTAGGTCGGGGGTTTCATGTGAATACTTACATATAAATCTGTAATGGAAATCATAGATTCCCTAAAAAGTCTTTAAACGATTTGATGCAGAAATATTTAAGCGACTCAAACTTTTGAGCACGTTTGACCGTTAGGTGAACTAAAGCATAATGCAATACCAGTGCGATATTAATTAAGTTACCCATAAACGTACATGACACTGGTCTGCAAATTTTTTTCGCACCTTGAAATATAAATCTATGAAATATGCAAAAGTTTAATGCGCTAAATTCAAATCCGTTTTCGGTTTTTTTACGGTTAGATTAATAATTTTTCATTTAAGATTAAAATAAAGTCTGCATTATTCCAAAAATCAACATTGCGACATGTTGATTTTACATTGGTATATTTTTCTGTGTGCAGATATTAGTGATGTTACGAATATCAATTTTTAATATTCGTGAATACAAATACGAATATTTGATCCAATATTCGCGGAATACGAATATTCAATCTAAAAATTTACCTCCACTTGATATTTCAAATTTAATTGAAAAATCTACCCTTTGCGTCAAATAACAATAAATGGAGAAAAATTGGCACAATACTATAGGTATTTAACATTATTACGACATTCCGATGAGAAAAATTAGCGGAATAATGGGTGGCAAACGATCGCTCATTTCCGTTTCCCGCTTTAGCGGGAATTTTATCCGGGAATTCCCGGGATTAAAAATCTATTTATATACATGAAAAAGTACTGATTTTGGTACCCAAAAATCCGTTTACTTTTGTTAAATTTTTATCGTTAGTTATGAAATAATCACTCCTATCGCGAATACCAATTCCCATGAAAAAACTCAAAAATTTTCTGATTTCTATCGTGAATGTTTCCCATAACAAAGTTTTTGGGAGTGAATTCCCAAACCTAAAATATTTGGAATCGCCAATGTTTACTCACGCGAATTATTTTACAGAACAAATTCGCAACAAGTGCTAATTAGAACGAGAGTGTATTTAAAGTAGGTCAGTATTGAATTACTTATTTATTATAATAAAGGATTGCAAGTGCTAATAAGGGGCAAATAAATTGTCTGGTGGAAGAAATGTGTGCCAGTCAAAGTGCCAGTTATTTTTAGTATGGGAGTTACCGCGAACATCTTACCGCTAGCAGCCAAGTTTTCCTCTAACACGCTCAACAGGTATCGGAATCCATTTTTATTTAACCTGTAATACTATGGAATCTGTAAAGAACATTTTAGAGACAAACGGGCTAAGTATTATTTTTACTTTGTCGCGTGTGCATCTTTGCTGCAATCCCCATGGATTGCGTCTTCCCTTCCAGCACCACAATTCACAGTTAAACGCTATTAATTTTTTCAAAATATATCTATCTCTCACAAATATGTATACAAATTATTTATAGATCACTGACAAACAGTTCACAAAAGAAACTACAACTCTCAAATAATTCACAATAGAAACTTTTACTCTTTTACTTTTACTTATTCGGTACCGATTTGTTGGGAATGGGAATATAGGTTTGCTTCCAAATAAGTTATTCCCATAACATTCGTGATAGGGGTGAATATCTATGTAAGGGGAAAGAAACCAACGAAGGCTCAAAGTGAACAGTAGTTTAGATTTCACTGCCTTTTTTTAAGCGCACTTTTGACTTAACTGCACAAAATTATTAATTTGTGTCACTATTCTTTAAAATCCCATACAATTTCGGTTGTTAAATGCACTTGCCATACCTGCACTTTTAGGATAAATGACTTAAATTTTTAAATTTAATTAAAAGCAACTCCAATGTTTTCAATATGCATCAAAATGCACTTTAATTAGATATTCAGAAAATCTTTATGCGCGTTTTTTTTGATGCATTTAATGACGAAGAAAGTGGGGAAATAGATATTACTTCAGATAATGTTGATGAAAGAGAAGACTTTCGAGGAAACTTTAAATGCTACTATTAAGAAACCAGCTGAAATTATTTGAAGACAGCGCAAAAAGGACGAAAATATTGATAATTTATACAACGTCCTCTTCTATCCCAGCAACATCAGTAGAGGGTAGAATTCTTTTCTCAACAACTGAAAATTGTGTTACTTGAATAAGAAACCGATTGTGAGATGAAACAATTAATACATTAGCGGAGTTCAGCATTAGATGCAAATGGGCTTGCGGAAGTGCAAATGCAAAATATGGTAGCTTTTTTTTATGAAATCCAACAACAAAATACACAAAATTTCATAAAAAAGATACGATATTTTGCATTTGCACTTTCGCAAGAAAATTTGCATCAAACACTGAAATCCGCTATCGACTGTTTTAAAAAGCCATTTGCAACAAAGAATATAAAAGTACACATTTTCTAAGGGCAGAGAATTTTCATTGTATACCAAGAAGTAAAAGACATTCTAAGAATATTCTAAGACTACTACATTTATCCTATCCAACTTTTTTTGATCATTTCCGCCCTCTAACAACCACGTGTCAAAATCATGGATGAATGATCAGAAATAAAACTACTTAGATTTCAGTTCATCAGTGATTTTACTAGTGATTTGTATGTAGTCTTCTTCTTCGGTCTTAATATAGTTTTTAAATACGAAGTTGCCTTAAAATTTCGATAAAATATTCCCGGGAATCGCTGGGATCCCGGGAATTTCTTTTTTATTTCCCGCTCTTCCAGGAGACAAAAAAGTCCGGGAATAAAAAACCCTAGTGGTTATGTATGAAAAGAAGAACAGATAACCGGCATGGGAAAGAAATACATACAACGAAATATTTGGCCAATTCACAACCTGTTGTATGTGTTGTAGATCGCACAAATGTTGTTGGTAATTTAAAAAGAACCATTTGCTTAGAAACATACGATCTATAACACATACAACAGGTTGTGAATTGAGGAATTGTATTAAGTTAATGACAAATTGAAATTCAAATTTTTTTCAAAAACATGGCCTTATTGAACATATTTCTTGTCTATATTTTTCTGTGTTCAAACAGTACTTTACTTTTGAAACACTATGTCGTTGTGAAATATATTTGGTTTGTGTTTTCTTTACTAGAAGAAGTAAATATTTTAAAAATTAATATTTTTATAAATTTTCTGTATATTTGTATGTATTTTTTTGGAACATATGCGCAAAATATTCGTGAAATATTTGCTTAAATTTGGCGAATACGAATACGAATGTAATGAAAGAGGTGAATATTTGGCGATTCTAATACGAATACGAATATTCGTAACATCACTAGTAGGTATGTACATGAGTACAGCTCACCCTAATTCGAGAACGGGTGACCTATATGTATTGTTTTTTTATATTTCTAACTGTTTCGTAGTTATTCATATTTTTTTTGGGCAAATTAAACTTTTTTTACATAAATGTTAGTTTTGTAACCAGCTTTTTCCCAAATTAATATTTTACTTTTTCAGTACAATATTAAAGTTTTTTTTAATACATTGAAATTGATAGGAATAAAACAAGTCATAAAATTAAATAATCCATGAAAATTGATGGGTAAGAATTTTGATTTTTTTCAAAATTAAGTGAAGGAAATTAGCCATCAAAAACTTAGAAATTTCATACAACACACATACACACACACAGAATTTATATGTGTTTCGGCGATATTTTTATTGCCTAAAGAACTTTAATTTTGTTAGTTTTTTTTTGTTCACAGGTTTTTTTGCGCCTAGACCCTTCCGAGTTTCACCAATTTTGAAAGAAAATTTTTAATTTAGCCTATTTGTTGGAAAATGATAAAAATCAAAAACAAGTCCACTTGCAGAAACTCTTATGTGTATCCCTTTATTTCGCAAAACATTTTATGGACCTAAGACTTCATGTATTGAACTTAATGGAAGAACGCCGTTAGCATAAAAACGCAAATTATGAATTATATTATGAGCTTAATAGGGAGATCCAATCTGCAATACGTATGACAAAAAATGAACACCTTAACAAACAATGTAAGAAAATTGAATGACTGTAAGAACTACATGATGATTTTAACTTGCACAAAAAACTCAAAGAAGCCGCTGGAGTATATTACAAATCTATCCCAAAAGCCTTATATATCAACAACAGAGCCGTTTTCGAAATCAAGGAAAGAAAGTTAGTATGGAGTGACTATATTAGAAAAATATTTATTGATAGGAACCGATCAAGCAACGAATGGCATAACCAACAATCACTCATAGGCAACCCAATCAGCAAAATGAAGGTGGATCGCTACGAAATAAAAAAAACATGTGGGCCCGATGAGACCCCGTCCGAAATATTGAAACTAATATATAACGAAAACATCCAACTTTTTATAGAGCTGTTTAACCATATTTACGATTCGGCCCAATATCCTCAAGACTGGCTGCAATCAAATTCATCACATTCCAAAGAACAGCCACCCAAAACACTGCAGTGATTATAGACTTATAAGTCTAGTGAGCCACGCCCTCAAAATATTCCTTAGAATAATTCACTCCCGAATTTATAAAAAATGCGAAGAGGTAATGGACAACTCGCAATTTGTATTTAGAGAAGGTATGGATACAAGGGAAGCACTGTTTTCTATACAGGTTCTAATACAGAAATACAGAAAGGTACAGAAATATGTTTTTCTATGTTTCGTTGATTACGAAAAGGCATTCGACACTCTACAGCATAATAAAATGATAGAAATCCTTATGCCTATCGGCGTAAACGACAAAGAAGTACAATGTATTAAGAACTTATACTGGAACCAAACTGCACAAGTCGATATCAACGGAGAACTAACCGATAGTATCATCATATCCAGAGGAGTCAGATAGGGTTGTATACTATCACCATTATTATTCAATATCTACTCGGAAAAAATATTTCAAGCATTTATTTCTAATGTTCGTAGAGGTATATACATAAGAGGTACGCTGATAATATGTCTGGACTGCAAGATCTTGTCGACAGAGTACAAAACTTCAAATATCTCGGGGTCACAATTATCGAAAAATGGGACAATTCAAAGGAAATACGATACCGAATTGAAATAGCGAGAGGGGCATTTGTAAGATACCAGAAAGTACTCTGCAGTTATGACATCAATATTGAGACGAAGTTGTGCTTCATTAAAACACAATTATGGTCAGTTCTGCTATATGCTTCAGAAGTATGGACAATAAAAGCCGTAGATGTAAAGAAACTTGAAGCTTTTGAAATGTGGATTTATCGCCGTATCATAAAAATTCCCTGGACACAGTTCATAGCTAATTCAACAGTTCTGATAAGGATAAAACGAGAAAGAGAACTTGTACAAACAATAAAGAGAAGAAAAACATCATACTTGGGTCATATCATGAGAAACCCGATATAAACTTCTTCAAAACATCGCTTCTTCAAACCATCGCTTGGCGGGGAGAAAATTTCCCGACCGATTTTGGAAAAAAATTATGAGACCAAACTGTAAGCAACCCCTATCAAACACAAAAAGAATTTTGAAAATCGGTTGACAAATGAGAAAGTTATGCATGGGGGAGCGAATTTCCCCCTTCGATTTTCGAAAAAAAGAAATTATGGGACCAAGTGCAGACAAACCCTTTCAAAGAAAAAAAGTATTTTGTAAATCGGCTGACAAATGAGAGAGTTATGCATGGGGAGGGGTGGGTTTGGAGCGAATTTCCACCTCCCATTTTCGAAAAAAAAATTATAACACCAAACTGTAGGCAAACCCTCCAAACAAAAAAAAAAGTTTTGAAACACATAAAAAAATACACGAATTGATAACCATAGATTATACGTAGATAGTCAACTAAAACTTCAAAAACCTAAGTCTGCTGTCAAAAACCTAAGTCTAAGAATGTGTTAGTAGGACATTTTGTTTTAGTATTGGTTTAAAATAAAATATTCCCCACAGCTACAAAACCATACTTAGTTGTACAAAAAGTATTTAACCAAATTTATATTTTTTAAAAACGAATTTTTAGTTGTTATATACAATTAATTTTGCATTAATAAATGAAAACATGAATCTAGAATCATTTTTAATGCAATTGAGCTCAAAAAATTTTGATTCGCTAAACATTTTTTTGAATTTTTTCTATTTGGCACTAAAAAAAATTTTCCCAAATAGTTGAGTGTTGAGTTGCCTCTCTCAGTGTGTTGGATAACAAAATACCCATAGGTGTGAAGAGAGTTGTCAATTTTTTTTGACAGGAGCCCAGTTGACTATCTACGTATAATCTATGTTAATAACCTCCTTCTCTTTTGAAGTCGGCTAAAAATAACGCCCATCGTGTTTTTCAAATTTCTTTACAAATTATATTAACGGCTCTTTTCACAATGTACGATTAACAGTTAACATTGACTTTAACGGCAAGTTCGGCATACAAAACTTGCCGTTAAAGCTTTTAACCGCACATTGTGAAAGGGTCCGTAAATATATTTAATATAATTAATTTGGTCAGAAAGCAGATTTTCTAAAAATAATAAAATTTTTAGAAGCATTTTATTTACCTGCATGCAAATAGTACTAACTTCATAATTTTATTTTTATCTCTTTACTATTTATTAAAAAACATTGCAATCCTCTTATGTTTAAGAAATTTTAACGATATATTGAACGGACATTTTTTTTACGAATTTTAAATTAATATAAAGAGAAGAAAATTCGAATTTCCAATTTTTTAGGGCAAAATTGTTACGTATGGGTAACATTATAGTATGTACCATAGGGTACATAGGGGCCAAACAGAAACTTCAAAAACCTAAATATGCTGTCAAAAACCTAAGTCTAAGGATGGATTAGTAGACCATTTTATATTAGTATTGGTTTAAAATAAAAAACTCCCCACAGCACTAAAACCGCACTTGGTTGCAACAAAAAGTATTCTAAAATATTTATATTTTTTATACAAGAATTTTTAGAAGTTTATGCAATTATTGTTGTATTAATTAATGAAAATATGAATTTCGAATGCTTTTTAATACATTCGAGCTCAAAAAATATTGATTTGCTAAACATTTTTTTGCAATTTAGCTACTTGGTACCAAAAATTTTTATCCCAAATAGGAACAAAAATACAATACTGTTCAATGAAAAATAGGGTTAAAAACTTTGATCAATTTCAACACAGAAATGTCAACAAAATTAAAAAAATATTTTAATATTACAGCAAGAAGAAATATAAAATTTATATTAAAAGAAATAAAAAAATTAAATAAAACTAAAAAGTGTTTGTGCATGGAAAAAAAGTTACGATTTAGTGCATTTTCAAGTGGAAAAATTATTGCCTCTCAAGTATGTTGAAATGCGAAAATGGTGTCCTCTCATTTTTGTTGAATTCACAATATCTATATGTGTAAAGAGAGTTGTCATTATTTTATTGACAGTGCGAGAGCTTGCTATCTATGTTTATCAATGGTATGTACCATAGATAAATACGTAGATTTCCAACTCTCGGCCTGTCAATAAAAAATTTACAACTCACAACACAGACAACAGAGAGAGTAATTTGTGCACATGAAAATGTAGTAAAATATATATTTTTGCACACACAAACACTTTTTTGCTTTATTTAATTTTTTTATTTGTTTCTTAATAAATGTTTTGATTCTTCTTTCTGTCATTTTAAAATATTTTTTTAATTTTGTTGACACTTGCATGTTGAAATTTATCGATGTTTTGAACCATTTTTTTCTTTTAGCAGTATTGTATTTTTGTTAATATTTGGGATAAAATTGTTTAGTACCAAATAGAAAAATTGGAATAAAATGTTAGCAAATCAGTATTTTTTGTGCTCAAATGCATTAAAAAGGATTCTAAATTCATATTTTCATTATATAATGCAAAATTAGTTGTATATAATACCTTAAATTCAGGTTTAAAATATATGAATTTTGTAAAATACATTTTGTACAACTATATGTATTGTTTTGATGCTGAGGTAAAATGTTTATTTAAGCCAATACTAATACAAGACGTTCTACTAATACATACTTAGACTTAGGTTTTTTTGATAACCGACATGTTTCTGACAACTATTTGCCAACAGTCAGCCTTCTATGTTTTCTATGGTATGCACTATATGTAATTGTAAAAGTTCTGAGGCCAACAAGGTTTCAACATGGTGGTCCAAATTTCAACATTCTTAAAGCTTAGGTCCTCCTCTATGAGCTTTACATACATCGTTTTGTAATCGGATCGCCAGATTCAAAGATACACCTTTATTACCCTTTTTCTCTAATTGGAACCGCAGTGTACTGTTGCACTTAAAAACTTTTTAACATTTAAGCTATATTGGGGTAGAAATCACTCTGTTGCTAAAAAATTAATGCAAAATAGATATATATTTATAGGGTTAGCAAATATAACTTTGTGAGAAATCTATATATAAAATTTACTATACAAAGCTGAAATATATAGAAAACATAAAATTTATTTCATCTCCAAACAAAAACTTAAGTCCCCGATTGGGGGATAAATTCCATCATCTGGCTACACTGTTGACCCACATAAGTATTTTGGTTTATATTAGATTTTATATGATATTAAAAAAAAATTGTTAAAGACTCCTTAAATTTTCTTAAAATTTACTCAATTATGTGACTGAGGAAACGGATGTGTGTAAGGTTTGTGTTCGTGTTGTTATGTTTGTATTGTAGACTAATATTTTGTTCATTTAAATGTTTTAATAATTTCGCTACTATCTTTCTTATTTTTTGTGTTGTTTTTCATGTAACTATCCTTTGCTAAAAAAAACTATTCCTTCCATATGTTTTGTCTGTTTCTTTTTTTTTTGTTACTAATATTTACACTAAATTAATTAATTTATATAAATTTTTTATTATTTTTTTCAACTTTTTTTCTTAATTAAATTTACTCTAACTATAACAGGGGTAGGGGAGGTCTATAATGTAATTATTGTTAATATAATATAATAATAATAAATATTTAACTACTAACATTTTTGTTGCCTTTTTTAAAGTGAATATGTATGGGTATGCGGTAAATATTATTTAATTAATATAATAATTTTTTATTTATTTTTGTTTACTAAATTTACTTAATATTTGTATGTATTTGTATATATGCTGTCTTTTTTTGTTTGTTTAAATTTATTTTATTTGACAAAATATTTATTTAAAGTTAGATTATGAATTATTTATGTATGACATCACATTATGTTTATTTCAATGTTTATTTATTAGTTGGTTTATTTTATTTTATTTAAATATATCATGACCAATTCATCAGTGGGCACAATTTACACAAAACATTTTACTAAGTAAAAAATAAGTAAATAATTAAAAAAAAATGAGTAAATTACAAAGTACAAATTATTCGCATTATATGTGTGTATACATATATTTGATTGAACTTAAATTGTACACAAGTTTGTTTAATTAAATTTAAAGGAATTATTAGCAATATTAGAGAGGTTTCTTAATTATGTATAAATAGTAGAAAAAATATTTTGAATTTGAGTTTTTTTGTTTGTTTTGTTTTTCTTTTTCCTTTTCCGTTTTTGTTTGTTTGTTTGTTGGTATTTGTATTTTGCTTTGAAGAATAGATTTTAGATTAAAGAGAGTATGTAAATACTGAGATATTTTGTTTGTTTTGGTTTCTTAATAATTGATGATTTTGGGAAACAAAATATAAGCAAGAACAACAACAAATGTACAAATATATATATATATATGTATATGTATGTATATGTATAGTAGAAACTGTAAACTGTAGTGTAGTTAGTGTAGAGAGAGATAGAGAGAGATATAGAGTAATAACGGTAAATTTTGTTTTGTTTAGAAAAAGCTCTTTAAGAATCCAGCTGGTCCAGCCTGTAAAAGAAAAGAAATATATTAATAAAAATGTATTTATTTCAGATATTCTCAAGAATTTATATGCAAGAAAGTTAAAATAATTTGTTGTGGCTGGCTAATCATTATGCCGGCATTTCGTTGGGTGCTAATGCCAACTCATCAGTAGATCTTTAAACAAAAATCGGTTCCACATTTGTTATCCTCAAATGGAGGAACTACCAAATGCTAAGCTGATGAACCACATTTGAAAAGTTTTCAAATATGGCTCATCAGGTTTTGGAACGGATTTTTGTTTAAAGATCTACTGATGAATTGCCATTAGCAACCAACGAAATACCGGCATATAGATTAGCTAACCACAACAAATCGATATATATATATATATATATATATATATATATATATATATATATATATATATATATATATATATATATATATATATATATATATATATATATATATATATATATATATATATATATATATATATATATATATATATATATATATATATATATATATATATATATATATATATATATATATATATATATATATATATATATATATATATATATATATATATATATATATATATATATATATATATATATATATATATATATATATATATATATATATATATATATATATATATATATATATATATATATATATATATATATATATATATATATATATATATATATATATATATATATATATATATATATATATATATATATATATATATATATATATATATATATATATATATATATATACTTAGGCAGCTGCTGACAGAATGCTGAACAAAGCGAAGCGCGATAGAGAGCTTTCGGATTTGGACAGCTGTCGGCTAATTTACAATGTTTTCAAGAGAACCCCGGAAAGGCGTTGAGTTTTGGAATGAAGCCTCGTATGGCACGTATGGCACGTTGTGCACATGATATGCTGCTAATACTGGTAAGAAATACGTGTAGCGACAATTCAAAAGAAAGGTAACAGGCCAGCACGAAGGTTAAATGCCTTAAAAGTTCTGTATTCCTGCTTTGATATATTCGCGGTTTTCGGTGTTGCCGTTTTTTTCAGGGAAAGTTCTGGGGCGAGATTTTTGTCCTCGTTTTTGGGAATCCTGGAAACTTCTGGGATTTTGAAAAGATTTTTGTTCAAGTTTCTGGGAGTCCTTGGACCATGTTTGTGTCTTGGCTAACGGCTGGTGTCCTTGCTACATGAAGTTGTCTCGACTAACCACTAGGTTTCTCGCTTAAATTGTTCAGAAATATCGCCTAGATATCGCTTAAGTATCTTCGAGGCGCTAGTTGTCTTTTGTTGACGAATTATCTTCTTTTTGCAGCTAGAGGTTGAAATAACTATTTTCGTTTACTTGGTGTCATCAAGGTAGGTGATATTTTGTTTTTAAGTTATAAATTTTGTTTTTGGTGGGGATCTGGTGAGTAGGCGGAGTGTGTCAAAGGGCGACAAAGATTAGGGATCGTTTGACATAGTGACTGAACATGGCCGGCCTAAGGTTTTCGGTCGAAACTCGCCGACCGTCATTGGCAAAAGGCTGAAAGTGACTGCTCGACGGCATATCGCCGAAAGCAGCAAGCCGAAAACGCTCAGTGGTTCCAATTGGGAAAAAGGGTAATAAATTTGTATATTTGAAACTTGCGATCCCATTACAAAACAATATATGTACAAATCATAGAAGAGGACCTAATGTTTATTTCATTAAAATATCTTTAATATTTTCAAAGATATTAGGCTTTGAATCTTAAAATGTTGGTTTTTGGACTCGACTTTGTTCACCATTTGTTCAATATCTTCATTAATAGCATAGCCAAAATTAAAATAAAATATTTTATGATTTTTAACACACGCCTTTATAACACACAGAAAAACATTTCCAGTTATCTCAATTCATGTAATCGTGAAGAGAAATCAAAGTCAAGACTTAGAATTGAGAGTGAAAAATGGCTAAATTTTGAACAAGAGAGCTTAATTGTCCGACGTTATTCTCAAAAAATTTCTAAACTAAAATTTTTTATTCTCAATATTTCAAAAGAATAGACTTTCAGCCCAACCTAAATCAGAGTGTTGAGCGTCGCGTAAGCAACAGGGTACGTATTTACAGTACATTTTACCACAAAATATATACTGTGCATGTATTGCAAGTACGTGCCCTGTTGCTTACGCGACGCTCAACGCTCTTATTTAGGTTGGGCTGTTAAGAAATTACTGCATGTAAAATCTTAAATTGATTAAAGCATGCACGCTACATCCAGCGTTGAACGAAAATGGTGAATTTTTCTACGCAATTCAAAATTATTCGCTTCAGAAAAAAAAACGCCAGTCAAGTTTTTAAAATTTCTCTACAAATTATATTACATATATTTAATATAATTAATCTGAGTTTTAACTGTTACCCGAACGCTCTAAAATGTGGCCAGAAGAGCAGATTTTCTAAGTCAAGTTTTCAGAAGCATTTACTTGCATCAAAACTGTACTAAACTAAATTTTTTATTTTTATTTCTTGACTATTTATTAAAAAACATTGCAATCGTCTTATGTTAAGAAAATTCTATGCGAAGAAAATGCGGCTATGCAATATTTGTTAGGGCAAAAGTCTATTACGTATGAGTAATATGATATCCTACGCCGATAGGGTGTAGGCCAAAGGCGACATGCACTTCGTTCCAACCCGGTATCCCATGTCACCGTGCGTTCTTTCTTTATTTTTATTTATATTTTAAACCCAATATGGTGCTATGGACTTCAATTATGGGGTAATGCCTCGGCATCAAATATAGATCAAATTCAGAGGCGGCAAAGTGAAATCCTCTGTACGATTACAGTTCCCAATGTTAAAGACTGAGTTTTCAAAGTTCGTGACACCAAATACTATCAAGAAGCTTGAGTTGCACCCAAACCTACTAGCCAGCTCTCTCGGATCTCAGCCGAACAAGAGATACGCAAAAGCAAACCTAAGAATCGACCGCAGAAACAAACACTTTTTGTCTAACATTGGCTAGACTTATAATTTAAAATTTTTGTGCTAAAATTGGAATAAATATTTGTTCAATTCACAAGCTCAGTCGTATGTCTTATCGTTAAAAAAAGACGACACTTTCTTATGTGCTTGTGAACAGACAAATTTGTTGTATGTTATTTTGTCGTATTTTAAATGTTAATTCAATGTAGTGAGTTCATTTTCAGTAAATAATTTATGCCGAAAAACAAATCTTGTTATTATTTACAGGTTTAGTGATTCCTTTAATATATTTAAAAATTTTTCGCTAGTTTGCGATCTTTTCGCGATTTTTCCGAATTTTTCGTTTTTAACGGTGTTGGCGATTTTTAATCAATATTAGGGCTTGTTTTCGATTTTGCAACTTCTCGCGAATTTTTGCAAAGTTCTCGATAAAGGCGACTTTTTGCAAGTTTTCAGCTTCCATACAGTTTTGCCGATTTTTAAGCAATATTAGACTTTGTTATCATGCCGCTATTAGCAAGTTTTTGCGAATTTTCGCTACTTATGCGATTTTTACCATACCCATTTAACTAAAGCAGATGTACTTTCCACTATGATCAAGATCAGAGTTATAAAGTCGTAAAGTAGGGCACTTCGGGTATATACAAATTTTAATCGCTTTTGACTTATTCCATATAAGAAAACCAACGAAAAAATTAAGATTTTTAAACCGACCCATTCCGAATCGAACCAAATTCTGTACGGTAGTTAAGTTTTGACAAATGTCATTTCACCAAAAACATTAGAGGAATATTTCCAGTGCTTCCCAAATTATGATGCATTTAATGTATGATAAAATAAAAAATTTGCTTGAAACTGCTTTCATATAACTGGTTATAAATTTTTTAATATCTATGCTAGACGAATGATTTATGACTTGTTTTAAAGGTATTATAATAGTGCTTTACTGGCTACAAAAATAAAAAAATTATCACAATTATAGAAGTGGGGTTTTCACAATCCGCGATTCATGATTCTGTAACTAAAAAAAATGGTATTCTTAAAATTTAAATCTCTATGTGGTACTCTTACAGGTTCCTGAGTTATTAATAAAACGTTTAAACAAAGTAGAAATATTAATACAATAATATATATTTTTTGGAAATTTTAAAAATACCATTTTTTTAGTTATAGCATCATGAATAGCGGATTTTGAAAAACAACTTTTATAATTGTGATAGCTTTTTTTATTTTTAAAGCCGGTAAAGTAGTATTATACAGTATAATTCGTTTATAAGCCACACTGCTTATAGTAGAATTAGCGATATATTCCAAAATATTAGTTTTTCCGTCATCTATAAGTAAAATACCTGCAAATTATTTTTTATTTAGTCAATTACTCCTATAATCCATTTTCGCTTATACGCCACCAATATTTGGTTTGAAATATCTTATATATATGCAAGTTATGGAAGATATAATCAAAAAAGCAAAAGCCAAAAATAATATATTTTGTAATCATAATTTTATGAAAATATTACTCATATTGAAGTAAAAATTATTTTTATTTTAGCAATCTTAATTGCAATATTTGTGAATTGAGAAAATAAGGAAGTAATTTCTTAACGTTAGTTTTATTTTTCTTTGTTAAAAGAAATAATTATATGGGGATTCGCATATAAACCACAAATTGGCTTATATAAAAATCAAGATATAGTCCAATTCGCCTTACAGTCCACAAAAAGGGTGCAAATGAGGCAGTGGACTATAAGCGAATTTTACTGCAATACCTTTAAAAGAAGACATAAATCATTCGTCTACCTTATATATTAAAATAGCTATAGCCAGTAATATGAAAGCACTTTCAAGCAAATTTTGTATTTTATCATACATCATAATTTGGGAACCACTGGAAATATTCATCTTATGTTTTGTACAGGACTTAACTACCATATCGAGTGTGGTTTGATTCGAAGGGGTCGAGGCCAATCACTCATGGAATAACACATGGAATAAGTCTTTTCATTTTTTTGTTTCTCGCCCGTTTTCTAGTTTCATATTTTTTTTTTTGTGTCTTAAAAACTCTAATAGGGTTCTAAGAAGACCATGTTTGGTTAAGTACTTATATGTTATGGTTAGTGAGGTATATTCATTTGAAAATTAAAATTTCTAAATTTTTCAAGACAAGTAACAACAGATTTTCATAATTGCTTCTTTGCTAGTTGAATAAGAAAATTTCAAATTGTTTAAAAAAAATTTTATGGAAAGACATTAATATGTCTTTCCATAAAATATTTATATTATATTTTTTGAGTTGGAAAATATACAATTTTAAATTTGAAAGTTGAAAATATTTTAAATTTTTGAAAAATTTTGCTCTAAAAAGCACCATCATTATTTTCTCTATAAAAATTATTCTTCAGGATTCTATAACACTATGCTACAAGAAAAATGCCAAGGAGTATCAATAAATTTTTTGTTGTGTTATGGTCCCCCTTAACTACCAAAGCAGTTGAAATTTCAAATTCTATGGATAGTTTTGCACGCCTCATAAGCGAAGCGTTGAGGTGGGTACTACTCTCACTTCACGCGAAACTACTGATTTTTCAAACTTAAAATGGCTCTATTATTATCATATATTGCACTTGTAAAAAATATATACACACACATATTAAGAAAAATACTATTTTTAACACTTATGACATTTTTAATGTAATTTTTATTTTTTAAACTAATTAAAAAACTGTTTAAAAAGTTCTGTCTTGGACGTCCGTTTGTCTGTATGTACGGATCCTGTATGTGGTCACGATAACGACCGAAAGACTTCACTAATTTAGTCCTTTTTTTATGCTTCAGTATAATTAGGAATAGAAGCCTATTTAATTTCACGATCTAAATGAGATTATGGGGCGTGCACTTTTGGATTTTCCAAACTATTTTTAAATTAATTTTTTTCTTAAATTCGAGATTTTTGAAGAGACTGATATGTTAATATTTTTATTCACTGACCATAAAGGTGCCAAGGTGCCACTGTAATCAAACGAATAATTTTATTTTGTCGCCTTTGAATTTTCTCTATATTTGATACATTTGATGGTATTCAGTTATGAGGCACCGCCCATAACTGAATACCATAGCACCAAATTGGTTTTATTGTCGTGTTGGATAGGAGAAGTTTGAAGTCTAGACTAAGTGTATAATTTCCTCCTATTAGCCAATTAAGTTCAACTGCTTTCAATTTCATTTGGGTCAGCTTTGAATCCAGCGTTACCGTTCGTCGAGTAAAGTCGCAATTTGCGACCTTTTTGACCGCCAGCGAATTTTTATGCGATTTTTTCAAACTCATCTTATTTTGCGACTTTTATTATTTTTGGCGACATTTTAGGGGTTTTTAGAGTTAGCTAAACAAATAGTCCCGTCTTGCATACATTCTCCGAAACTGTGGAAAATTTTCAATCCCGGGAATTTATTGCGAGAATTTTAATGTACATTCTGATAAAATAGCTTTATAGTACTGATATTTTTAATTGAATCAAGAACTTATTCCCAAATGCTTAAGCAATTTTGGAGTTTTGTCTGCAGAATAGTTACATAATGATAAATTGGTAAAATCGATTCATTAGAAGCAACTGAACACTCTACTCTGCTGGGATTGGTACAAGAAAAAACTTGAAGAAAATTTGTTATAATACAAAAAGTAATATTAGTGAAGTTCCTAAATAAGATACTATGGAAACATTCAGTTCAATTAAAAAATTATCTGACCAACAGGTGAAAACAAAAGTACATACTAAAAACTAGTCGAGGGTTTCGTATGGCTAACATCTGCTAACTTTTTTTAAATCGATCACTTTTAAAATTACCGATTACAGAAGTTTACAAATTCAGGTCAACTTTTGGACTGGAGCAACGGAAAGTGTTGTTTTGTTATTTGGGGCGCTGAATTCAAATCTGCACTCGGTATCTTCAAATTGGGTCTAGTTTTCGAAATGTACCGTTATGTCAAAAAAGGAACAGTTGCACGACAAATATTAACTGAAGAACGGTTTGCCCGATTTAGTTAAATAAAAAATCCGAAAATCGGCAACAATATTATATTTAAGACGTGCCAATACCGCTTTCGCACTAGCAAAGTTTTAATTCAGCCGGTATAAAAGCAGAGCGTTGAAGTACTCCGCCTCTGTCTTTCTACCGGCTGAATTAAAACTTTGTAAAGTAAACTTTGCTAGCGCGAAAGCAGTGCAAGGTTGTTTTTTAATCAGCTCAGTAGTTTCAGAGATATTGTGGAAATCGTGGAGACTTTTTTAATTTTTGTTTTTAAGAAATTCATAAAAATTAAAAGACGACAAACGTACCATGTGCACATTTTTGTTCGTTTATTTTTATTATCCACTGCTTTAGCCATTTTTCTAGATGCAATACATACTCCTGCAATTTTGTGGACGCTTCTTGAGGGCTTGCGTTTACGTTGAGAATAGCTGTATCATCAGCAAAAGTTGATGTGTGAATGTCACATCCTGTTGGCATGTCGGAGGTATATATCAGATATAATACAGAACCCGAAATGCTACATTGACGAACTCCTGAACCTCTTGACGAACTCCTTAAATCATCTGAGGTGTGCTTAGAAAATTGCCTTCCCTGATGACGAATTTTCGTCCAGTTAAATAGCTTTCTAATAGCTTGTGATTGTTAGAGGGTACATTTTGTTTTAATTTCTGGATTAATCCTTCATGTCATACTTTATCAATAGCCCGAGAAACATCAATGAAGAGATCAGATCAAAATTATCTACTCAAGTATGCCCACAACCTACTACACTAGGTCATTCCAAAAGTATCTCCCATTTCTTGGATTTTGCCAAATACTGGAATCAACGACTTTATACCATTTATTTTCAAAAATTTTTCATGGACCAATATAATTTTTAAAAACTTCTACAATGAATGAAAATGAAGCACACCTTTTATTCCATACTAGGGTTTGCAAAAAATCGACGATTTCCATTATCACGATTAAGACAAAAAACAATTACTAGCGATTATAGATAAATCGAAATTAATCGGGGTCATAGTTTTAATCATAATCGAGCGATTAATGGGCTCGATTATCATTAAACAGTGAGGGTAACCACGATTACGCGTACGATTACAATCGATTTGCAAATCCTATCCGATACTAATGCAATACACTTTTATCATTGTTATGCTTAAAATTTGTACATAATAAAAAATACGTCATCACACAAGGCTGATATACAATTTAACCCATATTTCAAGAAACGAGTTCAATGGAACTTAAAACATTCACATACATACATAGTATATTAACCATAAAAATGTCTTTAAAATATTTGTTTTTATTGTTGTTGAAAAGGGTGCAATTAATATGTCACAAAATGAAATAACTTACATCTTGTTGTTGTTGCTGCTGTGTTTGTGCTTGTTTGACTTTTGCTTGGGCAATCTTTAAGGCTCTGCAATTGAATACAAGAGTAAGAAAATCAATTAATAACAATAAAAAGCAGCACCTAACAAAACAAAGAAATAAATAGTAATAATTTAAGTTTTTGGTAACATACTGTTGCAAGTCCATAATTGTCTTTTCCTTGGCATTCTGCTCCTCTTGAGACATCTGTACCAATTTGAGTAATCGTTCTGTTTCAGCTGTTGCCTTCTTGTGTTCTTCTTTGGTGTTTTGCAATTCTTTGATGCAACTGTTTAATGAACGGAGTTAAGAGATAAAGTTATTTGTCAGAACATTAATAAATATTTAGTAAACTTAAGGTATTTTTTATTCTTTAATAACTTACGCTTCCAATTGTCTTTGTGTTTCCATGAGTTTTTTATTCAGCTCTCCGGCAGCTGCAGCACCGCCTCCTTGAGCTTGCAGAGATTTTTCTAATTGATCGACTTGATCTTTTCGTTTGCGCAATTGAACATCAAATTCGACCATTTTCTTTTCTTTCTCTTCAATATCTTTGCGTTTAGCTTCAATTTGTTTCCGCTGTTCCTCGATAATTTTTCGTTCACTTTCGACTGCTTTGGCTTGATTATCGATTTGATTGCGTATTTCTTCCAATTGCTTTTGTTGTTGTTCCAATTGTTGTTTTTGTGCTTCGCTGGCGGCAGCATTCGCTCCTCCAGCTTGGCTAATCTGTTGTATTTGTTGCTGCAGCTGTTGTATTTGTTGTTGGGCAGCTTGTAATTGTTTCGCTTGTTCTTGGTTGGCAACCTTAAATTAAAAGCAGCGGAAAATATAGGATTTTTATTTGGATTTTTTTTTTGGAATATTCATACCTGACTCTTTTGAAGTTCTTCAACCAGAATTTCCAATTGCTGTTGGAATTGATCTCTTTGTGTTGTGGCAGCTTGAAGTTCAGCTTTAACTTTCTCCAGTTCTTGGTTGAGTTGCTGGATTTCTTGTGTGTTCGCAGGTGCTTGTTGTTGTTGTTGCTGTTGTTGTTGCGCTTGCTGTTGCAACTGTTGTTGCATTTTCTGCATTTGAGCATGTTGATCCTTAATATGCTGATCCATCATCTGGAGAAAGAGTTTGCATTAGTAGTAAGAAAAAAAGAAGGAAAGATTAGAGCCGTTCACATAACGCATGTAGAGTAGGGTTAAACATTTCTTACGGATTTCAAAATTTATTTGGAATATTTGTTAAATGGGGTTGTAATTGGTAAAAATTACGTTACGTAGTATGTAAACAGCCCCATTATGTTAAAATATCATACCTGTATACGTTTATGCATTTCTTGAGCGGCCTTATCTGCCATATCGGCCTTATTCTTTTCAGCCTCGATGACTTTGCGCCATTGCTCTATTTCCTCTCGTGATGCTCCACCTTGGCTGGCTGCTCCGGCTGTCTGTAACGCCTTTTCGGATTCTTGCAGTTTCTGTTGTAGCATTTGGATTTCTTTTTGCATTGCTTGAATTTCGGCTGGCGCGGCTGGAGCCACTGGTTGGCCATTTCGTAATTTGCGATTCTCTTCTCGGGCATTTTGTAGTTCTGCTTCTGCATTTTGGAGTTCTTTTTGGAAGTTCATAAGGATTTCCTGGCTCTTTTCCAATTGATGCACTAATTGTTCCCTTTCAATAGAAAGCTGTTTGCAATCAGCTTCCAGCTGTTGCATGTGTTTTTCAAGTTGTGGGTGAGGTTTGTCTGCCGCTCCATTTCTGGTGGATTGTCTAAGGGTCTCCTTTTCGGCCTCGGCCTTTTCAAGACGGTCATGAAGACGACCCAGTTCGGCAGACATACGTTCAAATTCAATACGAGTAGATTCATTGGTTTCTTGTTGTTTGGCCAAATGCATTTGAGCTTTTTCGAGTTCTTTGGCCAAACGTCCTGCTTCCAATTCGGTGGCGTCTCGTGATTGCAATGCCTTTTCTAAGCGATCTCTTAAACGATCGATTTCTTGTCGTTCTCCAGCAGACAGCGATGATGTACGTACTGAATCAGCGGGACTAATGGCAGAGGCTTGTTGTAATCTTAGACGTTCGACTTCCTTCAGCAACTTTTCGTGCTTGTCTCGCGCCTTCTCTCTTTCAATATGGGCTCTCTCCAATTCACTACGTTGTTTCTCTTGGTTAGCCAATAGTTTGGCAACTTCTCCCTTAGAGAGTTCGAGTTGCAAAGAGGTTTCATGAAGCTTGGATTCCATGGTACCAATTTCGTTTTCAATTTTCTCATATTTGTCCTTGTACTTTTCAAACGTTTCTGATTCGTATTGGGATTTGCCTCGTATTGTTTCGAGTTCCATAAGGGTTTTGTCGAGTTTCTCTCGCAGACGTTCATTTTCCTCTTTAAGGCGACGGGTTTCGCGTCCGAAGGTGTCAGTGTCCTGAAGTTTTCTAAGCTCTGTCTGGCTCTTCTCATAGCGATCTCGCATTTTTTCCAGTTCAATAGCGTAATGGGCACATTCGTCTTTGGCAGCTTCAACACTGGCGCTGGCCTTGCTTTGAGCAGCATGAGCTCGTTCCAGCTCATAACTAACACGCTCCAGCTCTGACTGTAGATGCTCCTTTTCGCCCTGAGTACGACGCAGATCTGTTTGTATCTTATCGTAACGCTCTCTGTGATGTTCAAGTTCAGCACGAGCATTATCCTCACATTCCTTGGCGCGACTAAGTTGCAGTGCTGCTCTATCACAGGCTTCTTGTAAACGAGTACTTTCTTCTTGAAGCTTGCGTAAATCTTCTCTCGCCTTGGAGGCGGCCAAAGATGAACGCTCTGCTTCCACCTCCAAACGGGCACGATCTGCTTCAGCTGTATCACAACGTGATTGAAGGCGATATATTTCATTTTGAGCACGATCATATTTCTCCAACATCTTTTCAAATTCTTTGTTTGATGTATCCTTTTCGTCAATAAGTTTCTGACTGGCAAACAGAGCCTTGTCCAGTTTTTCCTTTAGTATTTCTACTTCCGTAGCCGCATCATCACGCTCCATCTAGTGTTAGAGAAAGCCAGATGAATATTAAAAAATACAGATAAAGTGTTTAAGAAATTAAAAGTGAAACTCTAAGAGGATTAACTATACTGAGAATTTTGTTTAAGCTACAACTAACAAACAGCCAATTGTTTGAAGTAATCATGCATGCATGTTTCTTACTTCTTTCGCATTTTCAGATTTCAAACATGTTATTGAAAGTTTCTGTTGTTGGTTTCTACAAGGGTGGAAGAGTAGTAGAATTACCTGTAATTTTTGCTGTATATTATAAGATTTCTCATAACGTTCTTTGAGTACTTCCAAATCGGTTTGCATGGCTTCTCTGTCTCGTGCTGCTTTCTGCAGCAGTGTCTGTGATGACTCTGATCGCTCTTTAAGAGTTTCTAATTCATCAGAGAACTGATCACGTTCCTTCTGGACACGTGCTAGTTGTATCTACATGTGGGTTTTTATTAGATTTTAAATAACGATAATGTACAACGTTTATTTATATACAACATTCAGGAAATGTTTATTGTATTTTTTTATAGCAGATATATAGAAGTAGAAGATTAGTTAGATAATATAATTTAAACAATAACATATACACACTATATAAATAGGATAATAGTAATGATACATTTAGGAAATATTTAGTAGAGCAGGAGGAAAGGAATATATGTAATTTAGAAGGAAATTAAGTGAGTTTATGTTTTACATAGAGTGATCTACAAGTGACTTGTATGTGATTTATACACCCAATATAGTTTGAGTTATTTGTAGAATATATATGCTCTATGTGACAATAATCATGGATAGTGGTGATAATTACCTGAACCTTTTCGAGCTTTTCACGAATACGATCGGTATCTAAAGTCAAAGTTTCACGTTCTTTCTGAACACGTGCAGCTTGACCCAAAGCCTTGTCCAATTGAGATTGTAAGTTGTCATAGTCGTATGTCAACTTTTCCTTCTCCAATACCAAACGACGATTATCAGCACCGGCCTTGTCCACCTTCTCCTGCAAATGATCTACCTCATTTTGTGCCTTATCTAGAGAGTTTTGTAGTTTTTCTTGCTGCAATTGTGCTTTGCCTAAAGTAGCTTGGGTACGTTCCATTTCTTCCTTCATCTTATCCACCTCTGAGAAGGCCTATAAAGAACGATTTTAAAATAATTGAATTAAATTTGTGCCAACCACTAGTTTTTAGAGGCGTTTACCCGATCACGATCAGCGTGTATACGTGAAATGCCACCTTGTACTTTCTCCAGTTCCTGACGCAAACTTTCCTGTTCACCTTGGGCATTTTCTAATTTAGCTTTCAGTCTATATACTTCACCCTGGCTCTTTTCCAGTTTCTCCTGCAGTGCAGCCGCTTCCTCGCGTGCTCTCTCAGCATCCGACTGTAAATTTCGTGTTTGAAACAAACAAGCAAACAAACAGAGTTTGGAATTTAAGTCTCTTTTATTTCAAAATGGTGTTACATGATATCGAAATAAATGCACAAAGAGGACAGACAGAAAAACTGCTACAAACAAAAGCAATTGAGTGACGATAACATAAATGAAGAATTCATGAAAAATAATCTTTTATACACATTTGAAGGGTATTAAATTTTAAGTGTTTGTACGAGTATGTTTCTTAAATCAGTTGCATGTAGTTTGAATGCAAGTTAATATTGTAAATGACATACTAGTACAAAAACAAATACAGTAATTTTTTGTATATATTTTTTACAAAGGGAATGCAAACAAAATGTTACAAAAGTTAGTGGTGGAAGTTCGAAGTGCAGCAATAATGAAAGTGAAAAATGAATATAAGAGTTAGAAAATTAATTGCGAAAGATAATTACAAAAGAAAAAGAGAATAATAACTCTCGATTCTTTACAAATTTTAGAATGACAATGATTACAATGTCTAGACGGCTGAGGAATTATTCGGATTAATGATTATTTTTTAATTAAATTTTCAGTAAAGTTGAAAATTCCAACTTTAATAAAAATAATTTCTGTACATAAAATGTATTTGAAAGAGATTTTTATTGGAGAAAAGTTCCTAATGACACTTTACACCTAAAGCACTTGCCTAAAGGGTCCTACATAGAAAAAAATATCATCAAACTGTAACTAATAATTCGAATTGTTAATATGTATGTGATTTAAATTAGAAAATATATATAGCTAATATAACAAATTAAGTTGTTGATACGACAAACGCAGAGATTTTTTTCAACAAACTGAACTAACCAAATTTTTTGTCATATATGGTGCAAAAACTCAACAATTTTTGAATATTTTTTGATTAAAAATGTTGAAACTTGTGAAAATCATCATTGTTGATCTACGGAGTGCACACACGTAAATGAAACAAAGCCAATCAAGTTTTGTGTGTCTTCATTATATGCGTATTTAATAACGAATCGCTCTGTAGCTGAGAGTTAAGAACGTTAGTTTATTAGTCCAGAGGTCGCCGGTTCGATTCTGTCCAAAGACATTTAGTGATTTTTGCAGACTAGCAAAAAGTCGTTTCGAGGGTTGTGATTGCGTACAAAAAAAAAATTGCAAATAAATATTAATGATAATCAAAACTTGCCAGGAAATTGAACAATTCACATTGTTAATATAATAATAACTTTAATTGAAATAACATTGAAATCTAACAAAAAAAAATTAAAAAAATGTTTTTTTGTCAACAAATTATTTGTTGGTATATTTAATCGAAAATACTTTTCTGATTTTGCTTTAACTTCCAATTTCGTAATTGTATTTATGAAAATCATTGTTGGTTCAAAATCAATTAATTATTTAATTGGTATAACAAAAAAATCAATTGTATTCAAAAATCTTTTTCTTCTGTGTATATCATTTATTCCACCACTTTTGTGACAGCGCCATACGGTTCTGCTACATACAGTGGCGGAAGAAATAAAGGGGACAATTTCATTTTTCACAATAACGTCTGATGTTTTTTTGAGCTAAAATTTTATGGAGTAACAAACCCAATCACCACACTCGAGTCCCGTACAGCACCTCTGTGCAGCTTTAACAAAAAAACATAAAGTTGAAACGCATAAACTTACAAATAAGCAGGTTATGTGGGACACAAGTCAGTAAGCTAAGTACCCCTATTCTCCGGATATTTGCGACAATCCTGCGAGTTCAATGATGCGACGGTGCCAACAAGTAGTCAAAGAGGAGCTACTACCAAATATTTAAAGAATATTTGGTTTAACTTGTAAAAACTAATTTTGTTCTGCAATATATAAAATGTCCCTATTATTTTTTCCAGATTTATAATTTTTGATTTACATAAATTTCCGAATGCAGCAGGATTGTAATTTTTTTTGGTATTTTTTACATGGCCAAATTCAGTGCCTTGAATTTAATATGTATATTTAATTTTATTTATGCAAAAGCATAAAAATATTTAAGAAAATACTGAAAAATTTTTTTGACCCTATTATTTCTTCCGCCATATATAGTTTAGTTATTTTGTTTGCTCTGATAAAACTAGTCGGATAACTGTTGACATAAGAATTATATAAATAAAGCTTATTTGAATAATATTGTTTGGATAATGCTATTTCTTAATAATTTTTAGAAATTTATGCATTAAAATAAAATTATTCATACGAAGATTATTTGAATGGTATAATTCGGATAGAAATATGTAATGCGATTTATGGAGTTATGGGAATATAAATTTGAGCAAATAAAAACTCAATTTGAAATCTTCAAAAATGGTTGGGCAAAATTTATGTGAATAATATTATTCGAATAAACATTATTTTTATCAAAATTCATGCTATAAAAATTATTCGAACTAAATAGTTCAAATTACAATTATTCGAATAAAATTATTCGACTAACACTAAAAGTTAATCAAATTTAGTTCAAAGAAAGTAAGTTATTCGAACAAAATTATTTTTATGAAAGTTAATCGAATTGAATGACAACAGGCGATTACCAAATTTCAGATCAATCTGTCAAGTGAAAGGGGATAAATGTTCAATTACTAGATTCTAAACGACACGAACAAGGTAAGCTAAATAAAGCTGTTTATAAAGAATTCGACCAGATACATTGACTGTGAGGCGACAATTTGAGATTTTTCTGAAAACTTGCAAGGATTATTATGGCACTTGATCTAAAACTTAAGTGGTAAAAATTTCAATTGTATTGCTAAAGGCTAGTAAAAAAAAAAAGATTAGAGTACTCCCTCCCACCTATAAACTTAAGCCTGCCTGCATCAACCCACGCCTGCATGCCTATAACTCATTTTTAAATTCAATAAGATTTTTGTAAAAATGAACTTGAGTTTTTAAGTTTCAATTGTTTGAACGCTTTTTTTTAATGACACAAATAGAAAATCGAGAGTTATTAAACAAAAATGTAATTATTCGATGTTGATAAATCGCAGCTGAAAAACTTAAACATGAAGTCATGACTACTGATTCAATTATTAAGCATTTTTAAGCAATTTTATCTCATTGACGCAAAAAATTAAAAAAATTTGAATGCTTGATTTTACATTTTATTCAAATACGCATGATTTTAACGGATTACAACAACAAATAATTGTTTGCAGTTAAATTTCAAAATGATTGCATTGATTTTAAGCTAAAAACAGCGTTGAGTGAATTAATGACGTTATTTTTAATTAGCGGTAAATGCTTAAAAATAAAAAATAAACAAAATGGCTGAAATATCTCAAATGTATATGCTGTTATTGTTGTATATGTATTTAATAATGTATGTATTAGAGTTTATGTATGCGTATATGTAAATATGTTTGTTACGAAAAAGAAAGTAAGAAATTTTAACTTTAGTATGAAATTGAAACGTTAGAATGATGATTTTTCAATTTAACAAGGTTTGTAAATATTTCAAATTTAAATGCTTTTCTTTTTCAATTAGAAACGAATTGGATATTTTTTGCATTTTATATTATGAAGTATAGTAAGTAAGTAACTTGATTGGTTTCGTTGGAAGCAATTACTCACAAAACGTTTATCTGTTTCGCCCTATTACGAAGTATGAATGCAAGCAATAGATATAATAGATAATTGAGATTTGATATTTATTGTATTTGTATTTGTTTCACGTATTCGACAGGTTTAATAATAGTTAAAGTTAATGTTGAAAGTAAAACAATTAAGAAAGAAAATGTGTTAAATTCAAAACAATTAAACTGTGTTAGTTTTTGTTTTCCTTAAGCTTATTGTTATTGTGTATTGGAAATGCACAGTGGGACATTTTGTAATATAAATGGTTTATACAAGTAAATTCTAAACTATTGATTTTATATATGTATCTTTAGGTTGGAATATTAGAAAATCGATAGAGTAAGAGCTAGGCCTTGGGAATATTTTATATTGTGAACTCCTCCTGTAAAACACCTCAAATGTGACAAATTTTTAACGCCTTGTACATACAGAAAAAAATGGAATGTAAAATCAACATGACGCAATTGTTATTTGAAATCATGTTAAATTTACATGAAATAATTTGTCGTTTAAGTGTGTTAATGTTTATTTGCTTTCTTCATTGCTACAGCTCACTGTTGTGTGACTTGTTGTGTGACTTGTTGTGGTTTATTCTTACATGTATCGGCTATGTAGACGACAAAAAACGAATTACCAGCGAAAATTCACTGCCGCTGGTTTAAAATTACATTATAAACGTTACATTTAATTTAAAACCAACATGACTATAACTTTAATTTCAAATAAGTTTTATGTTAAATAATCATTTAAATCATGTTGAAATAAAATTAAATTCATTTTACATGCGATGGCATTTATTTAGTGTATAGGTAAAGTAAAGTTTGAAGCTGTTGTGGCTGCAGTAGTTAGCGTGAGCATTATCATGCAGGTGATACGAGTTCAAATCTTGGCTGGGGCAGTCAGCTACAACGCAAAATTTTCTGATGACTATCACGTAAGTAAAATAATTAATAAAATAGCTACATTAAAGTCAGGTTGTTTCAGCTTAATATAACTATAATTCAATATGACTCTTAGTGTTGTTTCAATATTAAATTCACCTTGCTTAAACTTGAAATAACTTTGATTCAACATGATTCTTTGTGTTGTTCCAATATCAAATTTACGTTGTTTCAACTCGAAATAACTCTGATTCAACATGATTTTTCTTATTATTTCCGTATTAACTTCATTTTGATTTAACTGTACTGCAATATTAAATCAACATGAAATATAGTTAATTCAAAAGAATAAAGTTTCCTTCAAAGCTATTGCGAATCATGTTGAATTAAAATGAGCCGCCTATGAAGCAAAATTTTAAATTAACCTGGTTTTCGACGATTTTACATGGAAATTTTTCTGTGTGTACTTTCGAAGGTTTTATCAAGCTTTAATGATGTCTATATACATACATACATACATATATTTAATAAAAAAGGGAAAAATAAAAATAAATAGTTGTCAAAATTTTTCAACTCCAAAAATTGCCGAAAATAAAAATTTTAGATTTTTCAGACCCGATATGGCTGCTTTTATCCAATTACTGCTTTTCGCAGACAGTAAAAGTCTGAAAGCTTAGCTCTTAGTCTATTGATATCCCAAGTCTTACATAAATTTAAACACTAGCTTACAAATGGTACATATGAACATTTTTTTGTTAATTTAAACAAAACCCGTTTCAATTATTGTGGCATTTGATATAAAACTCAGTTTGGAAAATGCAAAAGTGCTCGTCTCATAATCACAATTAGACCGTGAAATTAAATAGGCTTCTATTCCTAATTATATTGAAGCGTAAAAAGAAAAAAGGACTCGATTAGTGAAGTCTTTCGGTCGTTATCGAGACCACATACAGGATCCGTACATACAGACAAACGGACGTCGAAGACAGAACTTTTTTAAATTAATTTAAATAATAAAACTGACACTAAAAATGTCACAAGTGTTAAAAATAGTATTTTTTCTTAATATGTGTGTATATATATTTTTGCAAGTGCTATATATGATACTAATAGAGCCATTTTAAGTTTGAAAAATCAGTAGTTTCGCGTGAAGTGATTGTAATACCCACCTCAACGCTTCGCTTATGAGGCGTGCAATTTGTTAAAATTTACAAAAATAAAGCATAAAAAAGGGCGCCTTGGAGTTATCCAATTTGGCTAAAATTTTCCACCCAATCAAAGATTATTGTTTTTGTAGATTTTAAAAAAAATTAGAGATCGAACGTTTTTAGTTGTTCGTATCGGGTCAATATTTTTACCGACGATTAATGAAAGATAAGTTTATGCAAATTAAGCTTAACTTTGGGCAAATTTTAGAAAATTTTAAATTTGATCTCAAAGGAGCACACCTGACAAATATCCGATTTGGCTGAAATTTTCCACCCATGAGTTTTACGGAAAGTATTTTAATAATCTGCACGGGTAATTTATGTTTCTCCATTGTCAGCCTAATGTATATACATATAATATATGTAGGTGACAATGAAAAAATAGCTCGTGCGGATTATTATTATACTTGGGCTAAAAGTCATGTGGTAAATATTTTAGCCAGATCGGGGAACTCTCACGCGTGCTCCATTGAGGTCAAATCTCAAAATTTCTAAAATTTGCCAAAGTCAAGTTCAATTTACATAAAGTGATCTTTCATTTAACGTATGTAAAAGTTTTAGTCCGATTCGAATAACTATTATGTGCGACCTCTAGTGGGAAAAGTTTAAATCTTGTGAAATTTGCTAAAAATAAGCATAATTTTCAAACAATAATCTTTGGTTGGGTGAATGTAAAAATTTGAGCCAAATTTGAGTCAATTTGGTAAATTTTACAAAATTTTATCTTCGCTGCACGCCTAAAACTTTTATACTAAATGCTGCAATGCTCCGCTCGGGTTTTGATGAAATGAACAAATCTTTCATTGCCACGCTAATGTACATATATTACTACATATATTTCGATAGACCCCATTGTGCAATGCAAAAAAAAATATTTAATTTTAATTGTTTTACAAAGTAACAGCTAATGTCAAAAATTTTCTACATTTATAAAGTAATTAAAAATAAATTAAATAAAAACACTTTTAAGTGAATTGCAGCTATAAGGTGTTTTTGACATATAGTCGTGGTCAAAACAATAGCACACGAGCTCTTTATATCGCTGGATTATTTAAATGCAGAATATTATTTTTACACAAATAATATACAGCTTACAGTATCATACATTTTAATAACTTTCACATCGTTTATATCTAAATTAGCTTGTCACTTATTAATGAATAAATTGCAAAAACCGCGGGTACGGCGTACGGCCATGCTAAGATGGCTGTTGTGTCCATTTTCGCAAACTAATTATTATAAGTATAAAAGATCTCAAATTGTTATTATAATTTTCTCTGATCTTTTTAGTTTTTGTAACCACAGTAGCTTGAATTTTATTAAGTTTTTTATCTCTCGTGAAAAATTTTTTAAAACGATGTTATTTATTTCTTTTTGCATTTTATATGACGATATACTGTACTTAATATTATGCTTTTAAAATGAGAACATGTAGAGAAATTCAGATTAATGACCACATAAATGATGGTTTATATCAAAGACATGCTGAATAAAGAACGATACGATAGATTTTGATAAAAGTCCATGTTCATGCGGGTTTTGCAAAGGATCAGAAGAATATGAGTGGGGCATGAAATGTTGAAACAAAAGTTCGAAAGCATGTAAAATATGAACAGCTTCTGTCTGATACATATTTATATCAAAAGTAGTTATACTTTTAAATAACAATCTTAGAGTTCCAAGACGACTGCATAGACGAACAAGAGAAAATTTTTAAGTAAAGTTTGCTCAAAAATTTATTTCGCTTAAAATGTAAAATGTAGTTGTAGTTGTTTCTTATTTTAACGCTATATTTAGCCCAGGGCTTAGAGAAGCAATATATTTAGTCGAATATTTTCGTATATTTAGATGATTTTGAACGAAAACTAGAAAAGGTTTTATCTGACAGAAATAATTTTACTGTTTCCCTAAAAATATTTTATACTTATAAATTAATTAATATATTACGTAGCAAACTAAACATAAGTATCTCTACAGTAATATTTTTAGTTGATAGCAATATAAAAATAGTTTTAGAGTAATATATTCCGTTGCTAAAATTTTCAGTTTTCCAAATCAGCTCACGGTATTTTTTTGTAATATTAAAATATGTAAATATTTTTAGATATTTGTTCAAAAATATTTAAGTTTTCGCATTTAAAATCTAGCACATTTTTCAGTGTGGTTGAACTGCCTTGTATTTTTCATGAATATTTTGTTAGCATTTCTGTTATGTAATTTTTATTACCATATTTGTGTGATAAAATATTTTGCAACAACAATCAAATAACATAAGCTAATTAGAAGAACACAACATGTTTTGCTGAGGAAAATATATATTCGTATAAAAATATTTTTATTTTGTTTGCTGCGGATTATTAATTAATATATTTTAGCACACTATACTTATGTATAGGAGATAGTATCTTTCATATTTTAAGATTACCTATTATTGTATATGATAATGAAACATACTTTATGCGCAGTCGTTAGTAAACTGAAAATAACAACAAACTATATTTTATGTCCTGATCATATTGGACATAATTTCAGAGTAATGTACACGTTAATGTTCAGCATTAGACTGAGAAACATATGCTGTCACATTTTCAATACGTCAGCTTAAATTAAAGTAAGTGCTAGTGATTACTAGGAACTCAGTGATAAAAATGCGAGTCGATAACTATCAGTAAGAGATTACTCTAGTTTACAGGAAGCGATGGTAATGGTACGGCTCAAAAAGATGGAAGGTGGCTAGGACAGCCATTACTGAGGTATAAGCAGTACATAAAAAGGGACACAATAGTAAGTAGAGGTCTACTTTGATATCCACCAACAATATCAACACGAAAATTGATTATGATTTTGTAAGATGAATGAAGCATTAACTAATTCAGAACTAAAACATTTTTTAAGAATTTTACGATATATAGGAAAGAGTATAGGCTACAAAAAGAAAAATTTGGTTTGATCTCAGAAGTGAACTGCTTCATTCTTTAAGCTCTTTCTATCAGAAACGTAGCCATGAATGCAGATTGTGACTATTTTTCTTTCGTTATATTATTTTGAGCCATTATTACAAGTCGGTAGTAAAGTAGAATACAGTTACAGTCACCTTTAGCAAAAGTGAGTGATAAACTGACATTTTACAATTTTTCATTGATTGTAAACTAAAAGTTATCTCTTCCAAAGTATGGTTATAACAGAGCATTTACCAGCTATTGTGAATGGTTAAAGTCCTCGGTGGCAACGTTATACATTTGTATTGTAAAAATTGATCGAGTGCAAATTATTCGAATGAAAATGGCTTGAGTAAAATTATTCAATTAACATTAGTTTGAATAAAATTATTCGAATAAATATGTTTCGCGTGTATAAAATTATTCGAATAAAAATTTATTGATACATTAAACAACTCGAATAAATATAATCAGGATAATATTATGATAAAGATGATTCGAATAAAACCTTTGCAATAATGCAGTATAAAGTTACTTGAATTAAAAGTTTTCGAATAAAACTATTGAAATAACAATTATTATTCGAACAAAAAATTTATCACATAAAAGTTTTTTTTTATTTAAGTTGATCGGGTAACAGTTTTTTAGTGTATAAAATTCTTCGTATAAAATTTTTCAAAAGTTTGTTTTCTATTTTTTTATATTCTGCTGCATCTTTCGTACCGTAATACTTAAGCCCTTAAAACTGTTACATGGTGTGTATTACTATGATTGCTATAACATGCAGCGTCCAATAATTGTTTTTAAAAGTTGTTTATTTCATTGCGCCTGCTACGTAGTGAATATATAATATTTACATAGAAAAGGAACTTCGTTCTAACTGGGTATTTTATTTCCATGAGACTCGTTTGGAAAAATTGGAATTTTGGAATTTTAAAATTTTGAATCATAAATCATTCAAAGATCCTGAAAAACTGAAGTGCATTTCGAAATTAAAGCTTATTTTAATTAAAATAAAGATAAAAATACTATTTTTTGACAGAAGCTGTAGTACTCTATGTTGTATAAATGTATAAATATACATACATATGTATAGTTTGTATAGATATAGATCGTATTGATGGTGGTGTTGTATTGATCTGATGTGTATTGAAATTTGAAAAAGGTCAGGTATTGTATTTTTAGTATTTAATAAAAAGTAAGTGTTTCAATATTTATTATTGTATTTAAAATAATTTTGGTTTCTTGATTTAGTGTGTATTGAATATAATTCAAGTAAATTACATTATGATGCTTTGAAAATTATAAGAAGAAGCACATGTAATACAACTGTTATTTATAAAAAATTATTATGTGTTTCTTTTTGAAATAAAGTACTAATATTTTCCAATGATCATATCATATTAACACCACTTTCAAGTCTTAACAAAAATTTTCAGATTCATTTAATTATCTGATACATTCAAATTTATGTAAAGAAAATTACAATAAAAAAGAAAATCAAAAGAAATAACAAAACTAAAAAATCCAATAATAAAAATAGTATGAAGCATTTGATGGTAACAATGAACTGTCTTTTGGTACCTGAGTTACTCTGAGCTCGGCTTGGGTACGTCTGAGTTCAGCAGCTGCTTTATCAGCGCGCTCTTGTGCTCGATCCAGCTCTTGGGAAGTGGTTAAAGTTGTGCGACCAAATGTTGTCTATTGTTTGAGATTGAATTTGGAAAATTTAATTTATTAGTTTTAAATTTAATAAATCTTTTAGTTATTTTATTGTAAATTATTTAAAGTAAATAATTGCAATTGATTAGAAGAAAACAGTAGAAAAATATACAAAAAAATTCCAGCAGGAAAATAAATCAAATGCGTGTGTATAAAAAAGAAGATGCTCTAAGACGAGTTTGTAGAGAATTCAATATAGAAAATGTGCCAATAAAAATTTTAATAATTTCCTTATACAAATTCGCCTTTCATCGTTGAGTTATACAATAATTGCGAAATTGTATAAAAATGTTTGCTTGAAAAAAATTAAGACGTTGAACAAAATATTCTTTTTTTCACAAATTTTTTTTAGTGCATTTAACGCTTTAAATTTGTAATTTTAATAATCAAAAATCAAAAATAGTTGTTTAACAAAAATTGTAGTAATCTGTATATTTAATTATGCGATAGCATAAAAATATTTCATTTACAAACTACTAGAATCGCCTCTAGTTTCTAATACAACTTACCGATATTTTTCCAGATTCATGTAATAATTTCTGAACCGACTGTAAGGCGTTAAGAAAGTGCTTTTAGTTACAAGTTTACCGAGTGTATATTTTTTATATTATTTATATGACTTATACTATATTTAGTTTCATTTACTTACTAATATATTTATTATATTGTGTACAGTTACGTTCAAAGGATTTTACGTGAATTTAGCTTTGTTATGCTAATTTTTTATTTGTGAATTAAAATAATATATTTAAATGAGAGATCTTACACAGCGTTAAGATTGCATAAGTAGACGCCATCCCCTGAGTGCTGGTCCAAAAAAGTCTAGACTAGTTTTCGACAAACTCTGCTTTGGTTACGTACGCCAAACAGCGACAATAAGTCCTATTGAACTAGATTGTGTTCTTCTGCGTTCAGAACGATACAATCCCAACTATATTGGCAAAGCAAATTCAATTCCTTTGAATTATATCAGTTCAAGTTGAGCGTTTTGTTTTGGCTTCAACTATACTCGTACTCTTACTGAGCTTGCTGATACACCACCTCTTGTACCATAAATTGTGAGCAGTATACATATAAAAACTATAAAAACCTACATCTCTTCTTTAGAGCAAATATATAAGCTTATTATTAAAGAAAACTGGACAGATACTCCTTGGACTTGAAGAATTATCTGCAAAGTTTTAATATTTTCGAGAAAAAAAAACAGAAGAATGGAATAGAAACACCTTATCCCCTGTAAGATATTATTTCTGAGAAATTTAGTTTACAAGAACTCTGGTACAATAGCTTTTCTGATAAAATCGACTTATAACTTTACTGAAAGTATCATAAACACTTAACTGGATTGATGGTGTTATTCATTCCCCTTCCCGAGAAATAAATATATATTTCTTTTAACGAGAAGTAACACAATCAGGCAATTAATGCCTACAATACAGTTGCAATTGTACTTAGTATTTCGCTGAAGACAAAATCCTTTAATCAACAGAACACCCATTAGTGGTAGTAACCGGTTTTGGTTTCGTATGAAAGCGACCTTCCCACACAGTGAGGCGATTCCAAAAATGACAGTAATATATCTCTATCTTTTGAAATACTCGCCTGATTACAAAACGATGTAGAAAAAAAGTCATAGAGGAAGGCATAAGCACGCAGAACAACATATTGTTGGTTAATCTGTTGAAATATACTATGATCTACAAGGTGCGAAAGGCGATCTCCTCGGAAATTAAAAACCTTGTAGTTGTTGTAACGTAATTATCTGCACCACTTAAAATTTCATAATAGGAAGGCAACCGATAGACATAATTACCGACACTAAAACTTGCAAGTTGTAAAAAAAAGTGCTCCATGATACACTCTATCGAGCGCCACCACTTTACTTTAGCCGAAATAGTGTATGGAGTGAAACCATTTTTCCGCAAGGAAGGCCAATAAATCAGCCACACAACGACCACTACGGGCACCATACTTCCGGTCGCTGAGTAAACTGTTGAACTCTAAATGCTTCATCAAATGTACATATATTTACAATACTATGCAAAACTTTGGAAAGTGCAGAACAAATTGCGATTGGATGATAATTGTGAGCCTCCCCCGTTTTAGCGATCAGTGTTACACTATCAACCTTCCAGCACATTCGAAATTCACCAGTATGGTACGTTCACCAGATGGATAGGGTTGCCAATGGGTGCGTTAATGTCAAAGAGAACTGCTTCAAGATCATCTAAAACCGCTAAAACCTCCTCAACTGCTCGCAGTCGAGGGAATATCTTTCGCAGACATACTCATATTCTTTCGAGCACGGGCGTACATACTGATAATCTTTCTAAGAATTTAGAGTTACTTGCAAAAAATTCAACAAGAAGGTTAAATTGAGGCAGTAAACACTTTGGCACGAAGACGCAAGAAAGCAGTTCAAGAGCCAAATCATTTATCTTGGTAGCCAATCAAGAGCCGAAGAATTTGTCTTATCGGATCGTAGTATTTGGTTTATGTAATTTGGCGATTGAGAGTTGAAGTGTTTATCTCGACGTAAAGCAGGATTTTCTTCCAACTAATCGTATTTAACCGACTAAGAGACGGAGATACGAGAGCTCAACCGTCGCTCATTTATAGCAAAGGAAGCAGACCTTTATAGAACTTGGAGGGACTAGGCCTATTTAAGCTGGGAAAAGAAACTGCGCTACAAGTGGGACTCGAGCAGAGACTCCAAACCCGAATGCAGTAGAAAACTGCAAACACAAATATCAGCAGGAGAGGAGAAGGTTTAAGAAATGACCAACAGAACATTCTTGGCCCCTGGGATACGCTCTCTTCTATATAAGGACAAACTAGCTGAGGTTTGTCAACGGAATTGGATAATGGCTGAAGACTTTGCATACCGGGCTAGCAAAAACCGTTTTAAGCTCCTGTCATATACTGAGTGATGGTGAGGTAATGGCTTCTATACGTCGATGGGATGTTATTTATGATGGTGACGAATATCTTATAGAATTCTTAAAGCGATTGGATGATGATGGCACTATGAACTACGAAAATTTCATCACATCGACCGAATTTATAAGAGATTGAGATGTGAATATAGTCCATACATCCGCCATAACTTGAGCTAACAGATGAGTACGAGCTAATTCCACGGAAAGAAGTTAAACATTCAAAACCACAAAACTGAACCACTATATAAGTGTAACGAAATTCATGCCACAATACCGTTGAATAGTTACTTGCTGGAGGTTGTGGAGAGGTAGTATTTTTTGGAATTGCCTTTAGTTGGAAAGAAAAGATATAACAACCGATTTAATCTACCCGTAGTCGCAAACAATGTACAAAAGCCTCTTCACAAAGCAATCGATGAGACCATCACATTCTTTAAAAGCAAATAAACGTGGATCACCGAAAATCCAAACTCCAGCTTATGAAACATAATCCTATATGTTCTGGCTTCCGAACCGTTTTCACGATTGTTCTTTGGAATTTGGATGTTGCATTCCTCTTGCTATGATTGTTGTTGTTGTTATTTGTGTATATGTCGTCATGGGGGTGGTTTTTTACGACACAGGTTTCATTGTTGTTTTTGGTGTTTGCGTTCTAAATAAAAGTCAAACAAACAATTCATAGATTATGGACAGAACATTTACTGCAAATTTAATTTATTTTTAGACAAACTTTTGTTTGAAATTTTTTTGGTGATAGTTTTTTCTATGCAGAATGTGTTTTACTATCCGAATTCACGAGAACAATCGTGAAAACGGTTCGAAAACTAGAACACATACGAATATCCAAAGACTGAAGACTCTGAAATTATTGAAATTGTTGACAAAACTAAAGCTTCCGAGCACCAAAAGTTCCTTAAACCGAAACTCTTGGTATAATTCATCAGAAACTGCGGGTGAAAATCGAAATCAAGAATTCGGAGAAACCGAAGGTGGTGTAAATTTAAAAAAGTGGTAATAAGTATAAAAATTGGAATGTTTATAGAGGAGGAGCCAGGCTTTCAGAACCGTATCTCTCGAAGTTTTTAGCTGCACCAAGGTTTGAAACACATGTGCGGCTTGTAACTTTCGTAAATATTAATCGATTTGCGTTAGATTCCGCTAGATAAAAAAAGAAAAGACGAGTCTACAATTATTTTTGAGTCTTTTTTACTTTAAGAGATATTTCACTTCGAAACTAAAGTTTTACATTTTTTACCTCGACTTTTTTTTAGTTTTTTGGTTCTCACTTTTTTCTTAAGCATCTGATTTTAACTTGTAGTACACCATTGCTTTGGAATATCTTGAGTCGTTAAGTTGTAAAAAAGATCTAAACTCAAAACTTTGACATTTAACAAAAAATTGTAAATTTTTCGAAAAAAGTGCTTTCATAATTTTAAAAATTCTAGAAAATTTTGTTGGAAATGTTAATTAAATTTTTTGTTAATTTTGGACATGTACCCTACACTTGGCAGTGGTCGAAAATCATAAATTTTCAAAATGATATTTGAGTTTAGGTGCCTGTAAGAAAAACTTTTCCCAAGGTGCCTTAAAATTCCAGAAAAAAGTTTCATTAGGTATATAGGTAGCATTGTTCTTACCTTTAAATGAAGACATCCTGGCTATAAATGTAGCTGCAAGGGCAAAATTAATAAAAAAAACTAAAATTTCAGGAAGAAAATTTTTATATTATAAAAAAAACTAGTTAAAAATTAACATTTTTTAAATGAAATTTCTGCTGTGAGCTAAAATTAGCTACGTGTTAAGAAATTATTGATGTTTATTTTATCGATCCCGAGATATGGAAGTCGTAGTGTAAGTAGCAAAGAAGACAAAAATAGCAAAAAACGCATGATTTTCAAGCAGACACAACATATTAAAAAATGGGCTGTTTCTTTGACCAGATCTGTCTTCCCACATGTATTTTGACGTGCTGAATCCGAATATGGGATCCGTTTTGCCCGTTATCCCTCTAGTTTCAAGTAAATTGCGAGAAACAGAAGTATTTTGAGATTTTTAAACGGTTTTCGCAATTTACTCCAAATTGAATGGATAACAAGCCAAACGGACCTCATATTCGGACAAAGCATGTCGAAATACATGTGGGAAGGTGGTTGTGGTCAAATGAACAGCTGATTTGTTTCTTTTATATTTTGTGTCTGCTTGAAAAAAAACATGCTTTTTCTGCTATTTTGTCTTATTTTCTACTTACACTATTTTCCATATCTCGGGATCGTTAAACATTACCTTAATAATTTTTTAACACGTAGTTAAATAATGCATTTAGAGCTTACAGTAGAAATTTCAGAAAAAATAAAAATTTTTATATATTTTTTTTTGTAATATACAAATGTTCTTCCTAAAATTGCAGTTTTTTTAAAATAATTTTACTCTAGCAGCTACATTTATAGCCAGGATATCGTCATTTAAGGCATAAGCAATGCTAACTACCTACCTAATGAAACCTTGACCCTGTGCAAAGTTTTTTACAGGGACCTAAACTCCAAAAATTATTTTGAAAATTTATGATTTTCGAGCACTGGCAAATGTAGAGTACATGTCCAAAATGAGCAAAAATGTCCATATCTACATCTTTAAAGCATGGCCTTTCACTGTGTAAAAAAAGTTAAATTAACATTTCTAACAAAAATGTTTACGTATCTGAATTGATTTTTAGGCTAAGGTTCGTAACGTTATATTCAGAAAGAATTGGGCCTGATTAATATTCCAAGGAACAAGGGAAAATTAACATCAACTTAATTTTTCAACGTACACAGCAGAGCAGAGTAGCGCCACTTTCGGAAGCCGCTACACTTCCATCCTTAATGCTCACGTGTATTTGCTTATCACCATTTCTCAGGTGGCTCTGTTGAATGTGATTTTAATTCTTATATATACAACTTTTTCGTGAAAATTGAATACGAGAATTAAATCACTCTCAAGCTGATATTAACTGCACTTTCCCACCGTTGCCATCGGTTTATTTTTCTTCATTCCCATTGTTTCTTTCTGAATATAACGTTACGAACCTTAGACTAATAATCAATTCAGATTCACAAAGCAAATACGTTCGAAATAATCATATTAATAAACAATTAGCTAATGGCTTGAGCTTTTCACATGTTTACATGTTTATAATATACTTAAGTATAAAATCAAACCAAAAAAGTTTGTCTGGAGTAGAACAAAAATCAGAAAATTTTTTTTGTTAAATTTCAAAGTTTTGAATTGGTGCAATTTTTACGACTTCAGGCCTCAAACCATTCAAAGGTTTGTTCCGTGTGTTTACTTAGAATTTTATCAGCAATTTATTGGTGTACTATAAGCTAAAATAAGATGCTTAACAAAAAAGTGACAACCAAAAAAAGCCGAGGGAAAAAATTTAAAATTTTAATTTCGGAGTGAAATATCTCTTAAGCTATAAAAGATGTCAAAATATTTGTTAGCTCATTTTTTCTTTATTTTTTATACCAAAATCCAACCCGCCTAAAATTTTACATATCGGTTAATATTTAGAACAGTTATAAGAACCATGTTTTTCACACCCAAGGTATCCAACTTCCATCCGTTGTAGCTCCACGCCTTGTAGCTCACACGATTCTGAAAGCTTGGCTCCTCCTCTGCAACCATTCCGATTTTATACAAATTCATTCAGTAGTTTAGTAGTTCCATACTTTCGAGGGCGGATCAATAAGTCCGTGACTTTTCGAACTTCCCTCACATTTATATGAAATGCAACATTGTTCCCATCAAGTACCACCTGTTAATAGACTACTGTCGAATTTTGAGCAAATGTCGTCATTTACTTCGCGTTTAGCAGCAGTTCAAAACATACAACCTCGTGTATTTTTCTAAAAATGGAAAAAAGTGAATTTCGAATGCTCATTAAACATTATTTTTTGCGAAAAAAACCGTCAATCAAACCAAGCAAAAGCTCGATAAATACTATTGGGACTCTGCACCATCGATTTCAATGGTAAAAAAGTGGTTTACTGACATTCGTTGTGGTCGCACAAGTACAAATGACGTTCAACGTTCTGGACGGCCCGAAAAAAATCCACGATATGGTGTTGGCCGATCGAAGAGTAAAAGTGCGTGAGATTGTTGTTGCCATAGGCATTTCATATGGCAGTGTGGTTTCGATTTTAAGTGATCAGCTGGGTTTCAGAAAGTTGTCTGCAAGATGGGTGCCGCGTTTGCTCCCAATTGACCATAAACGTAAACGTAAAACGTGTGCAGTCTCAATGGCAACACTCTATGAATTGGGCTACGAATTGGTACCACATCCGCCATATTCTCCGGATTTAGCTCCTAGTGACTACTTCCTATTTCCAAACCTAAAGAAATGGCTCGGTGTAAAGAGATTTAGCTCCAACGATGAAATTATTGACCAAACAAATGCCTATTTTAAGGACCTCGAAAAATCGTATTTTTTGGAAGGGATACAAAAACTGGAGAAACGTTGGACTAAGTGTATTGAGTTAAAAGGAGATTATATTGAAAAATAAATTTTTGTTTTGTAAAAAAACTGTTTTTCATTCAAAAAGTAATGGACTTATTCATCCGACCTCGTATTACCACTTTTTTTAAATTTACACCAATGTCCAACAATGCTTAGCAAGATCCAGCGATGCCAACATTTTGAATGCAAAAAGCGCAAAGCACTATTTCAAAAAGCACTAAAAGGTGCTACATTATAAGTAGTCGAAAAGCGCTAAAAAGAGCTAAAATTTAATAAAACAAAAACTCTTGTCTTAAACAAACAATATGTTTCATTAATTTCTTTAATGTTACATGTTATTGGTGTATTTGAGATCATTAAGTTGTTGATATTACATATTTATATATTTTTTTTGATCGTGAGATTTATTTTATATCATTTGATTTTCAAATAAAAATGCATCATTCTCTTTCCACTGCGCATACGTCCCACCCCTTGGACAAACGTATCAACCAGGTGTGAAAATCAAATACTTAAGTATCCATGAAACATTACAATGTGCCGGTTTAAAGAAACCGGCACATTTCCTAATATTTTACATCAAAAAGGAATATTTCCAAATGTATTTTACTTCTTGCAATAAATACAAAGAAGTTGGAATAAATGTTTTAGAATATTAGATCATCACACCACCACTGGAGGCATTTAAAAAAAATAGTTACTGTAAAAAGCTCTTAAACGTTTTTTCTCATTACTAAAATTTTGCTTAATATGGAAATAAGCCCTTTTAAAAAATAAAGTCACTTTTCATACTCTTTACCACACTATCTTTAAATAATTTCTCAGTATTCACCTATGTATATAAACAGCGTTAGCGTGCTAAAAATAAAAAATAAAAAGCGCCAATTTATCGTTTTTTTAAAAGGTAGAAAGGAAGATAGCAATGCGCTTTTTGGGTCATCAAAAAGCGCTAAATCTAGCGCGAAAAGAGCTAAGTTGGCATCGTTGGCAAGATAGAGCGTAAGAGAATCTTTTCAGATATTGAGCAGAAGTCAATAGCCGTAGTTACCCAACTCAGAGCCACAGCATTTATCTTGTCGGACCGTAGTATTTGCTTATCCTAATTAGACGATCGCGAGCTAAAGAGTTTATATCGACATGTTGCACATGTTTTCAACTAATCGTAGTTAGACGATGAAGAACCGAAGCATTTATCTTGTCGGATATTAGTATTTGGTTGTCGTAATTAGAATATCGAGCGCTGAAGTAAAGCACGTTTTTTTACAACTAATCTTATTTAGCTGACTAACAAACGAATAATTTATCTCGTCGAGTAGTATTAGAGTAATTCCATTTAGCCGGGTGTGACCACTTTGCACATATTTTTTGTTATAAATAAAGAATATAAAATTTTTTAATTAAAAAAAGGTTGCGACTCGCAAGGCCATTAAGCTTTAAGTCGTTGAATAACGAGTAGACACTGAAAGTACGCGATTCCTGCTGAGAATGGTCGTCAGAAAGCTGCGACAGATGTGACCTTACAAATCTTAGTTTTAAAGAATTATGACTTTCAGCATAAATTCTGTAAAATTTTTACTATAACGTACACAATAATTTTGGTATAGCTGCCTTTTCAAAGTGTTTTATTTGTATTACGTATTTACTGTTGGACAAAATCCAGTTTTCTTAACAAAAAAACTATTTTTAAATTGTGACGTGTGTGAGAGACGGGTATGACATAATACGAAAATTTAAAAAATTCGTAAAAATAAAACTTTTTTATTGATTTCATTAATATAAATAATATAAAAATAAATTATAAGAAAATAATAACACATTAAATTATTTGCTATCCGTTCTATTTTAGACAGCAGAATACTCTAGCTGAGTATTTTTTTAAATTCAATAAAAAGCGAAAAAAGTATATTCTTTTCAGAGATACAGGGTTTTATTAATAACGAGAAAGGGAAGAAAAGAAAATCTGAAATAAATATTAAACATACAAAGAGGGAGAGCAAAATGTTTCTTGCATGATCATTTAAAAGTCCCTCAAATTGCTTAAAAAATATTAAATAATTTATTTTTAATTTTTTCTATAAATGTCATGTTCTAAAAAACATCAATTGAGAGATGTTTATTAAAAATAAGAAAACTATTTTTTCCTTGCATAGGGCCGTTTTACGTGGAATCACTCATTATTTGTTTGCTGTTATTAAGCGATCGACAATGATTCTCGTGGCAATACTCCGTTGTCTATAAATTGTAGTTTAGAGATAAGACAGCTTAGTGGCGACTTATTTATAAAAATGCGGAAGACCTTTGAAGAGCCCAGATGGACTGAGCCTACTTAGCTGGAAAATTAACATGCGTTACAGCAAAATGATTCATTTTATATACAATAAAGTAAAGCAGCACTGATGGGGAAAACGGTACCTTGCCGGACGTGTCTGAACTCCTCTATTTGAGACTGAGGTAGCGATATTTTATTTTTTGATATAGCAATACAAGTGGTCGCTTTACTGAGTTCAATATTTTATGATTAAAAAATATAATAATAATTTTTCAATTTTGCACAAAAAGTTTTTTTTTTGTACAGCTTACAACAAAGTTGGGCAAGTCGTTTATAAATTACGATAAAATAAAAATCTCATAATTTATATAGAAAAATGTCTCCATAGAAAAATGTTTCCATAGAAAAATGTTTACATAGAATATTAAATTTCGACTGTTTTTGTAGTTAGATAACCATACTACATCACAAACTTAAGGGCCATACTACATCACAAACTACGCAAGCGGCTTGGCAAAAATACTTTTTCATTTGCACAAAGGCTACACAAAACTAGCTCGTACAAGGAAAGATTTTTCACATTATTCACTAATATAAATTGTAATTTTCCACGATAACCTCACTTTATTGAAATTTTGTTGCAAATGAGCTAATATTGCAATATAAACAGTTTGCCACAAATTCAATATCTCAGTCAAGATATCAAAATTTTTTGATTTTTCTGCAATCAGCTTGCCAAGCCGCTTGTCAAACGTAAAAACGCCGCCATATATTACACAACAGGCTTGTTCAAACGAAAATTTCTGTCATGTTTGGCAATCCGCTTGCGTAGTTTATTTGGGCCCTTAGTAGTCATCTTTGTTATTTTTTTTTTGCTGCATAGTGAGTGCTACAGAGAAACAGATTAGCCAGTGACTTAAATAAAAATAAATTTTAATCTAGGGATTTCTATCTTTTCAATTTAAATATGAACATACATATTTCCTTTGTTGATAAAATAAACTTTAATTGTTTGATTTCCAATAGTGGGCGTATACTAGCCACGCCCATTTTTATAGTTTCATAAAAAAACAAATGTATGTAAATTGTAATGTGTTTTTTTTTACTAAATGATTTTTTGTTAATAATTTCCGCAAAGTTGATCGTAACTGTACGCAATATTATGAGTAGCATACTTTAAGGGACGCTCAATTCAATTTATTCAAATCAAATCAATTAAATAAACACTTATAACATACACAAATATCTATAAATATTTTTAAAAACTAGAAAGGGGCGATTACTAGCTGGTTTGCAGTTATTTATCTTGTCGTTTTAACTTTTACTTATTTTTGTTTTAGTAGTGTAATTTAAAATTTAGTATTTAACAATAATTTCAATCAATTGCGTGTAGTTTTTATTGTTGTTATTAAATCAAAACCTTTTGTTGGAAGAATTATTGGCAGTGTTTTATATCTAGCTATTTAGTGATGATGATAATGATAATGATTTTCAAATTGTGTTTTATTTTTACTAAACTCTAAACTAAATTTATGTACATAAACTAAGAGATGAAGAGATAGATAGCGAGAGAGAGATACAGAGAGAAACACAAAGAGAAGTGCAACAAGAACAACAACTTTCGTATTATTTTTGTATTGTGATTGTGTGCAAACTTCTAAACCTACAGATAATATTGGACTACGTGGTCCATTTTTGCTGAAACATTACAGTTAAAACATGGTAATGCATTCACGGACCATGTGATTTACAAACAATAGCTTCTAGTTAACCGACAAGCGATTGCGTTTTAACGAGAGCAATCCTTAAAACACGAACACTTGAGTATTCCATTGAGTAGTGACATAGAGGAGTTTAAGACTAGTCCGAAGTAATGCAGACATGTCATTTGCAAACAAGAGTTTAAGCGACAAGTGCTCGGGTTTTAATAATTTCAATACGAGCACTTGAGTGCTCCATCAAGTGGTGACATGGAGTAGTTTTGAGACTACTCCGATGTAGTGCAAAGTTGGGTTATATGGTCCTAGGATAGCGTAATGTTAAATCGACTATGTTTTCACATTACATTTGGGTCACCTTTGGACTAGTCCTAGTCCTCTATGGAGTATATTTTACATGCGTGGACTAGTCACATTATCTGCAGGGTTGGTTCACACACATACATTTGCTTAATTACACACAACTACTCATAGCTATATGCACTAATTTATTTACACTTATAATAAAAGGGAAATGGAAGTGCTGTTTTTTTGTTGAGGAAAAGCGAATTGAATTGATTTAGTTTTCTTTAAAGGGAGACATGATGATGTTAAAGGTTGTTGGTTATTAAATTGGTTATTATATTTGAGGTTAATCGAATTAACTAAAATAACTAACAAATCAACTAGCTATTCCCTGCTGGCAATTTGAGTGAGTTGAAATTTTTATTTAAATTATAAATTCAATAAAAATAAAAAAAATACTTAAGTTAAAGAAAAATTAAATAATATTTTAAAATAAAAAATTATATATGTCTTACTTTATGTAGTGTGGTTTGTTCATCTAGCTGCATCTAATATATTTAATGGTAGTAGTAGTAGTAGTAGGAGTAGTAGTAGTAGTAATAGTAGTATTATTTTATTAGATGGAATATAGGTAGTCGATAGTTATAATGAGGTGTTCATGTAGAAAAAAAATAAATAATGAAAATAACAACAAATAAATAATTGTATATTGGTTTTTTTCATATATTTCTTATTATATTCTTATTTAACTTTAAATTTAAAGGGGAAATGTTAACATTTACAAATATTTATTATTTATATTTTATATGTATGTTTATATTTTAACTTGTAAAATCAAAAATACAACATCTATGATATTTTTGATTCTAAACGAAAATTATATAAATGAAAGTAAAACAAGATAGAAAATATGTATTCAAAATGCTTAAATGAGAATGTGGTGAGTACCTGTGAACGTTCCAAATCGTGTTTGAGTCGTTCGTTTTCTAATTCTAAGCGCGCTATACGCTGTTTGGTGGTCTCCCAGTCGGCATTGCTGCGTCCCATTTCACAGGTGGCTTTTTCCAATTCGGCTTTCGATTTGCCTAATTCGCTTTGTGAAGCCTCAAGCTTGATTTCTAAACGTTCCCGTTCAGTGACGGCACGTTCAAGGCGAGTATTTAGCTTTTCAACTTCACTTTCGAGTGCACGCAATTTAATTTTGTAATCGGCAATTTCACGCTCATGCAGTTCCCTTTCTTCTTGTTTCTCATGTTCGGCACGATCTCGCTGTTCTCGTAGTTGAGCCATTTGCTTCTCTTTATCACCAATGGCCTCTTCGAGACTTGTGAGAGCGCCCTCTGAACTGCTATGATGAGCTTGCATTGCCGATAACCGTGCACGAGCCATATCCACCTGGTTATCTTTCTCCTTAAGCAAATCCTCTAAGTTTTCAATCTAGATTATATACACACATACATACAACATACAGATAGATAATCAAAAAAAAAAAAATACATAGAAATATTTATAATTAAGCGTGTGAGGTGGAGTTGCAAGTATTTTTTACAGGGATGATAAATGGCATTTTCAAAAATGTATTTGATTCGGTACAAAATTGTACTTTTTTTTAACCCTAATTGTACTAAAATGTTATCAATATTTTTCTATTAATTTTATTGTTAGAATAAAAGAAATCGGTTTTATTTTTACAAAAAATATTAGGACTGGATTTCGTTCTATAAAGAAGGAAAAAATTATTTAAATTAATTTATATTAATTGTATATGTATGTATATACCCAGTAAAAAAAGACATTGCAAAAAAGCAAATACCATACAGAATTTGCGATCCGGAAGTAGAGCGAGTTCGGGTCAGTTCTATTAATTTGAACATAGGCTTGTCAGTTGAAGCATTGCACGTAGGAGTATACTTAAGGTAAAAACCTGGACAAAATTTTGAAAATCGCAAAGTTAATATTATACCACCAAGAAGGCTTTATTTGTAATCAGTGACAACCGTTTTATTAAAAGAGAGCTACCTAAGTGCCGTTCCTCAGTCAGTCGAAACACAGTCATTGTGCTAACTAAATGTTTTTTTCGGCGATCTCGTTTATATTGATATAGTTTCTGTGCCAAAATGTCTTCATGTGACGAACAACAGGAGGAAAACGACTTCGATATAGAAGTGAATGGTTAGTGCTTTCTACTAAAGCATTTTTAATTTTGTCAATTATTCATTTCTAACTTTTGTAGTCACTATGAGAACAACTTCTTTGAGACTTGATTTTTTGTTTTGTTTATGTGTCGCGCTTTGTGGCCTTAAGGTTTTAATGTAAACATAAAGTTTAGAGTAGAGATGGGCCCGCACGAATCAACACGAAGTATTCGTGATAGAAAATCTGAGTTCGTTCGTGTTCGTGTCGTGTTGAGCAAGCTTGACACGAAAAAGTACGAAACGATTTTCAGATTAAAATATTTATGAATGTAGAAGCTTGCCGCATAAGATTATTCAGCGAAAACCTTGATAAGTTAAACGTTAAAATAAAAGAAAAATATGTCTTTGAATATAAACATTTTTTGTTAGTTTTTGGATTTGATTTCGTGCGTGTTGTGTCGTGTTCATGTTTTGAAAATTTTGGGCGTGCGTGTTTCGTACTTGTTGGGCATCCGGCATTCGTGTTTGTGTCGTGTTGGAAAATCACTCTAACTCACTCGACAATGTTTTATGACAATATCTAATATTTCCACTAATTCTATCACAGTATTTCAATTAATTCCAGAACGTTATGACCAATTTCGATCAGAGAGTTCTAAATTATAAATGCCAGTTAAGCTGAAGTTTGTATTTATATTTAGACATGGGACTGATTCCTGAGTGACATGGCGGTCTCATTGAAGGTAGACAATTAACATTATCTAGCTACTAAAATAGTTAATATGTGACCAATTACACGATATGTCTTTTTTACCATTCACTACTCCTTACTTCCGGAAGCACTCCTATTTTCTCAAGTCATAGGAAGAGTACTTTTGGATCATTTGTCACCGAATTTTCCGCAGGGTAGATATATTTAAATAATCGATTTCTAAAATTCCTTCGGAGTATATATTAAGGCTATAACCGAATTACAGGCTTTTGTATGACCAAAATATATGTTAACTCTCTTTTTTCTTATTTGCGTATTTTTAATATAACTCCGTTGGAAGCAATGACAATTTAGATCCCTAAAAAGTACTTCCAATTTGTTTACTAGGTATTTTATTGGTCTTTTAAATAATGTTTGCTTAAAATCTGATGACGCGATATTAAATTAATCAATATCCAAAATATCCCATTCACGGTATGGGCGCCCTTCTTACGTCATATGATGCTCACATAAGAGTAAAATATATACTCTGAATAAAGACGATGTGGATAAAAATGCAGATTGCTTACATTGGCTTCATTGGCATAGCTAGGCCCTTATTGGGGGCTAAGCCACCACCAGAATAGCCGTAGCCCCCTTGAATTTCAAAATATTAGAGTAATATAAGCGAAATGTAGGAACTAATGTGGGCTTTAGCCCTCCAGAAAAATTTCTAACTGTATTGGGGCAGGCTCTGAAATTAACTTTTATCAACAATATTTCCTGGGTCTTAAAAATATTTTGTTAAAATAAAATGTTATGCCATATTTTTTGTTAAAAGTCATTTTTCTTCTTTATTTTTATTATGAGCTGATATAAAAAATCTATTCCACATTAGAGGATGTAACTGCATTAACAGGTTGGCAACTTTCCATTAATAAATGGGTGATGATATACGGAAATAAAAATAAAAAAATACGAGTTAAAGCATTGAAAGTTGAAAAAAATTTGAATGTAAAAACTTTACAAAACATATTATTAAAATAGTGAAGTGAGTACAGCGAAATGTACCGAGCAAAGTGCAATTTTCTTGAATTTATCATCCCTGCTGTTACAGTCAATGAGAAAATAAATGAGCCAGCTACAAAACTACATTTGTACAAACTACATAGTCTACAAATAATTGTACTCTTCATTTTACTCAAGCTCTTTGTTTTCTCATTCACTTAATAAAAATTTAAAAGGGCGAAAAAAGTGTTAGTGTGTGTTGGAAAATTTAGTTTTCTTTGAGCATTAGCACCTTTCGTTGGAGTACACAGATTTTACGATCTTTTATTTCCATATGATCCTTAAGTTCGGTTAGCTCGCTGGTAAGACGATTACGCTCCTGAACAGTCTGCATGGTACCTTGGTTCTTTTTCTCCAACAAACGATTCTTTTCCTCTAGACGGGCCCTCAATTCTTCAACATCGGACTGCAACATGTTGTAGTGTTCCTCTTTGGCACATAGCGATTCTTTTAAAACCGCAATATGCCTTTGGTAGTCCTAAATTTCGAATAAGTTAAAAGAGATAATATTTATTTAGCTATGATACTATTAATTTGCTGAGCTAAGTTTAGCTTTTTTCATTACTGCTCTAGCTGTTCTTTGCTTATTTGTGTGCGTGTGTGTGTTTTTTAATTACCTGATGTTGTTCTTCCAGTGTTTTCATTTTGGCCGCCATTGCCAATATTTCCTGATCCCTCCTCTGTATTTCAAGACGGAATTCATCCAACTTTTGTTAGTAATTGAATTAGAGAAATTTAGAAAAAATTTTGTAATTAATTTTACGCTTAATTTTGTTGTTAAATAATTGTTTAAAATAATTTGGTAGAGTTTGTATTTTCTAATGCATTTTTGTAAAAATAAATGTAAAATGATTTATTTTTACTTTTATGATGATTTTCTATGTCTTACAATCATGTTTGGTATTTTTAAAACAAAAGTAGTCGAAAGTCAGTTACTGCGTTCAAAAGGTCCGTGTTTCATTCTCCAGTTGATGGGGGGCCGTTTGCTTTAAAATTAAAGAAAATTATTTTTTGGAAATTCTATTTTTTATTTAATATGTGCTTTGCCAAAATACCATTTTTTTATTTTTATTTTATTACTTTTTTATTTATATTTCTATTTCTGTTGTGTTATAATATAAATTATTTTATCATAAATTGATTATAACATAAATTTTTATAAAAGAAAACATACCGCGATGGGAGATATATTATTTTAAAAATAAAAATAAAATATTAATTTCATACTATAGATAACTTAACAATAAATGGGAAAATATTAAAGTTACTTAAATATTTTTTGAAGAATAAGACTATTTATGTTATTTTGAATACCTATAGGCAAATTCAAAATTTAAGTTAATTGTTTGTTCATTGATTAAGAGTTGAAATAGGTAACATGTCATAATGTCAAATGTCACTACGTTATGTCATGCACAAAATTTGTCACAATGCACATGTACATTACGTTGGTATACGTGGCTGCCTACTACACGCAAGCATTCAAGGTGAATCAATAAGATTCCGTTTTAACAATGTAGGTACATTATATAGTGTGTATACCTCTGAAAATGTCTCAATGTTCACGGATCCAGCTACAATGTAATTGCTCATTATGAACGACCATCTTAATTCGGGAACATGCCACAATGTCTAATGCAATAATGTCCATGGACGTTATGACATACCAAATAGTGTCATATGTTCCAAGGATATTGTGACACTATAATTGTTCATTATGAATGATCACCCAAATTTCAGTTCTGGGCAACTTCGCTGAGAAAAGAATCTTACCCAGGTGACATTCGGTCGGCCTTGAGGGTTTCTCCTCTGGGTATATGGAATAAGTGGTTTTGCTGACCAACATTTTTATGCTTTTGTCAAATAAAGGCTTCGACAAGCGTAGATTTTCTGCTATCAAAAAATGTCCTTAGCGGACATTGGGCACCTTTAAAAGTGATATAGCATCCACAAACATTATGACACTTTTCTGTATCATAAGGTTTATAGACATTATGACATTGAACATTATGACATGTAATCCCCTTCAATACTGCTCTGGTCGGCTTTGCCAAATCAAGATTTTCTGACAAGCCGCGCAGTGATCCATTTTATTTTCTGTACCGATTTTAAAAGTATTAAAAATTATATGAAAGTAAACCCTTAAACACATCAAAACCCCGACCCGTTTTGATTTTTAATTTCTAGTGACCCATTAGGATTTTAGGTAAAAAGATATCGTTAAGGTAAAAAGAGATCGTTAGGTAAAAAGAGATCGTTGAGCAAACAAGACATACATTTAAAAAAATAAAAACTAAAAGAAAACAACACAAGTCCAGTGTGCGGAGCACACCGACTTTTACAGTCGAGAAGCATTAAAAATCGAATCTTCAAATCTTCTTAATAATGGATCTCATATATAAAAGTCGCTACACAGAAAAAATTATCACCAAAAATTTTCAAAGAAAAGTTTGTTTAAAAATAAATTTCATTTTCAGCAAATGTTTTTTACATAATCAATGAATTGTTTGTTTGGCTCTTATTTAGGACACAAGTACCAATAACAACAAGAAAAGTGTGTGTTCACGCACGGTAACCCTGTGTGGTTCTCGTTACTTTGTAACGAATTAATTGCTTGTTTCTTCCTCAACTTTTGGGACTAAAGAATTTTTTCTGATCAGTGTTTAAAAGGTTTTTGTGCATAACGCGTAACAAGTGCGGAAGTATCGGTCCCTTCGTTTTTCCTTTTTTTTAATCTAGTGTTATTTTACTAGCCAAAAAAGAAGTATTAAAAATCCCAAATTCGCTGTGCGAAAAAATTTATTGAATAAAAATCGAGAAAATACCTTTAAAATATTAATGTGCATTACTTTTATTTTTAACCATAAATAATCAATTGTGACGTCAAAGGAACTGAGACAATTTGAATTGTATCAATCAATCATTATTTCTTGCAAGCTGATATTCGCTCCCTTTTAAATTTGGTTATTTCTTAAAAGAAAAGGACCAAAGACAAAAAGATTACAATTTTTACTTGTTTTCTTTGTGGCAATTTATGCAAAAAATGTTTTAAATTCAATAGAAACCTTAAAATCAACATTGCTGAAATATTAAACATAAAAAACAAATAAAAACACAAAGCTCACAAAAAGCAACATTAAACCGACATCAATTCTGCAACAAAAACCAACCAAAAATACACGGAAAGGTACCAGCTGCTTGTGATTGGAGTTTAACAACAAGGCAACAACAACAACCACCCGGATACCATCAACAAACCGGTAAGTCATCAGATTTAAACCCTAAACTACATTTTGTCCAACCCCCGTGTGCCCTGCACATTTTGGTCCTTCGAGCCGGATCCGGGTCATCCATAACCCGGCACCCACCTTGGCTATCGGGAAAACCCATTTTCCCCCCTAAAAACCCATTTTCGTGTTTTGTGAGATATGCCGTTTTTGCAATAAACGGCATTTCAACCCCCTTTTTTCCTTAAAATTCCATTTATCAGATATGTCGTTTTTGCAATAGACGGTATCTAACCCCCGGTTCTGAACATGTGTGTACAGTCTCGTCGAAAAACGTTAGTTTCGCGACAAAACTGTCCATCTTAGTAAAATATTAGTGGTCATTCCTTTTTTATACAAAAGGCTCTAACGGTGCACTAAATACATCATAATTTAAACATACATACATATGTATGTATGTACGTGCCCACATACACATACTTACCAAGTAGCAACCACCTTTTACATTTATTGCACAAAGAGAGGAAGAGCGAAAAATTGTGTTTTTAAAAACTAACTGCTAATCCACCGCATATGTATGTATCCCCCCACATTTTTGTTCCCCGCAGAGATAAATCTAAAGCAAATAATTGCAATCAACGAAAATCAACGTGCCCACATACACATACTTACCAAGTAGCAACCACCTTTTACATTTATTGCACAAAGAGAGGAAGAGCGAAAAATTGTGTTTTTAAAAACTAACTGCTAATCCACCGCATATGTATGTATCCCCCCACATTTTTGTTCCCCGCAGAGATAAATCTAAAGCAAATAATTGCAATCAACGAAAAGAAAAAAATAAGTTGTTGTTCTGTTGGAGATTTTGCCCTTGACAAAGTAAAGGGCATAAAACATATCATTCTTCTGTTCTCATCGAGTTACCAAAACTCAACAACAGCAACAACAATACAAGCAAAGAATAAATACATACATATCAGCATACAACAACTTTAAGACCACCAGCAGCAGAAACAAGAGAAGAATTTGTGACACCAACAAAACGAACCAATTAAGGAAAAAACAAAACCAACTATAATTGTTGTGGTTTTGTTTCCCCTTAAAATAAATGTCACAAAGAATTTCTCACTTTGAGATTCTTTGTGCATGGAGAAATAGTTTATGATTTTTTGGCACTCTTGAAAATTAAAACAGCGAGTGAACGATCAACCACCAAAAAATAAAACCAGCACATAACACTCTTTATGTATGAATGCATTTACTTCTGATCAAATAAATAGGTCAAGTAAAATATATGCAACAGCTGATACATAAGAATATTCATTAACAGGTGGATACGAGGGCAGTTCAACAATTAAACAAAGTGGAAAATAAATTGTTTTTATATTAATAAACGGATGAAAACTTATGATCTATTTGTACTATTGAATACAAATTTTCTCAACAATTAACCCCCGTCGTGCACACATGTCAGATCATTACAAAAATACTATCGCTACATAAATTAGTGAAAGCAAATAATTTGAAAATTTATTTAACTATTTAAATACTATTAACCCCCATTATTTTCAATTTTTATTAACCCCCATTATTTCAACTTTTATCAACCCCCATACATCTTGGTCGCTTATACGAAGCACCACTGAGAATTTTCTAAAATTTTCACACAACCGGTCGCTTATACTAAGCACCTTTGAGGATTTATTTAAATCTTTATAACCCCCATACATCTTGGTCGCTTATACGAAGCACCACTGAGAATTTTCTAAAATTTTCACCCAACCGGTCGCTTATACTAAGCACCTTCGAGGATTTATTTAAATCTTTATAACCCCCATACATCCTGGTCGCTTATACGAGGCACCATTGAACTTTTTAAATTTTTGCCGCACTCGAAAATAGGTCACTTATACTAAGCACCTTTGAAGATTTCTTTAAATCTTCATAACCCCCATACATCGGTCGTTTATACGAAACGTCATTAAAATCTTTTTCGAATTTTCTTGACAACTACACACAGGTCGCTTATACTAAGCACCTTCGAGGATTTCCTTGAATCCTCAAACTTCCGTAAATTGGTCGCTTATACCAAGTACCAGTGAAAATTTGTTTTTACATAATTTTTAACCCCCGATACATTGATCGTTACCTGGATTACCAGTGACGATCTCTTAAACCCCCATAACATATTTGTCGGACAGTCAACAATTCAAATCGTTTTTCACTAAAAATGGCATCGTTAAAAAACTTAATACGCGCTTCTGATCGCGTGGTAAGTTTTCAAAGCTATTTTAAAGGCTTGAAAGAAGAGACGCACACTCTTCATACCTTGGAGACTCAAAAACAACAGCTTGAGAAGTTATGGTCTATTTTCGAGACACTCTACGAAACAGCGCTGGATAACTATGAAACAGCGAAGGATGAAATAGAAATGGCAGCATTAGAGAATCGTTTTTATTCCACTTTTGAAGCCTATACCGAGATCAGCGCAAATATCCACGAACGCAGCGACACTATTCGTACCCAGGCTAAAGCAGTTTCCGCATCAGCGGAAAAACGCGTTGATATGACCCCACATATATCCTTACCTCCCTGCGATACTGAAGTTTTTCATGGTGACTACAAATCCTGGCCGACATTCCGTGATATGTTCACGGCCCTGTACCGCAACAACACACGTCTCTCACCCGTAGAGAAAATGTGCCACTTGATGAAGAAGACGCAAGGCGAGGCACGTGAGCTTCTCAAAACGTGTCCCATGACCAACGAAGGTTTTGATATGGCATGGCAGAACCTCATGCACCGTTATGAAAACAAGAGGGTCCTAGTCAACGCACAATTGAAATCACTTTTCAATGTAAAACCGATGTCGCGGGAAACTAGTTCTGATCTGAGGCGGCTGCAGCGTACAATTAGCGATTGTATTACAAATCTTCGCTTGCTTCAGATTGAAACAGAGAACTGGGATCCAATATTCGTGTACATCTGCTCGACCTGCTTGCCTGAAGTTACCCTTAATTTATGGGAACAATCTTTGCCGCATACAACCGATTTGCCGACTTGGAAGGAGCTGGATGTTTTTCTAACATCTCGGTTTCACACGCTAGAATCAGTTGCTGATATTCGATCAACTTTTGCGAGTTCGAATGGTTCGAAACCCGCGCACCCGGCTAAGCTGAATAAATCTAATTCGTCTTCAAAACAAAAGCTTCAAAGTTACCAGACGAATATTTCCAAAGAAAATATGGGAAAATGTGCCCTTTGTCCGCAATTTCACCCTCTTAGATTTTGTTCCGTTTTCCTAGCAATGCCAATCGAAGAGCGCTATGCTACGGTCAAGCAACAAAATCGATGTACAAATTGTCTGGGAACTTCTCATGGATCCAAAACCTGCAAAAGCAAGTATGCCTGCCATACGTGCAAGGGAAAACATCATACATTGCTTCATCGCGCAGCACCTGCACAACGAGTTTCCAATACAACCCCCGTAATTTCTCCCCCTCTTCAGGCTAACCTGAATAATAATCGTCCTCCTTTAGATAGGAGCCCTTCTACGTCAGCACAAACCGCTGACAGAATGCTGCAATCATTCTCAACACACTTAACCCCCACTACACAATCCGTCATACTAGGCACTGCTCTCGTCGACGTATATCAAGACGATTGCAAATACACAGTCCGCGCGCTAATCGACTCTGCATCTGAGGCAACCTTTATTTCACGCAAACTACAAAAGCGTTTAGGCCTTAGCACGCGATCTTCCCAAGCACAAATACACGGCTTAGGCGATTCATTAACTGCTACCTCAGCGCAGACATGTCCCATTAAAATAGGCTCTCCTATCGATCCATCATTTGAACTATCTTCAGAGGCATTAGTCATCAACAAATTGACAGGCCAACTTGCCTATTACCCCCCATCATCGCTGGCAAACAGTAGTTTTTCACATTTGCAGTTAGCCGATACTTACCGCAGCGGTGGGTCCGAAATTGACCTGCTTCTCGGTGGAGATATCTACCCAAAAATAATTCAAGATGGGCTGCACTGGGATAGACAACAGTCTTTGGTCGCGCAGAAAACTGCTTTCGGATGGATAATTACCGGCAAGGTAACCGCAAATCCGTGTAAAAAGGCAATTTTATCATTTTATAACAACGTCGCGTTGGATAATCAACTTCGACGTTTCTGGGAGCTTGAAGATATACCGAAGAAAACAAAATCGTCACCAGAGGACGAATACTGCGAAAATCTTTACACCTCTACTACCTTCCGCAATCAGGATGGTCGATACGTTGTATTACTTCCTTTAAAACAGGAATACCCCGAAAAATTAAATATTGGTCAATCTCGAAAAATCGCGTTATCCCAATTTCTACGAAATGAAGCGCGTTTGATCAAAAACCCCCAACTTAAAGTCGAATATGATCGAGTTATTACCGAATATTCTGCTCTTGGCCAAATGGCCAAGGTAACCCCCGTAACTGGTGACAGCGGCACATATTATTTGCCCCACCACGCTGTTTTTAAACCCGACAGCACCACTACAAAATTACGTGTGGTGTTTAATGCATCAAACCCCTCATTAAACGGCGTCAGCCTCAACGATCTGCTTCATACTGGTCCAGTTTTACAAGCAGACTTAATGATCTTAATACTAAGATGGAGATTTTTCCGCTACGTTTTTAACGCGGACATCGAAAAGATGTACCGCCAAATTCTGGTAAACCCCTCTCATACCCCCCTTCAGCGTATTTTATACCGAAATTCTCCAACTGAATTCATTCAAGACTATGAGTTAAACACAGTCACATTTGGCGTGAACTGTGCCCCCTATCTGGCAATCAGGACATTGCTAGAGCTCGCCAAGGAGAGCGAAACCACTCACCCTCACGTAGCCGAAGTTCTACGGAATTATATGTATGTCGACGATGTCCTTTCTGGAGCGCATACAATATCATCGGCGCTGAAATCACGCGATGACATCATAAAAGTTCTTGCAACAGCAGGCTTTTCGCTTCGTAAATGGACGGCGAACAACGAAATGTTACTACAAGGTCTACCGTCGACACACTTGCTGGATGAAGAGTTTCTCAAATTGTCAGACTCCAGCATAACCAAAACTTTGGGCCTCAGATGGAACGCGGGAGGAGATTATTTTTACTTTAAACTTAAATCTACACCCAATCGCAGTTTCACTACAAAGAGGTGTGTGCTATCCGAAATAGCAAGATTATTCGACCCAGCAGGTTGGCTGTCACCCAAAATCATCGTTGCGAAAATTATTACGCAGCAAATATGGAAAGATGGTACCGACTGGGACGAAGATTTAAACCCCCCGACGATGCAAAAATGGCATGAATTTCTCGACGATTATATAAACATCGAACAAATTAAAATTCCCCGTTTCATTGATTTCGATCCCTCCTACAAGGTCGAACTCCACGGTTTCTGTGACGCGTCGGAAAAGGCGTATGCAGCAGCCCTTTACCTTCGCTCTGAGTTCCAAGGATATGTCGCCAGTCACCTTTTGGCAGCCAAAACGAAAGTTGCGCCAGTGAAATTTGTTTCCTTACCTAGGAAAGAATTATGCGGAGCTGAATTACTGGCAAACATGATAGAATCTACACAATCTCAGCTCAATCTCAAGGATTACAAAATCTTCCTGTGGACAGATTCCACCATTGTGTTGGCATGGCTGAAAAAACCGGCTCACAAGTGGAAAACTTTCGTAGAAAATCGAATTTCCTCTATTATTGAAAAGGTAGGCCAGGATTGTTGGGCTCACGTGGACTCAAAAAATAACCCAGCTGATCTGGCATCTCGCGGGACTCCGATTACAGAATTGTCATCAAATAATTTGTGGTGGCATGGACCCTTATGGCTCAAACTTCCTCATAATGAATGGCCATCAAGAAAAGCTGTTTTTGAAACTGAAGAAGAAAAACGGCCAGTACGAGTTCTTACCACTACATTACCTCCCGAAGATATTATTGCAAGCTTTTCGGACCTTCCTCGTGCATTAAGAGTCGTATGTTACATCTTTCGATTCTACAACCGTCTGCGAGCCAAACAAAGTTCTGATAATATCAATCACGAGCTGGCAGCCAAAGAAATCGTTTTCGCCAAAAATCGTTTGATAATCGCCTGCCAAAAATCAATTTTCAGCAACGAATATTCACAATTATTGGAACAAAAACCGCTATCCCGCAAAAGTCCGCTTTTAACTTTCAACCCATTTTTGGACTCCAACGGAGTTATGAGAATTAATGGCCGTTTGACAAATTCTCCTACATTAAGTTACGATGAACGTTACCCCATTCTACTACCATATCATGCCAGTTTTACGCGATTACTTCTTAAATATCTACATCAATACTCTCTTCATGGTCAAAATGCGTTGTTATATCGCCTAAAGAGACTACGTCATTATGTCCCAAGACTCAAAACTTTGATAAAAACAATATTATCAGGAGCGGACTGCAAACAGCTGCTATTGGATCTCCACTGGCGCAGGACACCGTACTGGGATGGGTGATCATCGGCAAATTTGCCGTTTAAACATTATTTCTTTCATTTAAATTTTATAAATCATAACATAACGTTTTTTCTTTATAATCATATGTATTGTAAACCTTCATTTATACTTATAATCATACCATTACATTTGAATTATATACCTTTATTTTTTTTACCATATGTGAATTATAAATTGTATCATACGGAGTCCACGAACTGCCGCACTTATTATTGTTTTCCATATCATTGTACGCCGGCCCTCGTTGTTATTGCAATATAGCAAGGGGGGCGGGATGTTCACGCACGGTAACCCTGTGTGGTTCTCGTTACTTTGTAACGAATTAATTGCTTGTTTCTTCCTCAACTTTTGGGACTAAAGAATTTTTTCTGATCAGTGTTTAAAAGGTTTTTGTGCATAACGCGTAACAAGTGCGGAAGTATCGGTCCCTTCGTTTTTCCTTTTTTTTAATCTAGTGTTATTTTACTAGCCAAAAAAGAAGTATTAAAAATCCCAAATTCGCTGTGCGAAAAAATTTATTGAATAAAAATCGAGAAAATACCTTTAAAATATTAATGTGCATTACTTTTATTTTTAACCATAAATAATCAATTGTGACGTCAAAGGAACTGAGACAATTTGAATTGTATCAATCAATCATTATTTCTTGCAAGCTGATATTCGCTCCCTTTTAAATTTGGTTATTTCTTAAAAGAAAAGGACCAAAGACAAAAAGATTACAATTTTTACTTGTTTTCTTTGTGGCAATTTATGCAAAAAATGTTTTAAATTCAATAGAAACCTTAAAATCAACATTGCTGAAATATTAAACATAAAAAACAAATAAAAACACAAAGCTCACAAAAAGCAACATTAAACCGACATCAATTCTGCAACAAAAACCAACCAAAAATACACGGAAAGGTACCAGCTGCTTGTGATTGGAGTTTAACAACAAGGCAACAACAACAACCACCCGGATACCATCAACAAACCGGTAAGTCATCAGATTTAAACCCTAAACTACATTTTGTCCAACCCCCGTGTGCCCTGCACAGTGTGTCTTAAAAAATAAACCCTGATGACGACATACACACAAATAACAACAACAATGATAGCAAAAGGAATGCGATTGTACCAAGTTTGTTTACTGACGATTTTTGATTGAATCAATTCGTTAATGTCGTTGCGTGAATTCTCATTAATTTTTTTAAAGTCTTTAGATAAACAGTCAGATTTGAACACACTTAACAAAATGAAATTTCATAAATACTTAATGGACGAAGATGACCCAGACAAAAATTTTATTTGATATATTACAAAAAATCCAGTAAATATTTTGTTTAATATTTGATATATTACAAAAAATCCAGTAAATATTTTGTTTAATATTTGTTAGTATTTTTAGACTAATTCTTTTATAAATTCATAAAAAAATATTGTTTGATATATTTCAGAAAATACAGTAAATCTTTTTAATTGATTTAGTAAATTGTTTTGTTTACAATTTGTAAATTTTTTTAGACAAATTGTTTTATAGATTTAAACAATTTGTGCACTGAAAAAATAACACGATTTTTTTCAATGAAATTGTTGAGATATTTTTGTCGATATTTACAAATTTGTTTGTAGGTCCGTTCCTAGAAAAAATATTTACTATTTCATTGAATTCCTTTACAGAAAATGAAATTTAGTTTTTGGACTTGTTGCGTTGTCTTTTAGTTTTTTTACGCAGTCAGGTTTTTTGATTTCTTAAATTTATGTCTTGTTAATTTGTACATTTTTTATATATCCACTTTCGCTTCTAAGCTATCTATTTTCCTATTTACAGTAAAGGCCGAGGCACATAGAGTTTATCGTACTTTATACGTCGCCTTTTTCAACTGAAATTAACGTAACGACGGAGGACGTTGACACAATGAGTATATTGTTGACGGATATTTAATCAGATATTTTTTCTTCGTATGTTTCTGCAACTAAATTTTCTTTGATTTGAAGAGCTTCAATAAGTTTGGTTTTAATTTTATTTATTATTTCTTATTTTTGGTGCCACACAACAGAAAAAACAAAATCAAAACAAAGCAAAAACCCAAAAACTGGCCAAAGTTAGGTCTTTGCGTTTTTTTAAAGGAGCACACATACTGCTTAAAGCCTAGTACACAGTTCGGTATGAATTTCAGGTTGCCATAAGAAGTATGTGTAAAAAACAGGTTTGAAAAATTTTCGGCAACTTTCCGCAGCTGAAAAGAAAAATCAACACAATTTTTATTTAATACAGGGATGGCATATCAATTATTGTAGACTTTCTTCCGACAACTAAAACAAAAATTAATGATCAGACAATTGTTTGCTAAAAAAAACTTTTGGTATTTTGCGTTTTTGTGTTTAGTGAATTTACGGAATAAAAACAAATAAACAAAACTTTCTTCAAAAACACATGCAAAAATAACTATCCAATAAAATTCACAGCAATTTTTTTACAAGAGAAATCAGCCTGAGTTATGGTGCTGTCTACCCCGCGTTATGTTATTATCAAATTTTTACTATGGCGTAAAACACCAAAATGAACTAAGAAATTTTGCTGACTATACAGTTTTCTCGTGTTGTAAATTAAAACCAGTTTTCCGTTTATTTGTTTGGCTGCTGTGAAAACAACGAATTAGTCCCTAATATATTTAGTAGCGTGTGTGCGCAGTCAACTATTTTCAGTAAGCAAGTGGTTGAAAATGAGGTTGTCAAACTTTTTTTAGCATAGTCAATAGTGGAGATTTTTTTTGTTAAACTCTGCAATTATTTAAAATTTTTTTCCCAAAAACGGCAACACTATCGCACCCCATAACTCGACAAATAATCGTTATGTATACAAAAAAGTTTTTGCATACACATTTATACCTACTAGAAATATAGTCATGCCAAATACCAAGGAATTTGGAAAAAAAATTTGTGGGTTGTCCGCTTCAAAAATAATGCCCCATATGTAACAGTTGCAATATAACTACAAATAACATTCTTCTTAACCTTTTTAAGCCCAATATCATTGCAACTATAAAAATACCATTCTGCAAAGAACGAATGCTATGGGGTGAAAGGAACATAACCTTATGCGCATACATATAAAATAGTTTGCCGTTTCCCTGTGTTAGTAAACAATAGTCAGCTGTGCAAGTGGGTATACCCGGTTCAATGTGCCTTGGTTTGGAGAATCGTCATAGAACTTTACCATTTACTCAGGTAAAGTACATATATTTAAGCAACTAACCGGAATCCTTTCTTTCACTATGCGGGAGTAAGCCATATCCACCTACACGTCTCTACTAAGTCACTACTCGACAAGGTATACCGCCTGGAACCTGTCCTTCTGCACATTCTCCCTTTGCACATTGTAGTGAAGAAGGAGGCCCGCTGGAGCGCAATTCTCCTTCCAGATATCTCCACTATAAAAACAAGAGTTCTGGATTGACAGTTTGTAAACGATCTATGTATTATCATAAAGGATCAAATACAACCAATGCTGGTCTTTAACAAAAACTTTGATGTTCTAATTTCTGAAAGAAGCCAATAGCTGAATTATATTGCATGTTCCAAACAGCAAAATGGAGGTAGGGGCAGGGATATATGACCCTAACTTCCAGAGCGGACTGACTGTCTAGCCAACGATTCATTACGTTAGCCCAAAACAAATACCAAAAGCTACTGCTATACGACCTTAGATTACTAACGGGCTGGTTTACCGGATACTGCAGTCTAATTTTACTCAAATGGCGTGAAATTGCGAGTCAACAGAGAATATTGTCGCATATGGCAAAATAAGCTGTCACACGGGGGCCCCTGTGGCTGAGTGGTAGCGATGCTTACCTGCCAGTCCAGAGGTCGTGGGCTCGATTTCCACCGGAGACCCTGGGTGTTTTCCGCAGACAAGCTAATCGCTTCGCGGGTTGTGTTTGTTTATGAAAAAATACCAAAAAAAAAAAAATTAAATATCTTCTAGTTACACAGAAAAAAGTTTGAACATAAATAGTATGAAAAAAGTTCATAATCTATTATTCATAGATTTTATTAATTTATAAATAAAAAATAGGAATTATTTCATACGCAATATGAATTTAGTTTTTAATAAATAAATTTATGAAATCGAAGTTGCTTTGTATTTCATGTGGAATCAAAATGTGCGGCATTATCAAAGCATTGTTGTTATAAATATTAATTTGCAACAACAATGCTTTGATAATTCCGCACATTTTAATTCCACATGAAATACATAACATGGCCGATAGTGTACAAATACAGTTCGTTTTAAATAGTCCGTTTGGCAGAAAGGAAAGAGTTGTGCCTAGTACAACAGGCTATACAAGTTCAAAACTTGAATTTTTTAAAAAAGTTTCATTAAGAAATATGTATTAATTTAGGTAAAAATTCCTAACGTGAATGAAAAAAGTTTGGAAAAAAATTTCATGTTAGATTCATAGCATTTATGAAAAAATTCCTTGGATTTAAGTAATTTTTTTTTTTCTGTGTACGTGCAACAACGGTAAACTAGTTTTTTTATTAACAAAAATTAATCACTTTGAAAAAGTTGCTACATACACAGAAAAAATTATGATAGCTATATTTTTAAACAAACATGTTTTTGAAACTGATTTTAAATCTTTATTATTATTGTCTCTATTTAGTTTGATAAGTAATTTTGTTTGACTTATTATTTCATTTCCTTTACCTACCGCCAATGTTGGCAACCTGATAAAATTATGAAATTCTTTGATTTATTTTTTAAATTTCTCTAAAACATTTTTTGATTGAAACAATTTGTTTATTGAAAAAATCAGAGTTTTTTTCAAACAAATGTCTTTATAGGACCTAAATTAAACAAATTTACATTTAATTCAGGGAATTTGGTATTTGAAGTGAAAAATTAGTTTTTTCTGTGTAGGGATATGTGAGAGTTTAAACATACGATGCAGATCTACATCACTATGCATTTAAGGGTTCAAGGTAAGATTTTGGAGTTTGTACGTGATCGGCGTTGAGAATATTACGAGCTAAGAAATAAGGAGAGAATCTTAAATTGGAGGTGTTGTTGTTGACATATCTTTTTGCCTTCCATACGATTTTTCACTTTTAAATATGTCTTTGTGTAGCGGATACCCTTCCTTCCACCTGCACTTATCTGCTCTTAGATACAGAGTTCAAGCGACGTAAGACATGAGCGTATTGGACATGGTAGCATTCTATATAACGTAGGAGGTTAGCCCGTGGAGAAACAAACAGACTAAAAAACTCCTATCATGAACATTGGCAAATCCTTTTTAGTTTATTTTTAGTTTAGTTTTAGTTTAGCAGTTTCGATCTTTGCACACGGCTCCAAAATGAACACTGGTAATGGATCGGAGGTTTGATTTTTGATGATTTTGACCTTTTTTCTCACTGAGGTTAACCGAAATCTCCGCCGTGTTCCAGGTGGAGATTATTGCCATACCCGAAGCTGCGGAAAGAATTGGCAGGCTCGTCTCAGAGACCAATGATATAGACATTTTTTTTCTAATAAAGTCTGACTGTAATTAAGGCCGTCAATTCAAAGGTGCTGAAATCCAAGTGTGTGTGTAATGGCAGGCACTCAATCCCTGACTCTGTTTGAATGATTTAATATCAAGATGCTTTGGGTTTCAGCGCATGAAGGGCTTCAGAGGATGAATGCTCAAGTGTAGGCTTGGCCTAAGACGGGGCAGACCACAAAGGGATATTGATACTAGCTTAGTTGAGTGGCCAAATGAGATTAACGAGTGACGACACTCAGGCCTTTTGCAATTACCAGTTATAGAATATCAACGATTCTTTGACCATGACAAAGTAAAAGATAGCACCAACTAACTGCTAACACTTAAAAGAAGGTCGTTTGCTCTCCTGGTCGGAGAAAAAGAAGAGTCAGTCCGGCTCTATAGGCACGGATATTATTGCTTAGGCAATCGATTTAATAGAAAACATATCTAAACTAAGGCAGCCAAAAAATTTTGTCAAAATATTTGTAGTTGTGGGCGTGGCAAGCTGTTTATATAATTAAAAAAAGAAAATTTTTATATTTTATTAGAAAGAAATGACAATTTCTCGCAAACTATCAATGATAATGGGATGCGCAGTTAGCAGTATTGTTGTTTTTAACAAGTGGTGTGGGTGGCCACTGTACTGTTTATATTTAACGTGTTATACAATATTTTTTAAACTACCATACTTTTGGCAAATTAAAATTTTAGAGGAATAGAACTATGGAAGATCGAAGGGATGTAAAAAAATAAATCACTCGAAGAAATGTGAAAGTGTCCTCTTAAACTCTGTTTATACTTTTGTACTCTTCCGGGCCCGTACGTAGAAAACTTTTTTAATTTTAATGAAAATATTCAAAAATTATTATTCAAAGAACGCTAATTGGTGTGGCACAATGGTGTGATAAATTTTCACCACAATAAAATTGAACTAACAATAATTAATCAAATCTTAACTCTAAAACTTTAATTTTTAAGTCCACCCAATGCCAGACAAAAATATTTGCTTCAGCGGTTAGTTCTTTTGTTGTCTTACGTTTCCCGTGTTCGGTTGAGAGCTAGAGTGTCCCTCCTTCTCAGCCGAGTGTGCCCTCTAGGGCTAGGCGATTCGGGTGCAACTCAAGTTTTTTATGTATCTTGTCAAATGCTTAGAAAACACATCTTAACCAATGGTACATTTAAATCTTTATGGATTCGGTTGTTTCTGACATACCATGGGGCTGCTGTAATCGTACGGAGTATTTTATTTTGTCGCCTTTGAATTTTATCTACATTTGATGCCGATGCAGTGCCCCATAACCCGATACCGTAGGACCATATTTGTTTTATAATAAAGTTGTACAAAAGAAGCTTCTAATCCAGGCTTAGCGTAGAGTTCCTTCCAATGAGCCAATTCATTTGAGCCCCTTTTAATTTCATTTGGGTCACCTTTGCATTTATGTGGCACTTCCATGTTAGACAACGATCAAGATGAACACCGAGATATTTTACTTCAGTGTGTTGAGGTATAGTTTGGTTATTTATTTGTATAGGTGGGCAGGTTTCTACGCACAATGTAAAAGTAATGTGTAGACATTTTTGTTCGTTAATTTTTATCTGCCATTGCTTTAGCCATTTTTCCAACTGGAGAATATACTCTTGCAGTTTGCGGGAAGCTTCCTTGATGGCTTTTCTGTACACTTAGTAAACCTGTATCATCAGCGATTGTTGATATATGTATGTTACCGCTTATCGGCAAGTCAGAGGCATATATCAGATATAATACAGGACCGAGGATGCTGTCTTGAGGAATTACGCCTTCAATCGGCTGAGCAGAGCTTAGAAAATTACCTTCCTTAACAACGAATTTTCGCTCAGGTAAGTAGTTTTCTAGAAGCTTAAGGGTGTTTTCGGGTAGGTTTTGTTTTAGTTTATGTATTAAACCTTCGTGCCATACTTTATCAAATGCCTGAGAAACATCAATGAAGAGCGCAGACCAATATTTCACGAGTGTATGTGTTTGTTCGATCGTGTTATGTTCCATCCTAAAACCGAATTGATGGTTTGGAACACATCCAGTACCATTACCATATAGTATGTGTGTTAGCTTACTCTCAGGTAGCTTTTCAAATAGTTTTGACAAGTTAGATAATAGGCTTATAGGCCTATAGGATTCCACCTTCGTATGCTCTTTGCCTGGCTTAGGTATCATGGTAATCAGCGAAACCTTCTATTCGGCGGGATAGCATTTGAAGTGCAAAATACCGTTGAAAATAAATAGAATTATCCTTTTTGCAGTATAGAATAGTTCTAGGAGCATTTTATTGCTTATTTTATCAGCACCTGGAGCTTTTTTCGAATTTAAGCCCGCAATACAGCGTTAAATCTCACGAATATTGAACCTCAAGGTAACATCTGGTATAGCGAGGACTGGTGGCAGCTTAAATATAATATCAAACGTATTTGGAGTAAATACTTTCTGCAAGTGGGTAGCTAACAGCGTACCTTTTTCAACGTCAGTTCTTGCCCAGTCTTCATGCGAACCTCGCAATGGAGGCTTACATATCACTGGTCTTTTGAGGCCATCATATGAAGTAAGGCAAAAAGTTGACGGTGTAGGTGTGGGGGAAAGGGTACTCACCATATAAAGTAATTAATTATTAGCTGCTATCTGCAAAGATATAGCAGTAAGAGCCTTCACATTTGATATGAGTTAATAGCTATGTAGAAAACTGGCAGAGAGTAGCCGTTCCACTTCCCATACAAAGTAATAAATAATTACTGCAAACTGGATAGACATAACAGTACCCAGTAAAAAATTTTCATGTTTTTTGAAGCACTAAAGAAACAAAGCGCTTCATAATTCGCTTTTAAATATGATCTTGTTCAGAAGCTGATTTCATAGCGTCACAACAATGCAAGTTTTGAAGCGAGAAAAGTATTTGCTTTTTACTTATACAAAAGCTTCGTCCAGAAGCTATACACAAAAGCTGATTTTATAGTGCTGATCCAAAGCAGGTTTAGAAGCGAGAATGAAGAGTAACTTTATTTGAGTTTCTTGCTGCTGTTTTGCAACAGTGTTTTTGGTCGAGTGATTGGTACGTTGAAATTCAGTCCTAAAGGTTCTTAGTTCGATACTAGTTGAAGTTAAAATAACAACCATTGAGTAAAAATATGAAATTAATAGAAATAAATAAAGTAACGAAATAAGAAAAATTCAAAATGGCGTTAACGACGCCAATCCACATTGAGCCATTTTTTCATATATTTTCAGTTCTAGTGTTGATGATTTTCACCGCTTCAAAAGCGCTTTTGTGAGCAAAAATGTAGTACTCCAATCCGGGAACTCGCCATACAAAAATCAGCAGCGATATCAGCAGGTTTGTCAGCGCTACTTTTATTTCATAATAGAATAAACCTGCTTTATTGGAAACAAGTTTTTTACTGGGTAAGTCTTTAAATTTGGTAACAACTAGTTTGAATACAAGTTACAAAGATGTGGAGAAGAGCTGACGAGGTAGGTGCGGGGGAAGAGGTAATCCCCACCTAGCCAGCCAAGAGGTAATCTTTGCAATTGATTGATCTATTGTACTACAGTTTTTAGAAAGGACTTATCCTAACCTGACCAAAAACTTATTCTGGTATTATTAAAATAGTTTGTTTATCCATATCTGGCTTTTTTTTAAATAAATAGATGAGTTCAAAAGATAAAAAAACACATTTTAATGTAAAATGCTCTGCTGAACCGATTTAAAAAATATATGAAAATATCTCAACCGTTTAAAAAGTCACAGAATTTTGATTAATGAAAAAATATTAAGGGCCACTGTGCGCCGTAGATGTCTAATTAAATCTTACAAAAAAATCTTTACAAAATGACGTCAATTTTAGTAAAACTTTCCATCTTTCGGGCCTGATTTACGCTACATGAATCGCGGCTGGGGATGGAAACTCGTGTACTGAAGTAATAAGTATGAAGTAAATTTTCAGAGTTTTAGAAATGATTTGGAATAAAATTTTATGTTTCATATTTTGAATTTGCCTAGATAATTGTAAAGGTATAATAAGTTTATATAGTTTATAATTTGTGTATACATACTAAGTATATTATTTAATCGGTATGTTTAGTATATGAAAGATTATTGTTGTAGTATAAGTATTTTTTTGGGTTTTTGTTTTATTTCCAAAAAAATTTATAACAGTCGATTAAATAGTTTCGTAGTATTAATAATTAATTTTAATCATAATAATAATTGTTAATTATAGTTTAGTGTATACAATAATGTGTATATAAATGCAAATACAACACTGTAGTTTTTTTATTTTTTGTAAATTTCATTTATTATTTTCTAAACTGAATCAACTTTTAATGGATTTTTTTTTCTCATTTCGATCATTTTTGTATAAATAACAGAATTAAAAGTTTCATTAAGGAATTGTTTTCTTCTTTGTTTTATCGTTGTTTTAAAAGACAAGCTTTTTTTGTTTGACATATTTTTAAGTGGGTATATTTTTTATATCTTTAAAATCTATTGATTTTAAATAAATGAATGAATATAATTATATAATTCTATAGCAATAATTAAAATAAAAAGAACAATTATAAGTATATTTATTATCATTTTGCTTAGGATGAGGTTTTTAAGGAATAGAGAAAGAAAAAAAAAACTACAGTTAAAAAATTTTTGTGAATGAATTAGAATAAAATTAAAAGAAAACATTGTAAACTACTTAACAAACATTTACATTTAATACATAGAATAAATAGATTTAATAAAGGAATTCACAAGGTGTACTAATGTCTTAGGTACTACATAGTACAACATTTTAAATAGGACATATTTGAATACCCTGTCATATATTCAAATACTAAACTATAAAAACTTCAAAAACTAAACATCAAAATCTTAAATCAAAAATATTTATTTACATACAATAAAACGGTTTGATGCGAAAATGATTCAGCTGAACACATACCATACCAGTTGTAGTGTCATATTATATTTTTTATTGAGAATATCAACAACAAACATACAACTATTGTTAACAAACGTTAGTATCTACAACAGCTAGAACACTTAGGACGACCTTGTGAACTCCTTTAATGTTTTTGGTTTTAACTAATTTAGTTTTTTCAAAAAGTTTACACAGTTTTAAAATAAAGTATTTATTTTTTGTATTTTAATTAGTTTAATAAATATTACATAAATCTTTTTTAAACTTAAATTTATAAAATGCAATATTTTCGGTTACACTTGTTATATTTTGTCTTTATATGCTTATTTAGTTTTATTTTTGTTTTATTACTTTTTAATTGACCTTTTTTTCTAATAATCACACTCTCTATAGTATTTAAGAAAACAAATTTAAATAATACTTAATAAATAAATAAATAATTTCAATAAAAATTAAAATATTGCGCCTACAATTATGCACTAGATTTTTCATTTCCTATATTCTTATATTTTATTTTAGAAGGGATGAGGAACACACATGATATATAAATTTTAAACAAAATTTAAAATAGGGGTTTTTTAATTTTAAATTAAGGTTTTGATTTAATAAATATTAAAGCGAAAACAATTTTTTTTGTAAATCGTAACAGCATATCGCATGAATTCAAGTTTTCTCTCTAAATGATATTTACAGTCTTGTGACTTATTTTCAACGTAGGATGAATTAAAAAGATGATTTTAAACATAGAAGTATGTTCAACATTTTTTGTAAAATATTTGTTATTGATTTCAATATTTTATTTAATATTTATAGCGTTGTTAGCAAAAAAGTATTTTATTAGGCACTAAATTTAATATTCGCGTGTAGGTTGACACTATTAAAGCGTTAGGCAGCAAAATTATGGGATGGAAATTAAAAAAAAAAACAAAAAAAACGAAGAGTGATACTAGCAAGTGTTCGCATATGCTGAGCAGCAGCGTTGTCATATCGTATGCGTTTTTACGATATGACAAAACGGAAATAGTCATACAACGTCGTCATATCGTAAGTATTTAACGATGTAACAACACTGAGATATCCATACACCATGTACTGATATCTCAGTGTTGTCATATCGTAAAAAACTTACGATATGACGACACTGTATGGATATTTCCATTTTGTCATATCGTAAAAACGCGTACGATATGACAATGCTGCTAAGCAGCGATGCCATTTATGAATATTTTTTACGATATGACAAAAAACTATATGACATACTGAGTTGTCATATCGTAAGTTTTTTACGATATGACAACACCGTGAATCAAATCGCAGTGTTGTCACATCGTAAAAAACTTACGATATGACAACACAGTATGTCATATAGTTTTTTATCATATCGTAAAAAATCTTCACAAATGGCATCGCTGATGCCGAGACATATTATAAAAGTTAACTGTTGCTTAATGTTGTATTTTGATGTTGAGAAAACAGTAAACAAAAACAAAACATACATACATGTTTCTAACGACAGATTCTAGTGGAAGGCACCAAAGGAATATATATATATATATATATATATATATATATATATATATATATATATATATATATATATATATATATATATATATATATATATATATATATATATATATATATATATATATATATATATATATATATATATATATATATATATATATATATATATATATATATATATATATATATATATATATATATATATATATATATATATATATATATATATATATATATATATATATATATATATATATATATATATATATATATATATATATATATATATATATATATATATATATATATATATATATATATATATTATGATTTTTATAAAAAAATTCAATAGCGTTAAAAGAACTAAACATACACAGAAAAAAATATTTGTAAATACAATTAATTTTTTTGTTATATCAATTAAATTTAATAGATTTTGAACCTACAACGATTTTTGTAAATACAATTACGAAATTGTAAGTTAAAGAAAAATCAGAAAAATTTTTTTAAAATAATTTTTTTGTTGATTTCAAATTTAATTCAATTAAGATTATTGTTATATCAACAAAGTGAAGTGTTGATTTATCGAAAAAATTTTAACAATCATAATTGTTATATTAACAATATTTTTTATACAATCACAATCCTCTAAGCGAATTTTTGTTTGTCTGCGAAAAACACTAAATGTCTTTGGGCGGAATCGAGCCGGTGACCTCTGGACTAATAGACTAACGTTCTTACCTCTCAGCTACAGAGCAACTCGTTTTTAAATACGCAAATAATGAATACACACAAAACGTGATTTGCTTTGTTTCATCTACGTGTGTGTATTCATTTGTTATATCAACAATTGTGATTGTTAATGTATTTCACAATACAAAACAAAAAATTTGGTTAGTTCAGTTTGTTGAAAAAAATTTCTTGATTTGCTTTGTTTCATTTACGTGTGCGCATTCATTTGTTATATCGACAATGATAATTGCTAATTTTTTTCACAATACATTAAAAAAATTTGGTTAGTTCAGTATTTTTTCTGTATTTGTCGTATCAACAACTCAATTTGTTATATTAACAAAATATATGTTTGAATTTAAATTACATATTAACAATTGAAATTGTTAGTTGCAGTTTGATGATATTTTTTTCTGTGTAGTAGTTATTATATAAATATATGCTTATATTTTTGAAGGAGTTATTTATAATAGAAAATCAATTATTTTGAAGATATTTCAATTAAAATTTTGGGCTAATGTCATTTTCGAAATGACTACATAGAAATCGCAATATTTTCAGAAGAAATGGTAGTTAATCATTATGATTTCAGTGTTAGCTGAAATTGTTGGTCATGAATAGGAGGTTTATTTATGTTATTTATGGCGTTTTATTTTCTACAAAAAAATGTTGCATTCTTTGTAATTTTCAATAAAAATGTAATGAATGAATTGATTAGAAATTATTCTATCATCCCTAACGTAAATACATTTTTGCTTTAAAGTAATGCTAAATTGTGATTTTTTAAAATAAAAAGTACAAAAATGTTAAATTTTTTTTAGAAAAGAAAACGCAATTATATTAGAAACCTATTGTGAAATGAAGCAATTAATACATTGACTGTTTTAAACAGGCATTTGCAACAAAGAACATAAAAGTATAAAACTTCTAAGGGCAGAGAATTTTCATTGCATATCAAGAAGTAAAGTACTGAGTTTACGGTTCTAAGACTGCTCTTTGTCAGCAACATTTGTCCTAGGCAACCTTTTAATCGCTCTTGGGATAACTTCCGCTCTCTGACAACCACGTATTAAAATCATTGATGAATGATTAATAATAAAACTACTTTGATTTCAGACCATCAGTGATTTTACTAATGACTTGTATGCTCCCTTTTTGCTCGGTCTGAAAATAGTTTTTAAACACAAAATTTCCTTGAAAATGTCGATAAAAATGTTGTCCTTCTTTACTTAATTTACTTCGAGTCTTATTTTTCTTGATTTGTTAAGTTTTTTGATTTTTTATTTCATTTCTTTGGAAACTGTTTTGTTTGTGAAATGCATTTAAAATAAAGCGCAGTTTAAAATAAAGAATGATTCAATGATTCGTTTTGCCCATATAAAATCAATTGACTCCGGAAATGAAAATTTTTGATAAATATTTTATTACGCTCTTCAATTCCCGGGATCCCGGGAATTTCTGTTTTATTTCCCGCTTTCCCCCGAAACGAAATAGTCCGGGAATAAAAAACCGTAGTCCTGAACAAGCCTCTGTATTCAGTCAGTCGGCTAATTTTTGTGGGAAACCATGTTATAAACTAGAGAAGTAACACTATGTCACTATAAACTACTTACAACTTGTTTATGGTATAAACGTTAGTACAGAATTTGTTGAATTTTGCTATAATCCTGGATTTTCGATAGCTTACAATTTACATTTATTATTTTAATATTAGCAATTTATATATAATATTAATTGTATGAATTCGGACATCGCACACTTTATGCCATCCTTGTTGTTTTAGTTTTTTGTGTGAGCACGAGTAAGTGTTGTTTACTTTAAAATATAATTTGAATACAAGACTTTTAAGTGCAAGTTTATAAAAATGTGTATGAATTAAAAAAAAACTCAAATATGAAGCTTGCATACTAGGCATAAAATCAAAATTTTAGGATAGCACCACCATGTGGCCTAGTGATGTATAAATGTAGAAAATTATTTATTTATTAAAAACATTTGATACGAATTTTTTTAACGGCCGGGAAAAAGAGACTTTAATTTTCTTCTTTTTGATATATAGAAATATTTTAAAAAGTTGTATGCCTGTTGCATACACAAGAAAATTAAACATTATAATGATCAAAAAGGACTAGTAAACAAATGTTTAAATTTCGAAAAAAAATTTTCCTAATTTTAAAAATTTCTTCACTGAACAAAAAAGAAATCTAACGACACATTTACTGTAAATAAGAGCTCAAAATGAAAGATTTACTGAGTCAGACAAACTATTGATTGAATTTAAAAGTAAAGTTGAAACATATGTTTTTAGGAGGAGCAATATTTGTGTCCTAAATAAAAGTAAATAAAAAATTAGCTAGTACGGCACTTCCTGAAAATAAATTTTATTTCAAAGACCACTAAAATATAATTAAATTGAGCTTTTGAAAACCAATTTTTTTCTAACTACTGCAGGTTTTTCTTGAATTTATTTAACTACAACTATAAATATGAATTGTTTCTAACTACATAATTTATTATTGGCTGTAAACAGTTCATTCCAGCTTTCTTCTGGCTATAGAAAAACTTTATTCTTGTTTAAATTTATTACTAAACTGATTTTAGTCATTCTGCTTTATTGTGAAATTGACTTCGCTGGCATGCCCTCTTGTACAGAGCTTGGTGCACTACGCTTAAAACTACTTAAATCTCTGGAATGATTACTTATATGGAATATGCCTAGCAAAGCTTTTATAAGCTTATTTTGTTTTAAGCTAACAGTGACCGAAAAACTTGCAAAGTGGAACTTTTCGCTGACGTTGGCTTAGGCTTTCTATAACTTAACTCCAAATTTCATAAAATATAGTTTACGCAACATAAGATATCACAGGTCAAAGCTCACAATAAAAAAAATTTTTTTTTGTGATTGCGTAAATCCAAAAATTTTCGAATCTGTTATCGCCTACATGTCAACGGATCTGAATAGGACTTTGTAGACTAATATTTCACGTATCTGCCTCTTAATAAGCCATAAATCATGAAAATCAATGGACAAATGCCGATTTTATGCACAATTAAGCGAAGGAATGCTATTGATACAAATCACAATTTTCATACAACAGTAAAATTTCAATGTGTGCTGTGTGGAAATTGTGATTTCCTTCAATTAATTGTTAATAAACATTTCGCCTTAGATTTTCATGATTTATGGCTTATTTTGTTCGTAATACATCTGTCCTAAAGAATTTTACTTAAAAGTTTAAGTTATTACAATTTTAGATTTGTTAAAGCTTTTAGAAAAAGTTTTTGTTTAATTAGGCGGAAATACCGTTATCGAGTTAAGGTAAAATATGCTGGTGTACCCAGTAGAAATATCAGATATGCCAAAAAAATCTGTAAGTAATAGGAAAAAAACTGAGGACACAGTATTTTTAAGTGCATCAAACTGATTAGAAAAATTTTAGTTTTGCTCAAAACGGAAATAGAAAGTACCAGTTTGTAAGTCTGTGTAAATTTTAAATTAATTATTCTTGGAAAATAATACGAGGGCCTGTTAGTAAAGTATGTTTATTTTTTATCCCATGGCGCTCCCACTCCAAATTTTGGATATGTTATTTACAACACCTTGGCCTACAAACAGAAATTTTATAAAAAAAATGAAAGATGAGGTTTTTTAAACATTTGCAAATTAATTATATTTTTAAAATTTTTAAATATTTCTGCAAAGAAACTGTATATTTTGTTATTAGTTTTTGAAACCTTAGGACTTAAACTTTTGGCACATATTTTCTTTCTTCAAATTGGAATATAGGTTGTAAAGTTCATTAAATTTTTCTAAAAAATCGAGCTTTGGCCCTGATAATTTTAGCAGGCAGATACGTGAAATATTGGTCTACAAAGCCTTATTCGGATCCATTGACATGTATGCGATAACCAGTTCGAAATTTTTTAAAATTACTCTATACTACGCAGCAAAAACTTGGTAATGTATTGTCATTGGCAAACAACATACTCTTCAATCACAAACTACATACCGTCTGAATTACTTTACAATAGTTGATCAATTACTTATTAGTAATTAAACAAGCCATTTATTTTCTTATCATACGGGCATAAAATAACATAGTAACTGAAAACGGCATGAGTTCAATGCTTAGCAGAGACATTTAATTTTTATTAAGTTTTGTGTATTCAATACCTTCTAAATATTAAAATTTATAACTTGGTATTTGTAACCCAATGTGGTAAGTACTTGCTTCCAATGACATCGCCTTGTTAAAGTAATTGGTTAAAATGCCATGTGTATTAGCATTTTAACTCTGTACTTTGTCATCAAAATTTTTCCTGGCAACTATGAACACTTTCTTTAATTAATCCTGGATTTATCTTCTTATATCAAAAATATTACGTGTGTTAAAATTATATATCAATAAACTCAAAAGTTGTTAAAAAAAACACTAAACCGCATACATTTAGGGTTAAAGAACAAATCATTAAATAGGAATGTATCTCATAGAACAGAAAGCTGGCAGCTTTTAAGATTATTCTTCAGAAAGGTCGAGTAACAGAAATAAAATTTAAGTAGATTGAGTCATATCCAAAAAAGTAAAAGCCTTTTAGAAGTTCATTGTAGTCAAAGCTTTTTATCAAGTATGATCTTAATTAACAATAATTTAGCTTTAATTAATTCAAAAAAACATTTTCTTGATGCAACATGTGTTTGATAGAACTTTTAAATTTAATAAACGATTCATCTGGTTCACCAAATGTTCCATTTTGGGGTCTCATTTTTACTCAAAACAATAAAAAATTCATTAATATGATTATTTCGAACGTATTTGCTTTGTGAATCTAAATTGATTATTAGGCTAAGGTTCGTAACGCTATATTCAGAAATTATTGGGCATGATTAATATTCCCAGGAACAAGGGAAAAATTAACATCAACTTAATTTTTCAACTTATACAGCACAACAGAGTAGCGCCACTTTCGGAAGCCGCTACACTTCCATCGTCAGTGCTCACGTATATTATGATTTCACCACTTTTCAGGTGGCTCTGTTTAATGTGCTTTCAATTCTTATATATACAACTTTTTCGTGAAAATTGAATACGTGAATTAAATCACTTTCAAGTTGACATTAACTGCACTTTCCCAGTGTTGCCATCGGACTATTTTCTTCATTCCCATTTTCTGATTTTTGTTCTACTCAAGTCAAACTTTTGGCAACATTGTGGGAAAGTGCAGTTAATGTCAACTTGAAAGTGATTTAATTCTCGTATTCATTTTGTCAATTGTTGAATATGTCATTTATTTTGCCTTTTTATATATAAAACATTGTGCAATCTGACTGTAAATTGGCTATTACGAGTTGCGTTTTCTTGTCATATCGCTCATTGACTCAAACGAACTCATAACTCAAAAAATGAGATTTTTGATTTAATAACTCAGAGCTAATCTTTATTGGGTACAAATTTCGTCAAAATATCTTACATATTTTGACGAATATAATTTTAGTTTTTTCATTAAGTTGTATGGAAATTGAAAATTTTAAACTCGTTTTCCGCAGAACTAATTTCCATTGAGTTATGACGTTGTTTGAGTAAATTAGCGATATGCTCTTCACGTATTGCGTTTTTCAGCAGCTTCAGTACAATTTCGCAAGGAATGTTTTCATATAAACGTTTAACCAAAAGCTGCGATATCATATCTTTTATATTATCGAGCGCTAATTGTAAGAAAATAGTAATTACGTTGCGTACCATAACTGAAATACATACAACAAAAGCAATTTATCATAAATGAATTTTGCGTTAACATTTTTTATTGTTTGCACTTTTTCCAACGACGAAGTGTTGGTCAAGATAAAATTTCCTTTTTCCAGTAGAACAAAACGGATGAAGAGAATAGCAACGACACAGTTAAAGAACAGTTTACCTAATTATAATAAACATTTGAAAAAGTTAATTGAAAAAAAAATTATTTTCACAAAAATGTAATTGAAATTGTTTAACTAAAAGTAATAATTTTTTGCTTAATTGAAACCACAATTTAAAGTAATTGTAATTGAAAAAAGCAATTGCAATTACATGTAATTACATGTATTAATTACAATTACAAGTACCTATTTGAAGGTTTTCCAATTACACTTTTGTAATTGTATTTGAAAAAAAAATTAATTACAATTACATACATATATGTAATTGAAATTAAATGTAATGGAATTTCCCCAGTCTGGTAGTTATTTCAAAGACGCTGCACAATCTTATCAGCGTTCTTTGTTAATTTTTACTTTTACATTAATCTTATAAAGTCAATATTAAGCACTGCTTCGATTTAAAATAGTAATAATTAAAAAAAAAAATCTTGTGTAAAATGTGCTATTTGAAGGATACGATTTTCTTGCGGTTGGTGCTCAAAATGAACTCTAAAACCAATTTGAAATGCTTTTCAAATTTTATAGGTTTTAAATTGCCGTGAAAGTTATCATGCCCTGAATAGTAAATCTGTTCTCTTGATTAAAACATATGTATGTATTAATTGCTTGGAGCAATTAAATCTGTTGTTTGTTTACAGCTTAGAACTTAATTAATTTTTTAACAGATGGAATTAATGAGTTTAATTAAAATAAATATTAAATCAATTGCTACCAATTTCCATGGAAGACTATGGAACATCTTTATTATCTTTAGATATATTTTTATTAAAAAAATCGGTTTTAAATTTTCCAGCTTTGAGTAATTAATACAACCATTCTGTTGGATGGTGAAAGCTTGAATTTTGTTTTACTTTGTTCAATCACTTTCATGATTAATGTAGAAAAAAAAACGGAAGATCGTAGTATTTTGCCCAGCGCTTTAATGGTGTATTTGACAACCTACAAATCGTTACCTTAATATAAAAAGGCCCTAACTCATTATTTTTTGAAATTGTTTTTTTATATTTCGATAGGAGAACATCTAATCTATCGAAAATTGCAATAATCTCGATTTCAAAAAAAGAATGAGTTAGGGCCTTTCTATATTAAGGTAACGAAATACTATAAGTATTATAAGTATATCGTAGTTATTTCTAATGTATTTTTTTTCATTAAATATTACAATCAAAAGTAGATTTTTCTTAATTTACTTTTTAAATTATCTCGTCGTTATTTATATTCGTCTAAGTTCTAATAAAAATAGTTAAAATATTTTATTTCCCTAACAAGAAAACAAAGTTGTCTGTCTGTTTGTTAATTTGGCATATGGTATATTTGTCTATTAATGCGAATAGTAAATGCATAATTTTCTCGGGTGTAGGAATCCAAAAAGTTCACTATTTGTGTGTTTTCTTTACTTAAATGCATTTCTAAGCCATTTGTTAGCAGTTTTGAAAAGAAACGTATTATTATTAAAAATATTTAGAGAAAAAAAAATAAAATGAATATAAAGAAGAAAGAAAAGAATTACAAAAGTTTATAACATGAGCGCAAGAGGCAGTTTTAATTTAGAGCTTATTTTTTCTTATATGTTGCAATTCATATGAAAGAATATTCCTTTAAGCAAAAAGCCGCTGCAGTTGTGGCCATAATTATAGCAAGGTATATACATATATGTGTGTACATATAAGACTATACCAGTTTGTTTATGTTAATTATAGAAAAACTGTAATTCAATGTTTGTTTTTCTGTCTTCCTCTCTGGCTGGGCCTTAGTTTTCTATTAGAAAACCAGAGATGCTTAGAAAGATATTAAGAGAGTAGTTATAACTCTCTTTTAAAATATTTGTTTGCTATAAATATATGTATATGTTTAAGTTTTGGGCAGCATAATGCTTTATTGTGGCAGTATAATTAGAATTTTTAATTAATTTTATTTTTCATTTATTTTTTTCAATTGGCTTAAGAATCTAGAGATAGCGTATCTACGTCAAATTTAAAACTTACTTGTCGTTTTTGCTCTTGTGGCAGTTTTGGATAATCTAAGTCTAGTTTCGAATATGGTGACATATGATGCGGATGATGAGGGTATGAGTGTCCTAATGAAGTACTTGCTGTTAGCGGATGTTGCATGTGCGAGTGAGTATGTTGCAGATGATGGTGCGGATATGTGGAGTGTAATAAGTGATCGTATGCAGCTCCGCCAGAACCCGACAAACCAACCCCACCTCCACCACCCATGGCACTGCGCACATCGTGCAAAGCACTGCTCGTCAGGGTGGCCGGGAAAGGTGTCGTTGTGCTGGCCAGTGCAGCCAACGGATGGGTTTGCAAGTGATTTTGATGCTGGTGTATGTGAAATTGATGATCCGGATTCAGCTGTTGCTGCACCGAGGCGTGTATATGAGCTGAGGGATGAGTGCTGGGTGGCAATTGGTGAGCATAATGTTGAGTGCCAGCAAATTGCTGTTGTATATTATGGGCCAACATTTGCTGGTGTGCATTATATTGTTGTTGCTGTTGTTGCTGCTGCTGATGTTGTTGTTGTGTTGGTAAATGATGTTGCTGCTGGTACAGTTGCGATATGGCGGGATTAGAGGCGTGTAGTGATGACATTAAATTGCGCTGTTGCATAATATTATTGACATTGAAGCCATTTACATCCGATTGATTATATAGGGATTGAGAGTAAGGGTTTATGTAACTACTACCAGCCACACCACCAGTTGTCGCCGCATATTTACTACCACCCAAGCCAGCGCCAACGCCAACGCCGACGCCAACACCACC
>OY101450.1:87666061-87943561 GCA_956483635.1 Panzeria rudis
GTATGGTTCTATAACAATTTTACTATCATCCATACTATTTTACAGCAGTTTGTTTGCAATCTATGGTTACAAAAGAGAAATGGCTCTCTGCTTCCAAAAATTTTTTGTTCTGTCCCTTGGTTGAATGCTTTTTTGTTAGTTTTTTGTTTTACTTAAGAGCTGTCGGTTTGTTTTTGTCGCTTTATTTGAACAAATAAAAAAATAAATTAAAAATAACAAAAAACGGACAAAAGCAATTAATATTTGGCCATGCTCTGAAAACTATTTCTTTTTAATATCGCACCAAACAGTGGTCTTTTAATTGGACAATTTAGTGCATTCGTAGCTTAGTTGGAATAAAATATCTGAAACAGAAAAATTAACTGAAAGGCTGCCATTAGATTTTGAGTTGAATTCTTTCCTGAAAGTTGCCGATTTCAAAACGAAATGATTTTTAGAACATGCGCGATTACAAATAAAATATGTGTCAACAAATTAAATGTATGCGTATATCTATGTGAAAATAGATAATCCTTTTTTTCAGATTCAAAACTTTTTATTTTATATTTTATTTCAAAAAAATATATATATATATATATTTTTAGCTGCTGTCAATTTTTAATCAAAATATGATTAAGAAAACAACGTTTATATGGTTATTTAGAGGCATGATATTTTTATATACAAATATAATATTATTAGTTTAAATCATAGTATATTTACATTCAATTAAATATCAGGTTGTATGAATCATATTAGTGTTATTTAAGACAACAATATTATATTTAGAGCAGACTTATTTTCACAATAGTATGATTTGACTCCAACCATATAATTCAATCATAGTGTGTTGCTCTTAGATTATGGTTGCTCAACCATGTTTTTTCTTTGTGTCCAGTGGAACATGTAGCAATATACATACGTACACATATAAAGGTGCTTGAATACCTCTCGAAATCCACTAGCACTTAACAAATCCACTAGCTTATAGTGAAAACATTTGTTTAAGTAGAACACTGTTATACTCAGTCGAATGGGATAGAGATTGATACCAAGTAATAGGAGCAAATAAAGCGATGTCACTACCAGATGGTATTAAGAAAACATCTTATCAAAACTTATGTGCTTGCAAGTACGAAGGAAATGCACTCATATACTTTCTTAAATAACCACAAAGAACAACTGACCAATGCACAAGCTAGCTGTATCTCTGTAGCATGTGTATTTCTGTATTACTTTACAGTAGTGTATATTTGTTGTTGGTATTTTTCATATAAACCCCAATTACACTATACACTTTTCTTTCATATGTTTCGTATTTAGAGAGACTCTCTCAGATAGTATTTTTATGTATCTTGTTCTTCTTTTGTCCATTAATACAAGATACAGGCAGATACAGTAAATATGATTCTGCACAAGGTGTATTTCAAAGGTGTATTTAAATAAACGATAAATAATACTGAAAGAGCTTGTGAATTGAGCAAATGTTTTTAAAGCTTAATTTGGAGAATATTTCCAATAGGTTTAATGAATTTTGCGAATATTTAACCGTCTTTGCTGATATTTTTTTCTTCTCACTGGTGTGTTACATATCAACAGTTGCATGTTTGCAAGTATACACCTGGCTAGTAGTCATAGAAAATAATAATATTTATCTAACTCTAGCTGGCATCTAATTACTAATTTTTAGACTCAAGATTGGTAGTTAAACTTATTTTTTAGGTAGAGTTGAGAAAGTCTATATGATTAAATGGCAAGGCAATTTTTTGATATCCCTTTCTTGCTCACATCATACAGCCGATTTAGACAAAACTATACTATCTTATAGATATTTGTTTGCAGATGTGCACAATCTACATCTTATTATTATTAGCTTCAAACTGTAAAACATGGATGCATGTTTGTTGTATCTGCTTTTGCTAAGAAATAAGAACACCAGTAACAATTTTATTTGCTGTTTTGAATTGGTGGTGGCAGTGTAAAAAAAGTGTACGTATCAAAAATGAAAAAAAGTTTTCTAATTTAAGTCAATTATTTGAAGTTTGTTTTTTCGATGGCTACACTTTTTTAAACTTTGAACTTTCATTCAAAATTTCTCTTAATATTACAAAGTAAATAAAGATTTTATTAAGACGATCTTACATAAAACTATAAAGTGGAAGTTAAAATAAGAGAACTGTGCCTTTAATATATGGAATCTTTTGATTGAGCTAATTGAGCTAGTGAACTGTGCTTTTTGAGCCCCAGCATTATATTAATACTTTGCTCCTTGCGCACTTATTTGGATAAGCTAGCACTCTTTGTCAATTAAGCTAAGTTGCGAACATATTTTTTTGATTCGATTTTATATTTCTCTGTCTAATGTATAATTCCATGGTAGCAGAAGGCGTCAGGAGCGATCAGGCGACCAATGCTTTCGTATGGAAAACATGAATCCTTGATGATCTTCACCAATTGGATATTATATAAAACTCCACCAGATTAGCTATTTTGTTTGTACTTAATTAGATGATTACTTAATTACTTAATTAGACATGAAATGCTGTTGACACGAGGAGTGATAAGCTACACTTTTTCTTAAAAATTAAGAAGGGGAATAATATGTCATAAATAAAAGCTTTTAATTTAAAAATCAGTAATCGAATTCAAATGAGCTTCATATTGCCGTCTACATTAGACATGAAATGCTGTTAAGACATGATGTTATAAAAGCGTTGTTAGAATAAATGCTATAACAATCTTGTTAAAACACGAAGAAAACTTTAACATGAGCAGTCTACACTTAACATTAACATGGTGTTAGCCTTAGCCAGTATCAATCGTTAATCAAACTGAGAAAACAAACGCCCGAAGGCCAAACCGTAAAAACAATCGTTGCTTTAAAAAATATAATTATGATAAATAAGATTTTTATGCGAAGTTTTAAAAGTTTTCCGGGACAGCAATATTCATGCGTATTTCATGTATTTCACCACTTTTTCTCTCTGATTGTATGCAATTTATGATAAAAAAGAAAGAAAATAAAAATACGGTACTATCATTATTAAAAATTTTTAAATGATTTGAAAGTTCAAATTTATCATTACAAGCTAACGTTAAATTAGATTAACTAAATATCAAAATAAGGAAGAAATAGGAACATGAGGCAAATTCTAAACTTAAAAATATGTTAATCAGTGATGGAAAACTTTAACATACAATATATGTTTGTATAATAAAAATTCGCGTATTCCTTATTCACTTCAATAAGATCAAAATTTTGTATCGATTTTACAGGAATACGGTAGGTTTTATTTGGAACATATCCATCTGTAGTATAAAAAAATTTTTGGGTTCTGTTTTTTTATAAGTTTTTGAAAACTAAATATGTATAAATTTTTCATACAAATTTTCTTCACCATAATTTCCTAATTTTTTCGAAACTATTGATGATCTGGAAAAATTATGTTAGAACAACTTGACCCTACATCAAGACTTGAAATGACTAACATTAACACCTGTGTATGTACCATCATGTTAATGTTAAGTGTTAATGATTTCTTCATGTTTGAACATGGTTGTTAGAGTATTTGTTCTAACATCGCTTTCATAACATCATGTCTTAACAGCATTTCATGTCGAATGTAGACGGCAATATGAAACTCATTTGAATTAGAATTTTTGATTTTTAAATTAAAAGCTTTTATTTATATCATTTTATTCCCCTTTCTAATTTTTACGAAAAAGTGTAGCTTGTCATTCCTTTAACTTTTATGTACGCGGCAAAAAAAAAACACCTTATGTTGCGCTGCAAGGTACCCGGGTACCTATGTGAAAGTTAGTTGTGAAATATTTTTGAGATTGAATATATATATATATATATATATATATATATATATATATATATATATATATATATATATATATATATATATATATATATATATATATATATATATATATATATATATATATATATATCTGTTGCCAATTTCACATATATTTGACAAAGTTTTAACTGGATATTTAGTGCGAAAATGGTGGTTTTAAACGTAACTTCTAAATAGGTACCAGGGTACCATTCAGCGCAATAGAAGATGCTTTTATCGTGCATATAAATGTTTTATAACTTGATTACAAGTTTCTCCATCTACCTCGTTTATATAGACTTTTATTTATTTATGCAGAATAACTAACAAAAATATATGTATGTACTTACAATAGCCGCATTCCCATATAAAACACTTACAGGTACCCGGGTACCTTGGTGCGCATTTAAGGGTGTTAAGAAAATTGATCTCTTACATAAAATACAAAAAAATTTTAGCTGTAGCGCTGCAAAAATACTAAATAATTTGAAAGTTGGTAGTTCTCAAGTAGTTTCAGATATGCAGATTATCAATTTCAATGAAAAAATTTTGGTTGAAAACGCCAAAGGTACCCGAGTACCTAGGTGCGCACATAAAAGTTAAATGAAGTTTTTTCCTCATAAGGAATGATACAATGATTTTAAATAAATTCACTATATCAAAATAGTATTACGTTGCATATTTTGATTGAAAAGTGTTTCATATTTTGATTTAAGGTATCATTTTGTTTCTTAAAAGAAAATATCATTACATAGTTTCATTTTTTAACCAACCCTCTTTGTAAAATTACAAAATTAAAAAATTGTGAACGGAGCTCTCGTGTATGCACATTTAGCTTACTGCGTGCTCATCGCTGTCGAAAAAAGGCGTTCATTCGCTTGCTAAGCGAAAGAACACTGATTTGGGTTTATGCTCCAAGGCATAAATACGAAGGATGACTCGAACGTTAAGTCGAAAGAGAACGCAAGTGTTTTCATATAAAATCTGGTTCAACAGTGTCGAAGCACTGCGAACACATCGTAAAATTCACTCACTACGCGACACAATACATTTTGCAGAAAAGTCTATTCAATTTGTAATATGCTTATTATTTCTCTTCATTATAATATTTGTTCACATTCTTATTAGAAAAATGTATCATCGCACTGATGATGCCCTACCATCAGAACTCTGACACCAATGCTACGACAAATGTCATCAATACAACGAAAACTGAAATCAATCTGACGACAAACGTCATCATAATTTTTTCATAGTTTGATTGTCATCAATGCTATGAATGGTATGACATCAATACGATATCACTTATTATTAAAGTGTAAATACAAGAAATAAGTAAACAATTTTATAATGTTTGTAATTTATATTTTAATACAAATGTTTTTATTTTATTTTTGATTTTTGTGTTTAAAAAGTTAAAAAGTTAAAAAATATGACATTGCATTGATGTACACTTATCATCATTACTATGAATAATAAAATATGAAAGTCTTTTTAATAACTAAGCCAGTACAGCATACATGCACAGACAAACATTAAAGCAAATGGATATATGATACCTTTTCATCATATGAATGATACTTAGTCATCATATTGATGACACTTAGTCATAATATGGATGACACTTACTCATCATATTTTTGAAACTTAGTCGTCATATTGATGACACTTAGTTATCATATTGATGACACTTAGTCATCATATTGATGACACTTAGTCATCATATTGATGCCACTTAGTCAACCTATGAGTGTCGCAGCAATAATGTTTATGTTGACTTTGTGCTGCCGATGTTTTGGATGGTGAAATAGCTGAATTGTTTTTAAATGTGCGTTGAATTAAGGAGTAAAAGTAAGAAAATAGAAATATGTATTTAGTGTTTCAATCGTTCCACTGATCTGATAGTAGCTAATGTAATGGCTGATATCACAATGATGTAAAGTTTCATTGGGTCAAAAATTAAGACACTTGACATAGCACTGAAGCCAAATTACAACAGCGTAATGACGGTTTTTCTATCAGCGACATCATATTGATGGCATTTTGTCATTAAATCGATGTCAATTAGTCGTATCCCTGATGTCAATGTGTCACTGCATTTGTCATTATTGGCATTGACGAAGACAAGAAGATTAACAAGACGAAGAAACGAAGACACTTGAAATAGCATTGATATCAAATTACATCATCGTTACGACAGTTTTTCTATCAGTGTACGTAAGAAATAAACATTGACACACGTAAGTAAAAACAAATTTAAGCTGTCGATATTGTTGAACCTAAATGGCTCGAGTTCGAGCGGTTGGCTTTCGACCAGTTAGATTTTTTTCGACATCGTTGAACAGGCGGTTAATTTGTTTAAATTTCTAAAATTTGAATTTGCTATATTTCGAGAGTCAGAGGAAATAGTGCCTCAGCGAAATATATATTGAGTTTTTGGAAAATTCAGGACGTCAGGTCTGATTTATGAAGTATGGTTTACTAGCTACTTTTTACAAGATTTTTTGGTAGAATCAGAGCTGGCTATATAATTTGGTAAAAACTTTTAGTCCGAAAGAAAAACACTTCTATCTAATGTATATATTACAAGCCGTCATATACACATTCGGACCTATATTTGATTATTCCCGTATCTGAGTTCGAATCATTTTTGTTTTACCTTCTTCAGGTTTCATTTATTTTGTACTTAGATCTTACAGCGATAAAGTTTTCATACCTTATGGCGCCCCTTTAATATATTTACATGCAAAGCTCACATTAATTGTTCATCCACGATGAAAGAAGTCGTTCATTCGCATTCTAAGCGAAAGAACACGATGATGACTCGAACAACAAGTTGAAAGTAAACTTAAGTGTTGTCATACAAAATCCAATTCAACTATGTCGAAGCAATGCGAACGCAATGTCAAAGCCACTTACTTACTGTGTTGCTTGCGACCGGTAAACAATTTTGCAGAATAGTCGATTAAATTTTTAGGATGCGTACTATTAATTTTCATTGTAATATTTTTTTACATTCCATTTAATTACACAGCTTCTTTTTATTAGTAATGCACATATTCACGAAAGCTTTTATTTTTCTATTGTATAAGGCCCATCAAAAAAGGTAGTCGCACCTCTACAACAAAACTAGCATATTTATTAGAAAAATAAGAAGATTTCCTATACAACCACGCGTACCTTGTTGCGTTTCCTTGTTGTTATGCTTGGTTGTATTTGTCTTCAAAAAATTTAGTAGTGTTTTTAATGTTTTAATGAAAATCGAAAAATAAACTAGAAATGTACAATATGGCATTATTGAAAAAAGCTAATACGTTGCACTATGTAACGTATGGCCAATTTAGATCGTCTAAAAACAGAGAAAACAGTGTTATGTAATATGTGAACAGCCCCTATACTTATTTGAATGCTAAATACTGTCTTTAAACAAAGCACATCAACGTTACGGTCGGCTAAATGAGCCTTAAATCTGCCTTAAATCATTGTTGTTTATTTCACCATACAATTGTTTATACTCTCTATTTCATTTCTTTTTATACTCTCTATTTAGTTGCTAATGCGAGAGCGACGAGTGTACATGTATAGCAGCTGCGTTAGTATTTTGCCATATACAGTGTGTAAAATAAATGATGATGGAAAAGAAAGTGCTTTTTATTAGATATAAAAATATATTTTTTGGAAAAACAAAGGCGATTATGGCAAAATGTATTGAAAATTTCTGTATTTTACAAAGTAAAGAAATAGTAAATTCAGTGTGAACATCATTATTATACATTTTTATGACCAACATAATATCTTGTGACAAAATGTTGATGAAAATCTTTGTGTTTACTTTATCGTGTTACTGTACTTCAAAATTCTCTTAGCAATACAGCTGCAAAATATTTGTGGCAAACAATGTTCTAAATGTTTTTATATCAAAGAAAATATTTAGATTACAAATTTAAAGCTTTGCTCGTACTTTTATTTCTGCTCAGCGATATAAAAAAGAGCATACACAAATTTAAAAAGCTCAAATACCGAAAACGAATTCAATTGTGTGGATACAACAAATTTTGATACTGCTAATGTAAAAAATTTATACAAATTAAATGTTTCATTAAAAATTAATTTTTAAAAATGAATCAAATTAATCAATAATATTAATAAAAAAAATTTATATGAAGGTGTGGTTAGTGGGTGGAGTGTTAAAAGATGAATTTAAATGATCGCACACTAATGAGATATTTGTACTGCCACTTGGAGTGACAACAGACATATTGCTATATTTATAAACTTAAAGCTTAATAAGTCTCTCGTTTTAAATGATATTTACTTGTATGTATGAAACTATTTAAAATTGTTATTGCTCTGGTGTTTGAGAAGTACTGAAAATGTGCTGTATGGTATGCGATATTCAATATTCGGTGTTTCTTACTTTGCACATGAGTTTGAAAATATGTTCTCATATAATGCTGAGGCAATTTTGAAAATCTCTGATTTCGAAGTGATTTAATTTTGGTTTTGAATCATTGTGTGATTTTTTCGGGTTCAAAAAAAAAATTAGTAACGAAGTTTTTAAGTTTTGAAATTTTCAATAAATAGTAAAAGTATACAGGGATAAAATCAAAAAGTAATAAAGTTTTAAGTACACAAAAGAAAAAAAAATAATCGACTAATATTAGACTTCAAATGGAAATAAATAGAAAAATTTTAAAAACTTTATAAAAAAATAAAATTGTATATACAAATTTTAAATTAAAATTATTCCAAAATAACTTAAGAAAATTAGTCAAACAAAACCAATGTTTTTCCTGTTTTTTCTTCTTCAATTAATTATATAATTAATTCTTTTTTAGAAATTATGTTTCAAATTTTTTCTTGTCTCTTTTTCATTCATTCATTACTTGGAAGCCTTTTTAGTTTCTGTGCTGTTCGGAAAATGTTAATTAATTTTTTAATTAATAAAAAATTTTTCAATATGATGTCAAAACAGTTTCAACTTTCAGCTTAGTTAGATTAATTGCTACTTTATTTCCTCTCTAGGCTTTAAATTATTAAGAGTTTTGAGGTTTTTAGTTACTATTTTAGGTTGACTGTTTGTTTACAATAGATTGATTTTGTTTTTTTAATTTTTGCATTTGTTTTTTCTTGATAAGAACAACAACAAAATTATAGTACAATTTGTTTAAAATAATGAATAAACAAAATCCAAATCATAATTATACCAATTTATTGGAGCCATTATGATCAATAAGTTTCGTTAAAAAATCTAAATTGTTTGGCAATCAACTTGACAAAACAATTGTTAGTCATGGTTTAACAACGTTAACAAATAAAAGTAAAAATAAATTGGAAATTGCTTAGAAAACACTATCCAACAAAGATAATTATTATATATTTTGATCTCATATATTGTCCTCCAACTACAAAAACAGTCGAAACTTAAAATTGTATGTATAAGTTGAGAAAAAATTTTTTAATATAAATTTTGGATTTTTGATTTTATTATAACTTGTCCAAATTTAAAAAAATTTTATTTATTTTAATTACGTAAAAATCGAAATGATACATTAAATTTAGAACGCATTGCTATTCTAGTAGTGCAACTGATAATGAATACCCTACCTTCCGTTCCCATACGTTCAGTTTTCTCCAGGACTGCAAACTTTATGGTCAAACTAAACTTTAAAAAAATTTCTAGATTGACACTGCTTTACAACCAAAAGGTATAAATATTCTAATGCATTTTTAGTATAATTAAGATATCCTAGCAACGAGAAAAATAAGAAAAAAATGCTTTCAGTCATTACCCAGATAACGGCACATTTCTGTTTTTCGATGTATACTTTTCTTTAAAGCCATTCAGATGGAACTGCTGCACAGTGGTGGAAAAAAGGTAATAAATCTGTATCTTTGAAATTTGTGATCCCATTACAAAACGATGTACGTAAAAATTATAGAGGAGAACCTGAGCTTTAAGACTGTTTATTTTTGTACCACCCTGTTGAATCACACGTTGAGATACAGGGTGTCAAAGTTGACTACATCATTAATGAAAATCTTTGTCGGCCTCATAGCTTTTACAAATATTATTTGATTTTAATAAATTTAAACTTGATGTAAAGTTTATAGACAGACAAAGAAAATACACTTTATTTCATTAAAATATCTTTGACATTTTCATAGATATTTGGCTTTCAATTTTAAAATTTGCGGTTTTTCCTCGACTTTGTTCTATATTTCGCCAATGTCTCCAGTAATAGAATAGCCAAAATTTTCAAAAAAAAAAAAATGTTTTATGATTTTTAACAATTCCTTGATAACATGGAAATTTTTTTTTAGTTATCTCAATTCATGTAGTCATGAAAATGAAACAAATATAACACTTTGTAATGGGAGTGAAAAATGGAAAAATTTTTACTAAAATAGAGCTTAATTGTTCAACGTTTTCAAAAATTTCAAAAGAATTGACTTAAAAAATGACAAAACAGAGCTCAATTTTTATGTAGCGCGTATCTGTAATAAGATGAAAATTTGCTTTTTATTTTTCTCGCATTTCGTACATCCTAATTACCCCTAAAGAAATGCATTATAAAGTTTATACCTTACAAAAATAAAAAATTTGTAAGGCAATGTAATCAAGAAAAAGAGAACATATTCAACATCTGATACAACATGCTATTTGTCAAGGATCACCACATTTCCATTATTAGGGCTCATTTTATTCTTTCTACCGTTTGACGGTTGCAAAAATTTCTGCAATGAATTAGCTTAAGAACTGATGTTTAAACACTGATGAGAGTGTCGTGACTCCCATAGAATCGTAATTGAAATGAGGTAAATTGTAGTAGTGTTAGGGGGAAATAACGTTTTCCGCCTCCCCTGGATGCGCGCCTGTTACAGATGAGGTACACGTACCTTCTGGATACAAAATAAAAGTGATACATTTTTGCCGTTTTCGATTCTTTGTAAATTAAAAAAAAAATAATTTTTTTAAAGAAAAAAATGTATTGTTCATTAGTTTGGTCTATAATAACTCTGAAACCACTAAGTATATATATCAAAAATATTCCGTTTTAGGAACTTAAAGGCAATTGCAGTTAAATAGTGTCGATGTATTTTGCAAGAAAATTGGTCCAGTCTTTCTCAAGTTATGATAGAATTAGTGGATCGAGCAGTCTCTTCAAAATCGCGAAATTTTGGAATAAAATAAGAAAACTTATCTATGGGAATTAAAATTAAGACTATTTTTGTAAATAGAGGAGCATAACTTATCAGAAAGTACATAGTGCTTATCATCATTTCATTTTGTTGCATAGTGTAATCGTTTAAAATGATTTGTTTCCGAAATGCAATTTGCTGACTTGTGCACAATTAACAATTAAATTAAGTTCCTTAATGAACAACATCGATTATTTTTGCTTTAGTTGATGATTGGCTTTTAGTTTTGTGCATTGTAATATTGGCCTCAAGTTATAAATTAAAAATTATTTTAGTTAAAACCTTTTGTTCTAAATTGTTTAAGTGGGCAATTTTTTTTACTATTAGCTACATTTATTATGCTGATTACTGTAATCTGCTTTTTTTATTTAAATTTTTATTGGCAATTTTATACTTTTGCAACTAAAAATAGTAAAGAAAGTAGTAAGTGCAATTTATTACATTTAAATTTTCTAAACTAAATACATATTTAATTTTTGTTCATAAGTTTATTTGTTTATATCTGTTTACTAAGTAAACCTATCTGAAATGAGTCCAAGTCACCAATCTATTGTATACACACACATTATTTGTTTTTATGCATTTATGTGGTTACCTCATTAAGCATACACAAGGACTCTGTTTCATACTCAGTTCTTTTTTACATGATGCTTGCAGGACTTCCTCATACGCTATTTGTTACAGTGATTCTAAAACGCCTGTGGAAGAAGAAAACCTTTTAGAAGAATGTCCAAGGAAGATCTGATAAAGACATTTTTAAAGTCTATAAACGTTTTTTCAATGAAATTCCTTTTCTTAATTTTTTAATTGAAATTGTTTTACTTGCTAAAAACTCAACCGTCACTTCCGATCACTTAGAATATTCAAGCATAGTTAAATTTTCTTCCTCTTTTTCCTTTTTCTTAATTTCTTCTTGCAATCTTTAGCTGTTAATAATAAACCGAAAAAAAATAAAAAAAGAACACAAGAAGAAAAGTTGGAACGTATGTTTTATCTTTTCGAAAATAAGGCCTTAATAGTCCTTCAGCAAGGACAGAAATTTGATATATAACCGGTGAGTGTTTAAATTTGTGCTTATTAAGCCTTCAAACCAGTTGCAGGCACAAAGAGAACACATATATCTAATTATGTACTACAGTACTCGTACTAAAGAGCCCTAATTAGATAGAGGTTTTCTCTTCTCTCTATCGTAGAAAAGTAAAACTCTTTCAAACGTTTTCATAGCATCAAAAACCAATTGCTGGTCATCTAACAAATGCTAAGCTTAAGAGAATTTTTAACTTTGGTGATAAGCTACTCTTTTGTTTCATGCATTTGGTCCTGGCGTGCAGGCCGCTGGACATTTTTGTTGTGAAATATTTTGAACGTTTTAAAAGGTTTTACCAATCTATGACGATTTGTGCAGATGATTGGAAATGTCGTTTTTGTAAATCATTAATAATTCTTAGCTGTCTGTTACAATCACAAGCGCATATTGAAAGTTTCTCATCACCTGCTTCAAAATACGGTGCCTGCGCACTGTCTTGTAAAAAAGGTAAATTTATTTTACGGTTTCAACTTGATTTTTATCCCAATTATTTTCGTCTGACTAAATAGATTTGTGTGTTGAATCTTCACTTAAAGGCAAGCAGATGCGAAGAGTGGTTCATAAATAATGAAATAATGGCCATATATCAATAATTTAACATATTTTTTGAAGTTCAGCGCCACCAATTCAGGGAAATAAGGTCTTCCGAGGGACTGAGGTTGATACTAGCACCCCAAGGGTGTTAGATGTAAGAAGAATAAATAATTTTTATTGTTTAAACAGTCATCGATCCCAATAGTACTATGGAAGCTGGTAGCCTGGCGGCTGAAATGATTCCATTTTGCTAAGGATGATGCTCTCATTTTGGAACAGACTCTTTACTCTGACTCTTCAGTGCTAAACATTTGATGGTTGCATCGACACGGTCTCTTGAGCTGAGATTGTTGCTCTTAAACATATAAGAAAAGTGGAGTGGTCTACTCCAAGAGTGCGCATAATGAGGTGTGGAGAAGCAACGATATATTAATGGGATAAGAGCTACACAACTTCTAAAAACGTAGGATCTCTTTCCTCTTCCATCTTTTCCATGCTTCTATACCATAATTAATATGATGAAAAACATACACAGAAAACATTATTCCGCAAAAAATGTTTGTACAAGCGTTAGGGGCTATTCACATATTACGTAACGCTATTTTCAGAGTTTTTATAATCTCCCCCTCAATCAAAAATTAAATTTACTTCCAACTAATTTATTAATTGAATCAATTACTCATGTTATAAGACGGACGATTTTATAACATATTTTAAGAATGATATATAATTATTTTGGCTTGAGTTTGATTTTAATTTCATTTTTCAATTAAATTATATTTTTATTTACAGATAAATGTGAAGCATGTAGACAAAGAAATATTTGACTACGTGGAGGGTTGAACTGACATGTTTCGATAGCTCCCGCTATTTTCTTCAGAGTTCTTTACCGCATAGATCATTCGACCAAAGTCGCTGGTTTGCAGTCAAGAGTTGAATATCATTTAACTTTAATCAATTCATACACAGAAAAAATTATCATAGGTTTTTATTTTAGCACACATGTGTTTGAATTTGTTTTTAAATTTTATTATTTTTTCTTTGGTTTTTAAATATTCCAATACAAAATTTTGATAGAAAAGAAATGCGATTTTTTTCTTATTAAATATTTACGAATTTTAGTGTTCAATTTTACGAATTTTGAGGTCGGTCCTATTTCCGTAAAATAAATATTTGAATTTATGAATTTAGTAATAGAATACGAATTATAGTTTTTTCTGCGTACTGCCACTCTTAGGGCTGTATTTCATTTGATAGCTATTGATATCCACTTTTTCTTTTATGTCTTGTGATATGCTTCTTGTTATTTCTCTATTCTAGCTTGAATTGTCATTGATGCACAATAGTAATTGTAATTATCGATGACAATTCGCACTAGAATAGAGAAATAACACGAAGCATAATACAATTTACAGTAATTTGGACTCCTTAATTGAATGAAAGTCAAAGTATTTGCTATCGTGTATTTAATCCCTGACTTTTTTTTAACTATGTATACCATATCAAGAATATGACCGAACCAATGGGAAAGAAATGGCTGATGAATGAGGAAGAGCAGGTATACAGAGGCATATTTACATTGTCCTAGTTGAGCTGACGAATGGGATTAAGAAGATGACACTTAGGTGGTCTGCAGTTACCAAATATACCTCATTTCCATTGAGTTTCTAAACTAAATTTTACAAAATGATTAATTTCATTTAAAAGTTCCCCTGCTAAAAGCTGGGGATATATCCTAATTGCAGGATATGTCCAACCTTCTAGTGAAAATATGACAAAGAAACTCCTAACTTCAGAAGAAAGTCCTCCACGCTCCTGGTTTGCATTATTACAAGATACTGACACAGAAGGGAAAATTTAGTGCAGCACCTTCTCTGAAACTCCTTAACTATGCAAGAGTATAGACATTTATGCAGCCGTTCCTTGCACTTCTTGCACTGTTTTAGGAATGAGCAGCAGATTATTCCGTTTGACTTTGTGAAAAGTTCTGGTTGGTTCTCAGGACTTGGAATTCTCAAAATTTCGCAGAAATGTGAAGGGTATAAATGGCAATCTAAGCATGACAAATCCCAATTTTTCCCACGTTGAATGTGGCAGCTATTTTGTGTCACATACCAACTCTGCAACTAGAAACCAAATTCATTAATAATGCGCTGTATCAATCACCAAGAAAATCGACCACAAATAAATGCGGCTCTCGTATACAGCCTACATGATTTCATTGGAATAAATTCTATAGCAGCAACAATAAAACATTCAAGCATACCCTGCATTGCGTTGATGCTCTGGTTAGTGAGTAGAGGTGGACACAGTATTTACTGCTAGCTTGTTCGACATCCCCTGTGTGCATCCGAGTAAATTTAAAATAAGCTTTGACAGTTGGGTTTCAGGTGGTACAAAATGTATGAAGTTGTATTGTGTTCTTGTTCGGGTTGTCAGATTTATATTAAGAATACTGCTTTACGTGAATGGAGCCTTGAATTAATCTTGGGCTTGTTTGCTGTGATCCAATCTATAACAACTGCTATAGCGCGATCTCTGAAAAAGTTCAGTTCTTTAAAAATATCTAGACCCGCCACTTTACTTTCGCCATTTTTCTGAAAGGGATTCAATCGGGCCTACCGTATAGCGTCCACTATGAAATCAATAATTTACAAGATAGAAATTTACCAATTTTCCCATTCGTATGAAACTTTGCACACTAATAATTTCTTCTGACAGTATAATTTAATGATTAGAAAAGTGGGCAGTGCCACGCACATACAAAGTGAATTTCACTTTTAAAGAACTTACAGTTAACCGATTCTTATGGAACTTTGCACTTACTTTAAGATCCCTAATCTAATAATTGTAAAAGTGGATAATGCCATGCCCCTGCAAAGGAGAATCTTATTTTTAAATGCCTTCTAATTATCCAACTTTTATGGCGTATCTCAGCATATTGAGTTTCGTCGATAGCACAATTTAATGCTTAGAAAAGTGGGCAGTGATACGCCCATAAAAAGTTAATATTATTTTTATAAAACTTTGCACACACTTTGAGGTCTGACATTACAATTTAATAATAGCCAAAGTGATAAGTGCCACGCCCTCGCAAAGTAAATGTTATATTTCGAGCACTTTTACTGAACGGATTCTTATGAAACTTTATACACATAGAGTGGCGAATGGATAGTGCTACGCCCATAAAAAACAAATCATTTTTTTTCGATTCTTATTAAACTTTTAATGAGTGTGCTGCTGGCTCAGATGGTTAGCGCGTTGACTACAAACGCTGAGGTCTTGAGTTCAAGACTAGCTTGAGGAAAGCTAACAACATCAACAATTTTTCTGATGTGCATTGATGAAGGCATATCACTGATCACTTTGGCAGTACCGTCGGCGATTAGTACTGACATATCCCAATGAACATCACAGCACCCTCCTTCGTCGGACTAATAAATGGCTATACACCTTAGCAAATTAATGCCTCAAAAAACGCTCAATAGCAGAGTTGTAAATTAATTAAGCTTTCTGTCTCTCACTTCACTAACTGTTCTCTCTACACAATCCCTTTCCCAAAGAAAGTAACATATTCAGCTGTGTCACAGATTCCGTTCGGATTGGATTTGATTCCGTAGTTGTCATTCCGAAAAAGTACATTTTTGGTGCTTTAGATTCTGTTTATTTTGTATTTCGTTTTTACAATAATAAAGTTTTAATACCTTGAGGCGTTTGTTTACTCTTGTTTTTAGATGCAACGCTCACATTGAACTTTTTATTAACATGAAAAGCGCATGACCAAATATTTATTTGACACTCCTAAAAGTATGCACGTTTGTTAGTATTTACTGCAAATGAAGTCAGTAGAAAAGTGTTTTAAAATTCCAATTTGAAATTTAAAAGTGGTTTGATTACGAAGAAAATTTTCGTTTTTCGTTTTCTGAAGAAGCAACTTACGGAATTGAAACCACTTCCGATCGGAATGGTATTCTGTGACATGGCTGAGTATTAATTTTTCAAATCAAAACCAATCCGAACGGAATCTGTGACACGGATGATTATTTTGCAAATACTTTTTCTTAATCGATTCTCTTGAAACTGGCACACACATTGAGTTTCTCCGAAGATGCAATTTAATGAGTAGAAAAGTGCGCAGTGAAACGCCCATACAAAGCAAATGTTAGTTTTTTACTTCTACTTAATCAATTCTTAAGAAACTTTGCATACTTTGCATTGAGTTCCCCTAACAATTAAATTTAATTGCAAGAAAAGTTGGCTGTGCCATACAGAGTTAAATAGTTTTAAGCTATTTCTAGCTAACCGATTCTTAAGAAAATGTACAAATAAATTCAGCTGACGTGACAATACAATATTTGTACTCCTTATAATCCACTAAATATAGTAGTCTATGCATTTAAGCCATTATATTTAACTAAAATTGATTAATCTGCTGCCTAAAGCCAATATTTATGCTTAATAAATTTTTATTGTACCAGCTGCGGCCGCCTTTTGTTCTACAACATTGTTATCAAATCGACGATGTTCACTTAGAGAAACTGTAACTTTTTATTTCTTTGTTTTAGGACTCCTTGTAAAAAGAGGACGTCTCTTTTTTTTCTGTATCACAATTCTGCAGTTGTAGTTGGACTTTTATTGGCAGTAGTAGCGGTAGTTTTAATGCACAATAAATAATAAATATATAACAACAAAATAAAATAAAATACAACACCAAACTAAAATAATAATGTTTTCTGCTTAAGTACTTTGTATATCAAAAAACAATAAAGCTCAATATTACTTTTTGATTATAGTTTTCTTGTAATTTTTTTCGCTGATTTTTATCTCTGGTTCTTTAGTTTGGTTGCAAATTTCAATAAAAGGCAATTTAAGTTCAGTATATTTTTTCAATTCATTTTTGGTAATACAAAAAAAGAAGACACAATATATATATATATATATATATATATATATATATATATATATATATATATATATATATATATATATATATATATATATATATATATATATATATATATATATATATATATATATATATATATATATATATATATATATATATATATATATATATATATATATATATATATATATATATATATATATATATATGTATATATATATATATATATATATATATATATATATATATATATATATATATATATATATATATATATTTACACAATACAATAATAATAATAGGGAGGAGGAGATATAAATAAAGTTTCACCAAGAAAAGAAAAGCAAAAATCCTTAAAATAAACATCAAACAATTAAAAAACAGTGGTTAGTTTAAAAATATGTAAAACATAGTAATATAAAAGCAATAATACAATGCATACACGCATACATATATCAAGCGCCCATAAGCAAAACAAAAATTTAAAAGAAATTGAAAACTATTTGTACATTTATCGGATTAAACATTAAAAACTATTTTTAAAATATACAAATGCATTCTCATTCAAAAATTTTCACACGTACCAGTGCTGGGAGCAAAAACAATAGAGTTTAAAGAGTAAAATTGAGCAATCAGTGGTGTGTGTGTGTGTATGTTTGTGAGTGAGTGCGTGAGTGAGTGAATATGGACATTGATACTTGTTTTGTAATTGTTGCATTTAATGAGATTTCCTGTTTATTACATTCAAGTAAATAAAATATTGAACAATTTAATACGAGTGTTAAATAATTAGGAAAATTGTTTTGCTTTTTAAATAATGGCACAAGGTCCACGATATATCTGAAGCAGATTAAAAAGAATGTCCGTACGTCTTCAAGATAATATTATTGCCGAGCTATGTTAACATTTGTCGTGCATCATCTTAATTTTTTAAATAAATATATATTTTGAAATCTAGAATTAATAACATAAAACCGACTGCTGATTCAAACTCTACATCCCAAATTATATTAGAAACAACTTTCATTTGCTTCAATCTAAAAGTTGATCCAAGTTTCGTAGCTCGTGTTATTGACAACTTTTTATTTTATTCACAATTAAGTAAGGGAACTCAATTGATAACAATCACGATTTTCGTACAAACGAGTAAATTTTTTTGAGCAAAAGGTATCCTTGCACTGAAATATGGTTCAAACACCACGAATGTTATAGGTGGCTTTTGTGAAAAATTTTTTGAAAATATAATTCCACTGTGCTTGAATTCACAACTTTTTTTCTTTAATAAGCTGGACACTCTATTGGTATAGAAAATTCGAGTACGCTGATTTCAATGATGCTAGCCGTTTTAAACATACATATGTGCCAAATTTTATTTATTATGAAATAATACACTGTGCTTTGCTACTTGCAAAACTAACAAAATATTTTCCGTTTAAAACAAAAATCTTATTCAAAGTTATACCTAATTGAATACCGAAATAAGAAACAAATATACCAATGTACATTAGGATAGAGCGTTGATGTATGAAGGTTAAAAATGTATCCAATCGGTTTTGAATACCTCCAAGAAGTGGCGCGTTCGCCCCTACCATGAACAACTATCCAATTTGCAAATCACCACCTTTCAGAAGAGCGCAATAATCCGTTAATTGTAAACTCAAAATGTGCGTATTCCCAAAAGGCAGGTTTTAACATATTTCTTATTGAATCCTATATAATAACTTCAACATTTTGCAACGAGGCGGGTCGTACCCATTAGAGGACCAAGTTAACGAATTTAAAAAATGAATTTTCAAAACTCTAATGATCGAGCTCAATAGAGAAATGCTTCACTAAGAAGCATCCATTATTGCTTTTTGTAAAAGCCACATTTTGTGCTAGGAAAAAATCTAGTGAACTTACTAAAATATTTTACCATGAAAACTAATAAAAATGTTGAAAATCGGAATATCACAATAAAAACAAAAGTATGATCCAAAAGTTTAGGTAATTGAGTCCCGAAATAAGAAATTAACATACCAATGGATATTGTGACATAGGGCACGTATACATAATATCATCAGATCAAAAAGAAAATCAGTATAGGAAGTCACAAATTAAATGTTAATAGCATGGTTGATATACAGCAAGAACTAGCATTTACTAGGGGGCTAGTGAGGGCAAGAAGTATATATATCAACTGACACACGAAAATCACTAAAGCCAAAAAATAAGGCTTCTGCTAAAGCAGTTTTAGTACGTAGACTGACATATACATACATAAAAGAAAAGCTTTTTTTCGTTCAACTGAAATTTGTAATCTAGCATTGGGCATTTCGTCATTACAAGCTCGAATAAATTGAAATATACTTTTCTCACAGTGTATTTATTTTATTTTGCAAAAAACATTTAAGTAGTTAATCTATTTAATTAATTATAAAAAAAATCTCCAACTTATTATATCGCAATCTGTTTTTTTGGCTTTTAAATTGAGCGCCACTTTTGGAGGGTGTGTGTGGCATAAAAATTTATATGCACAATTAAGCATAAAATACTGGAGAATTATAAAAATATTATTATAAAAAATATATTAATGTTTAAGAAATTATAATAAATTTTGTATGATAACTGATGAGAACCATGGGTGTGATAAGTTAATAGAATTAATGTGAATGTTGAACATTAAACTTTCAAATTCGAGCACATAAACACATATATATTGAGCCTTTGCTGCAATAGAGTCATAACTCAAATAAACTTGTTTTGCAGAAAACGAGCTTAAAGTTTTTATTTTACTAACAACTTAATGGTAAAAGAAACTTTTATTCTTCTCTCAAGAGTTGAGTATACAAGGTATTTGTATGAATTTTTTACATAAAATTAAGAACGATATGACGAGTTATTCCAGTGTTTAAATAACTTAAGTCGAAGTAGCAAAAGTTGTAATTTTTTTACTTTTTACTGCTTTGGCTTTTTCCAACTGTTTAAAATGAGCCAATGCTTTTGCTTATGCTTATTGAAAAAAAAACAGCAGTCACAGTCGAAGCAGTTTTATGAACAATTGCGCGGCACTTTCAACAGTCTGCTTTTACACAGCTCAACAGTTTTTCAATAGTTTTGCTTTTGGTTAGTATCGTAAGTAAAAGTCGAAGCAATATCTTTGCTTTTAGAAGTGCAGTCGCAAACTGTCACAGTCGAAGAATCAAAAGCTTTTGCTTTTAGATGTAGTTTTATCACGTTTTTGTTGATGTTTTTGCACGTAAGATAAGAATCAATAACAAAAAGCACTTGAATGCGATTGCTTGCAACTTCTAAAAGCAAGAGTTTGTGCTTCAGATTTAAGATTTTCAAATCGTCGACTGTTGAAAGTGCTGTGTTTGTTGCAATTATTCATAAATCGTTTTGTGATTTAGCTTTAAATGAAACTGCCGTATTTTTCCAAAGCATAAGCAGAAGCCAAATCATATGAAATGAAAATCATTGCAGTTTTTTTAACACTGATTAATTCTGCATTATTAAATACAAAATCCCTTTTTTGAGTTATGACTCTATTGTAGCAAAGGCTCCATATGTTCATATGTATGCATATGTGTATATGAAAGTAACCACGCAGATATAAAATATGTGAGAATATATTCTTTCGACTATTTTGTCATTTGTTTCTTTAGAAACTAAATTGAGGTCACATGACGCAAAAAAATTAAAATAAAAATTCAATAAACATGGCAGACTTGATGTCCCCAAGCAAAATGTTACTCGTTTATATAAAATTTTCAGATATTTAAAGGCCTAAAAGTGAAATAAATTTAAATAAAAAAACCATCAGCAGTTGGCTAAATTCAATATTTAATTTGCATCTGTATGTGTTAACCGCCTTTCCTGCCAATGTGAGTTTATTTTTGTGTAAATGTAAAAAGCATTTTATTTAAAAAACAAATATTATGCTTTAGGATTTTTAGATTTTATTTTATTTCTATTTATAAAATTTTCCATTTTGTATTTCTATTTCAACAGTTTCCACAAAAAATTTGTTGTAGGCTTTTCTGTCATTCAAAGACACTGCGTGTGTAATTTTGCAACTATTATCCTGTCATTTGAAACTACATCAAAAAGAGAATTTCAAAAAGAAGGTCAAATTTTTATCTTCAATAGTCAGTAGTTTTTAATGTTATTTTGTATTTCGTTTTTTTGTGAATGTATACTATATTTTCTATTTTCATTTCTTTCTATCTTTAATAGATGAAAAGTTCAGTTGTGTTGTAGTTTTTCATAGTTACATGTGATTATTTGTTTATCTCAAATAAATTTATCAAAAACTATTACAATATCAAGACTAAAGTGCAAAAAGATTTTGAAACAATGATAGTGAATGTTGTAAAGAAAGGTCTACTAACTATTTTTATAATTTTCGTTTAATAAAAACAAGTGTATGATTGATGTTTAACAAATAAAAGTAAATTGTTCTATGTAAACAGATTTTGAATAGAATTTGAAGTTGGTTTATTTTTTGAATTCTAAGGCAAAGAGTGTTGAAATGAAAGTGCTTAAAAGTGGACTGAGCATATACTTTTCTGCCCAAGAGATCTTTTGGGTCGCATTGCTTGTGGCATTTACATAATGATAACAAAACGCGCAAGTACGTAATTCTATAAATAGCTAAGTTTTCTCTATCTGTTATCTCTACACACAGGGACAAGATATGCATGCGGCTTGGTTGCTTACAACAATGTTATGCTCTCAGCAACAATGTATTTTTGAGAAAAATAAGTTAATATTCAGCCGTGTTACAGCTTCTGTTCGAAATGGTTTTGATTCCGTACTTGTCATTCCAAAAATGTTAATTTTTGGTGCTTTAGATTCCGTTTATTTTGTAATTACTTTTTAAAATGATAAAGTTTACTCTTGTTTTTGTAAGCGAAGCTCACATCATTAAGCTTTTTATTAACATTAAAACCTTAAGGCCAAATATTTATTTGCCGCTCCTAAAACTATGCACGTTTTTTAGTATTTACTGCAAATGAAATTGTAGAGTCTTTACCAATTTCACTTTGAAATTTTAAAGTGGTTTGATTACGAAGAAAATTTTCGTTTTTCGTTTTCTGAAGAAGCAACTTACGGAATTGAAACCACTTTCGAGCTGACTAGGAGGTCTGTCACAGAACTTGTACGAAAGTGAAAATATTCACATTTTTAAATTCGTAACGTTTTGGTTTTGCTTCTTCAGCTTTCACATTTTTTTATAACTAAGTTCTAACACAAGGAAATAACATACCTTAAGGCGCCACTACGAACTTAAAAAACTTACCAAGCTAATATTAATTTGTTGCTCCTAAAAGTATGCAAAAGGATTTTTTATTGCTGTTTTTTTTGTATATTCTCTGAATATTATTTCTATTTTTTTTGTTGTAGAGTGGAATTGAAAACTCAAAATTTTTAATATTTTCGTATTCTAGAGAAGCTAAACATATTTTCGTTTTCACTTTCGTACTACATTTGTTTCTGTGACACACCTGTAAATCCAAAGTTTTATTACACTATGTAACAAGCAAAATAACAAAAATATGAATCTCTAACTACAAAAAGAATAAAAATTTGGATTCCTATTGGTAAGCTTTTTAAGTTTTATTATTTAAATAAAATTTTGGATATTTGAAGAGACTGCTTCACTGTTCTCATCATAATTTTAGAAATGGTTTTGCAAGTTTTCAAAAAATTAACGTCAAAAAAGACTTTTCGCTGAACACGAATATGAAAATAGTTTATTTTTCTTAAGAAGCGTTTTAAAGATATTTTGGAATATCGCGTTATTATCCTGCTAAATATATTGACTGATACTGTTTCATATATCTGTCGTTTCATATATCTGTGGTAAAACTTTTTGCGAAGAGCAGTTTAAAGTTTCAAAAACTCGCTTCTATTTCCATTCACATTTTTACAGATAATTGTTAGATAATTGATAAAAGTTAGAAAGAAGAAAAATTGATAGCAAGTAGATTAATACATGGCTCGACACGATCCCTCAATATATGCAATTTTGTCCTAAGTTAGGACTCCCAGCTAGTGTAGCCAGATGAGGGGATTTGTCCCCAAATAGGGGATTTCAACTTTTATTTGAGGGATTTTTTATATTATTAAATCTTACATTTTCCTTTGTAATTTAGCTAAGACTAAAATATTTTTCAAGTAAATTATTTTGGATATTTGAATGGCAGTCCAGGAGAAAGTTGTGTTTGAAAATTTAATACTGCGAAAAATTTTTTTTACCAAAAATTTGCTTCCCCCTAATATATGGTGAGTTCCACCACTTTTTGTATCAAATAGTGCAAAATTTTAAAATGTCACATGATATAAAACCAGTCAGATATTTTAATAATAAAGGAGCTACGAGTAATTTCCTTTTTAATATAAATAGGCTAAATTCGTAACTAAGAAGTAGACATCATCAATATTCCAAGAACAGAATAATGTTGGTTTCGGAAGCTGTCACACTTCCATCCACCATTTCTCATTCGTATCTACTCTATCGGTTGTGAAATTTTCAAACGAGAATTGCATCACTACTAAATTGATGATAATTACGAAAAATTTCAGTGTTACAGTCGGCTAATTTTTTTCATGCCAAATTTTGTAATAACTATTGTAGTACTATGAAAACTACCTGCATAGTGCATATATTGCAAAAATTACCTAAATTCAGGCGAAAATTGCTGGGATCGCATACATGTTTCAAAATTGGTTCCGAGTCCCTTGATTTTTTCCAGAAATTAAAAAATAAACAAAACAAAAAAGGGTAATACATATTTATGTATCAGAAAGCAAACAGTAAAATAGCCAAACATTCAAAAATCACTTTAGGGAAAATTTTTTGCATATAATTACAAAAAAGTTTAAAAATTGATACAAAATTACAAAACCTGTAAAAAGGGGAAACCAGAAAATAAATAATTTTTATCGCGACAAGAATGATTAAATTTTGTCATAGCTTTCTAAAATCGGAAAAATTGGTTTAAATCAATAATATATTATATATGACGAAACCCCAATAAAAGAACATTAGTTGTGTAAATGACAAAGCTTGAAAATTGCAAAAATATCAGTACAGTAAGACATGTGTGACTTGTTTCAAAACCATTAAAAATAAAAATGTTTATCCCAAAAATGTTCGAAATCAAAGATAGGCTGTGAAAACCGAAAATATATAATTTTTTTAAGTCGCTTAAGCTTTGGAACTGGAGAAATTCGTAAATTTTTATAATAACCTTTTCTGTCAATAAGATTTGAAAGAAACATTTCCACATCACCTGGACTGAATTCATAAGATGTTTTTACGTGCTAACAGGATCAATAGAGAACTTTTCGGAGTAAAAAAATCGTTTGTGATATTTTTACTCGACTAGCTTTTTGCATCCCTAATCAGCAAATAAAAAAAAGAGTTCATGAAACAAATTTCAAGGAAAATTCAATATAAATCTTGCTCTTATTATTAGTTAACATACAATTTTAATAGAACAATTGTGTATAAAGAAATATTTTTTAATTGAAATGTAGTGTTTATTTTAGACGAAATTTATTTGCTGGTGTTTAAACATTGTCTATATGCAACATTTCATTGGTGCTTTACCAAATCGTCAGTAGACTTCAAACACAATTTTGAACACTTACAAGCCCTTTATCTAATGCACAGACTTTCAAAAACCATTTGAGAATTTACAAATATGTAAATGATTTTCAAAAATAAGCAAAGTAAATACAATTTTCAAAGCCTATTTTGCTTATTTTTGAAAATCATTTATATATTTGTAAATTCTCAAATGGTTTTTGAAAGTATGTACATAAGATAAAGCGTTTGTAAGTGTTCAAAATTGTGTTTGAAGTCTACTGATGATTTGGTAAAGCACCAATGAAATGTTGCATATAGACCATGCTTAAGCACCAGCAAATAAATCTAATTTAAAATAATATTGTGACAACATGTCAAATAAATTTCATAAATGTAGTGTTTATTTTAAACAAAATTATTTTGGGGATAACATTTGGGGATTTTTCTGTTTGAAATGAGGATTTTTGAGGAATTCACTCTTTAAATTGGGCACACAAGGTGAACTTTATCTGGCAACACTGCTCCCAACGCCGCATTTTCAGCCAGTAATACGACTGTATTAATTGAATCCAAATATATTGAGTTAAAGAAAAAAGTGTATATTAGATTTTTTCAATTTATCATCTTAAGATTGAGATGAATAATTTTTGATGATCATTGAGATGAAACAAATTGTTAATTATTTTAAGCCTAAAGTTAAAGATGATTTTATGCAGTAAGCATGAAGCAGAGATCTGACAAAAGTTAAGATCTAACAAAATTAAAGAAAGTTATAAGCCATTAAGTGAAAAAGCTGAATATTTTAGAAACATATTTTCCATCAGAAGAAATTGCGAAAAATTTAAATTGTTTAAATTACTCTTTAAAAAAATCGGACGAGTTGGATTGTATCTTAAATATTTTGGCGCGCTAAGCTAAAATCTTCGATCTGCTAAGATATATATTTATATATATAATTTTCAAGATATGTCGTTCTTTCCAAAATTGAGGGATTTACATGACATATTCTAGGAAATGTATAAGTTTGTGGAAACACTAAAAAATTGCATATTTTACATATGCAAAATTTTGAAATTTTGAATATGAAAAAGAAGACAGAGATCTCTTGGTGTTCATATTTTTTAGATTACGAAGTTGTGCTGATATTTAAATAAGCAACAAAAGACAAACTTGAGTGTAATAAAATAGATAATATCTTAACGCATTTTTGATGCTTTGAAAGAAGTATAGTTTCATGTAAGAAAAGAGCTCCCAAGTGTAACATTGCGGACAAAAATTATGCGTCTTTCGAAGCACGTGGTACAACAACAACAAACAACTCTCGCCCTGCTTTGTGCGATATTAGCATAACTTGAGAACGGGGCATCCGACTTCAATAAACAAAAATGCAAAAATTTGATAACCAGAATAAAAGTTGTGACTGTATAGAAAAAGTATTTATTGTCTGAAGGTAAAAAATTGGATATAAGTCAAATATTTAAATTATTTAATTAAGTTTATTTCTTTGTTTCGCTTCAAAGAATTAAGAAATAAATGTTGTGAGTTCAACATCTGCTACTCCTCCTACTGTGCCAGTTAAATTATGCACAATAGTTCAAAATTATTTATCAAATATGTCTTGTCTTGAAATTCGGATCAATAGTTTTTCAAGTACAAGACATGATTTTTATTCTATTTGTTCAACGACAATTTTCCATTAGAAAATAAAATATCGCTGTTTAGGTGTGAGTGAAAGAAACGATTTGATAGAGTGTGAGTGACAACTAAAATTATGTCGGATGTAAATAATTGTGAGGGAATAATTATCTGTATGTGTGTATAACTGAATTTGTGTGTGTGTATTTGTAAAACTTCTGCAAATGAAAGATTTATGTTGAATTTATAATTGACATTTTTAAAATGAATTGAGAAAATTAAAAAAAACAAACAATTATAAATTAAGAAAAGAATGACGGATGCATGATAAAGCAAAATTTCAAAACAATAATTAAAAATAAAAATAATTTTTTTTTGTTTCAGCGTCAGCCATCTTTATGATTATATATGAATATAATGATAGTTTAACAAATATATTAATGCCATAGTTTTTATAAACACAAGTTTACTGCAAAAATATTCAAACAAACATGCACACACTAAAGCATAAATGCTTTCTATATATTTCAATCATATTCACATTTGTGTGCTTAATGTTTGTGCATTATGAAAACAAATCCTTACGAAAACTATCTGATTTAAAATTGTCGAGAATATTAAAATAATAAAAAATACATTAAAAGAATTACAAGGTTAGATAAGAATTTAAACAATTAAAAATGAGTAACATTTAGAAGAATGACAATGACCAAAAAGAACCGGAGGGGGAAAATTGCAGAAACTACACACAGATCCCAGAGCATGAAATATAATCAAAGATTTGAGTTGAAGATTTTGACATTCGTTTTATAACATTTTCACTAAATGTTCAAATGCGAGACTGCAAAACAATTAAAGATTTCACTTTAAGATGTTGATGCCACTCGTGTTGTATCGATGTTGTAGTAAAAATTTTAAGTTCTTGTTAGTAAGTGTGCTAGAATTGTATGTTATGTGTCACTGTATGCACTGTATCTAAGGTTATGTAAACAAACTGAGGCTTAAATACACACACACACACACACACATACGTACATACATATACAGATAACTTTTGTGAAAACTTTTTGTAAAATAAAATACGCAAATCTTACAACATTCTATATGGTTTAAGCAGCATATATATACATTTGCTGTATCTGTGTTTGTTCAACTGTGTTTATGTGTATACTTTATCACAAACGTTCTTAAGCAGCTTCTTTTTAAGTATTCATATTTGTATCTTTTCGTATAATTAGAATGGCGTTTAACCTTACGAAAAACAAACACAGCAAATCTACTTATACAAGATATTTATGTACTATTAGGGTATCATATTTTTTCAAGTAGTTGTTTTTAAGTCCCGTTCCGAAATTTTGTTCGATATATTGAAAAATAAGTACCCTGAAAGTTAGTTATAGCCCTTAATATTATTTTTAAGCACTTTCCGAGATCGTAAAAAGATTTTCCATTCAAAATACACACAGAAAAAATTATTTCCCAAAATTTTGCAATTAACTCTTTGCTCAGAACATTTTTATTTTCAATTAATATTTTAACTGAATCAACGTTTATTTCAATTGGTTCTATTTTTTTTTAATAGAAAAATTTCTACATGTCAATTGTGTGTAAATGAAACAAATTTAGTTTGCATGTGTGAGAATTGAATAATTTTTCTGAGTATTCGATATTGCTTTATAATTGTCATGATTATTTTTTAAATTTCAATTAATTTTTTAATTGCTATAATATTCTTTTATTTGAAAAAAAAAATCGAAAAATATTTTCAATTAATTCTGTAATAATACAATTTTCATGATTGGTTGCAAACTAATTAATTTCGTAATTGGATGTTCGTTTCTCTTAATTGAATCTTGTTTTTACTTTTTTTTAATTCTATAAATCTGCTGCAAAAAAGTGAGAATTTTAGGTAAAAATCAACTACAATGACCAATTCCCAGTACAAGTGTAAATTGAGCTAAATTCAGGCAAATTTTATAAAATAAGAAATTTTCTCATAGTTGTCCGATTTGGGCCAAATTTTGACATGCGCTTACTGTAATATAGTTTTAAATAAATTGAACTTAAATTTGGTAAATTTCACAAAATTTGATCTTTTAGCTCAATGCAGCAGGCCAGAGAGTTACCCGATTTTACAAAAATTTTCAATACCTGAATTTTAGACAAAATACCATAATAATCTGCACAGCCTTCGTTTAAATTGAAAAATAAAAAATTCAATATATTTCATTGTCACCCTAATCTACATAATATACACTCAATAAATATTATGGTAGCTTAACATTTTTTAATTTGTATGCGTAAAAAATGCTATGGTTTTTTAAATTATATGGTTATTCCCGATAACGTGAGTTATGTTTATTATAAACACAAATTATTTCACATAAATACTCATAGTATACTATGAGCAGTTATAAAATTAATGTATGCTGGGAATGAGTAAATTCATTCAGCTTCATAAAAAGAACGTTAAGAACACAACACACAAACACAAATTTAAGATTCTGGAAATATCAAGTAATAAACAACACACATAGGTTCTGATCGCATAAGTAAATGAAATAAATCTGTTTCCTCTAGGCTACTAATCCGATTAAAAAATTATGTATATAAAAGTCACACGAGCGGACCTAAACCCGACTAGAAATTTTCCCAATACTCATATTAGGACCCGATTAGGAATGCATGTGGCAAACCCAAAAGGGTTATCCCATTTGGGATCAGATCTGGAACTTGTTGGGATAGCCCATCTACAAATTAGTGACTTAACATAAGTTCTTCCCAAGCGTGAAACTATTGGAAACTTGTTGGGATAATCTAACACAGATTTTTAATCGTATTTTTTCTCATCTTCAACAGCGGTGATTGCTACATACATTTGTCTCTTGGATAGCTTCAGCAATTTTAGTTCAATATTAGAGTTTAATATTTTCCCGATTTTAGCAAATTTTTGCAAGATCTTAATATTTCCCCACAGGAAACCAATCGAGTCCCAAATACGTTTCTGCGTTACATCGGAATTGGGATCTCAGTCAGATCCCAAATGTGTTTGCATGAAAATTTCTAGTCGGGAACTTTCAGAAAATAACATTATTGACCACTTGTTGTAGTAAATGCTCAGATATGGCAATTTAAAAATATTTTACATCCTGTAGCTTTCATAGCTACGCCACGATTTCAATGAATATTACATTTTTGTAAAGCTTAGAATTTAATTTTGAAATTTCTTTTTTTCACCTTGACTTTATTTTGTATTTTTTGCAAATATTTTTCTCAATAACTTTGCAAGAACTTCGAAGATATTCTTTCCGCAGCTTTTTTTAACGATTTTAGTTCACAATAATCAAGATCTTGACATTCAAATGAGTTTAAAAAATAGTTAAATTTGAACTAAAATGCAACTTAATTATTACTAATGAAATTTGGAATCTTTTATTAAATCCTTGACATTAGGGGTTCATTATTTTTCAAGTTGGTTTTTTCTTTGGTGTCGCCACCAATATTTTTAGTTCTTGCCCTAAAAATATATGTTCAATTAAAAAAAAATTAGAAATTTTCAAAATAAACCGTACTTAAATCATGTAACATTTCCCATATAAAAATATATAGGAATTTCAGACTTTTTGCATTAAAAAAACAAAGAAAATTACGATATTTTTCTATTAAGATATAGATAAATACGTCCCAGAGAAAACAAACCATATTTCATTAAAATCGATCCACAACTTTGGATTTTATTCACAAGAAAGAAAGCTCAATTAATAAAAATTATGATTTACATACAACATACATACACACATACATTTTTAAAATGTTGCTGTTGTATGAAAATCATATAAACCCTGTAGTCCCAGTTGTTGCCACCGATGTAGTCTGCAGCACAATCATCCTATCGCCCATCATCCACAATCGCCTATAAAACACATTTAGAAATAAGTTTAACGACAATGTGGTATATATTGTCGTGTATAAAGAATTTGTTGTGACAAGATTATAAAAATTTGTGATACAAAGCCTTATTGAACACAACAAGATTAACAACTGCATCGAAGTTTTCGTGTATACGGTTTTTTGCCGACAACAAGAGTAAAAACTGCATCGAAGCTGTCGTGCCACCATTTATGTATGTTAAAGAGTTTAAGTTGCCCACAAAACGTGTTTTTGTATAAAGTTTTTTGAGTACCTCGGTAGGCTAGTAGGTAGCGTGCTAGCCTACCAGTATTGAGGTTGTGGGTTCGATTCAATTATTACATTTTTAAATTCTATTATTATTTTGATGACATTGATGACAACTTTAGTAGCGTGTTACCAACGTTGTCATCAATAAGTTGTGTGCCCTTTGCTCAAAAATGTCTGCAATAGTTGGCTTGGAGTGTCGTCAATTCATCGTCGGTGATATATATTTGTTTCGAAAATACATCGATGATGTCTCGAAGACTTTGCCTATGGGGAATGTACACATATACATATGTATGCATATATACTAGACCACCCATATGTGCAAAATTGTTATTTTTTCTGTTCCCGCTCCTTTTCAGTTGAGTCATGGGTAAAAAATACGAAGTGCCAAAAAAAAAATATTTTTTTTCAAAAACAAATATGTATCAATATAGGCTCAGTTCCCAGTAAAAAGCTAATACCAGGCTTTCACTTCAATTACACACAAGCAATTTGTAATACGTGCTAAGATTTTTAAAACTTTAACCTTTATGTCAACAACAGAAAAATTATACGTACATCACCGCCAGCAATACCTGGGTATGTTTTGTGTTTTAAGAGCGAGGAACACTTTTGCTAACAATATCATAAAATTTCATATCGATATAATTGTTACTTTCTAAACGAAATTTATTTGTTGATGGTTACTAAGCAATTGTCTATATGCATTCCATTTTCTAAAATATAGTGCTTACTACAATATAGTGCTTTACTTTCTAAAATATAGTGCTTTTAAATCTCAAAACAAACTCAGGTATATTGCTGTTGACATAAAGGTTACTCTAGTTTCACCAAATTTGTATATTTTGAGATATGACTACGTTGAATTAAAGTAACGACATATAGATTGCAAATACCTTTCTCAGGTTATGATAAAATAATTGAATCAGCCTCTTAAAAAACTCAAACATGTATAAGCAATTAAAAAATAAACTTATCGACTAAATATTATATTGCGAATTTTTTTGTAAATAGAGGAACACAAGTCGTAAAAAAAGAATGTGAGTCCGATCACAGGGGAGATGTGTAAACATCTAGTAATGAAACATTTTTTTTTATATTCAGAGTTATAATTTTTTTAGTGTTTTGTAAAATATTTTATTATTTTGTATTTGTTGCGGTCGACAAGCTATTAATCAGCTGTTTACTGAAATGTAGCGCATGTAGTTATTTTACAGCAATGGTTTTCGAACTGTACAGCGCTAGCACAATTATATGTTAGTGAAAATTAGTAGCTCCTATTGCGCACTAGATGGTGTTTATATGCAGCTGTTAAGTATGAATGACAATCTCAAAGACGAAGAAAACTTTAAGTTTGACAAGTATAGTTTTTTCTTTTCCTTATTTTGCTTTGTTTTAGTAAATTTCTTATTAAAAGTGCAAAAAATCTTTTTAACGAAAATTTCCCCCTCCGATTTGCGACAAAAAAATTTTGGGACCAAATGTTGTCAAACCCTTTCAAATAAAACAACAAATTTGAAAATCGGTTTACAAATGACAGAGTTATGCATGGGGGTGAGCAAATTTTCCCTATCCGATTTTCGAAAAAAAATTATGGGATCAAACTACAGGCAAACCATTTCCAAAAAAAAAAAAAATTAAAAATCGGTTCACAAATGACAGAGTTATGCGTGTACAAACATAAAATAAAGTAAAAAAAAATAAAAAAATAATTATATACCGTACAAAATAGTTGGAATTACCGCAGTTAAACAGCAAAATAACTAACAGTCAAAGACAAACGCAGTCAATAAACCGTCAGCCAAATATCGCATCAAGTTCAGCAACAAATCCGAGACGAACCGGGTCTAAATCCCGAAAAACTGGACACAAAATCCCCTAAATCCCAGAAGTTCCCGGCAAAAATAAAAAACTGCAACGCCGAAATACTCACTCAATTCAAAAACACGGCAACACAGCACCAACCAACAAACGTACGAACTTACTGCAGGAGTTTGACCTTGAGACTCCCTTTGCCAGTGTTAGTGTATTTCTATGCAGCTGTTAATTTTCTCTGTACTTCTTGTTGTCCGTATGATTACACTAATACACTCATACACAGCTCACACCGCGTTATAGTAAGATTAATCTTACTCAAAATTTGTGATTGTAGTATTGTGGAAAAGATTTTTACCCCCTAGCGTATAGATGTTTACACATCAAAAAATGATGGTGGTTATTAGGTGTCAAACAAATTTTGTTTCGTTGCGTAGTGTATTTATACCAATAGTATAGTTTTTATGAGCCCAGACTGTATGAACAATTTTTATTTATTTTTTAATATCACCTACACGTACATAAATTATAATATTTCAGGTTGTTTTGAAGCTCATTGCGTATGAGTAACTTGTATTAGTGCATATTATACGTAGTATGAAAAAGCGATGAAAAAACCATAGCATACTTTTTGAGATATTTGTGATCGCATGCTTCAGAGCAAATGTTTCAAAATTAATAGTTTATGTGAACTAGTATTTCAAAAGAAGAATAGTGAATGGTTTTTTTGTTAAAATTGTTCGAGGTTTTTGTTAAAAATGCTCGACACCAGGGATAGAAACATTTTTACAATTCTACCATTTGTGGTACAAATTGAACTTATTTGATACAGTTAATAATTTTCCCAAGTTTTAGAACATGTTATTGCAGCTCTTTTATTGTGATATAATATTTTATCTTTTTCGTTCACTCGTACATATTCGTCTTTTTATCTTAAGTTAAACATTTTCGAGGTATTAGGGAATATTTGAAGTGGTCAAATAAATTTAGCTCCTACTGATTATAACAAGGGGTGCGACGAGTATTCGCTTTCGCTTTCGCATTTGCAAATTATTTGCTTGTTTTTGATATTAATATTCGAATTTCCTTTCAATAAAATAGATGCGTATACTTAAAGCGAATAGTACATTTAGAAATAAATCACAAAAAGCTGCCATTACACTGTCTGAGTTTTCATCTGATTTCAATATATAAAGTGAAATATCGTGAATAATATATAATTTTTATTTTTTCGTCTGAGCTCAGTTGAAAATAAAACTTATTATATTTTCATCTGATATACAATTACGAGTATTAAAAGTCATATTCTTAAAGTTATCTATTGAAATCAGACGAAAACTTAGATAGGGTAAAGACGGCATTGGCAAACATTTTTATTGGGAAAGAAGAGAAAATTATATATTCTTGTAAAAAGAATGTTTTGTATTTTAGTTATTAGTTTTTTTATCAATAAATAAGTGGCATTTAAACAAAAGAACTAAAATACAGTTTTGCAATTTTTCATGAGTTTAAAAATACTATGTGCCAAGGCTCATAGTGTGTTGAAAGTATCACACGATATTATGGCAAATGTTTTTGATTTAACTACTTTAAATTCGCGTTGCCTTGTGCTAAAAAAAATTTTACATCGAAAGTCGCTTGGTTGGTTGTATTGGCGTTTAAAAAATTTTTTAAATTAAACATTAGGCGATTTCATTAATACTTTACTCTTGCGTGTGGCAGTATACTCTGAACCGATTGGTACACCTTCCTATTTTTCGAGTTATTGTTTGATGTTTTACACCATATTTTTAGTTATTTTATATCGTTTTTGCGTATTAGTAATTATTATGTACTCGTATATTCAATATATCTGTATGTGGGAGGTAAACTATACCAAGTCACATTTTGAAAATTTTACAGGAGACCGCAAAAATATGTTTAAGAATGCAAATGGCTCTATCTCTGTGGTGCTAACAATTTGACTTTTCCCGAGTATTTTATATAACCGTAATATTTTTTTAAATCTAACATATCCGTAAAAAAATTACGTCATATAATATTACCGTTACTTATTAAAAAGGCTTTGGTGTTGTTTACCTTGCAGATGGTTTGGAGCAGCAGTACTGTCCCTTAAAACATAGGACTTGGCGGATTTCACCTATCGATAGAAAAAAAATTATTGATTCCAATAGTATAAAAAACGTTTTTAAAAAAATGTGACTTGGTGTAGTTTACCTCCCACTTACAGATATAAAATGCTAATTGCATATGACTTAAATGTAATTATTCGGATAAGCATTCGCATTCGCATTTGCTAAGCTCACATTCGCTACACCCTTAGTATTTATAACAAACTAACCTAAATAAATTTTATGTCAATCAGTTGAGATTAAGGTGGATCACATGCCCATCAAAGAGCATCAGCTCAAATTCTATTTTTCACCGACTTTAAAAAAGAAGAAAGTTAACAATTCCTGTGTATTTTTGTTTTTAATTTTTTATGTTTGTACACGCATAATTCCATCATTTGTAAACCGATTTTCAAAAAATTTTTTTTTGTCTGAAAGGGTTGGCCTGAAGTTTGGTCCCATAACTTTATTCGAAAATCGGAGGGGAAATGTAAGTTTTACAGGTTGCCAGTTTAAAGGTTAAAACCAGCCCACTTGGGTCCTCATAGGTCCCATTGTGATGTGAAATTTGCTCCACCCCATGCATAGGTCTGTCATTTCTGAACCGATTTAAAAAAATTTTTTTGTTTCAAAAGGGTTTTCAATATTTTTTTATTTGAAAGGGATTATTGCCTGCAGTTTGGAAGTTTGCTCCGCTTATGCATAACTCTTTCACTTGTAAATAGGTTGGAATATATTCAACCCCCTCAGCATGGGTATTAAATGAAATCGCTTGGCAATACACCATGAAAAAAAGTCCAAATCCAAGGTACAGTCCGAAACAAAATGCCAGATCATAGAGTTTAGATAGGACAGAAAGTAAAAAACAAAAAAATTTTAAAATAAAATAAGTAAAAATATTTTCAAGTTAAATGGTGTTATTGTAATGAAAAATAATAATGATGCAAATAATGCACTAAAAACTAAAAAATAGGGGCAAGATACAACACCACTCTCCTCACCAACATAGGGCATTGATCAGACTAAAATAAAACCGTGGGACACTTCGCATTTCCATTATCTATAGTCAAGAGCCCCAACGACTTTATTTCAGTCTGATCAATGCCCTTATGTTGGTGAGGAGAGTGGTGTGCTAGCTGGTACCTGGTACTACGTAATGATTATTTTAAGCTTTTAGTGCATTATCTGCATCATTCTTATCTTTCATTAGAATGAAACCATTTAAATTAATTTTTTTTTACTTATTTGATTTTCATTTATTTTCAAAAATGCCAAAGAAGTGAAGGCATTAGTGCAATAGCTCGGTAAGCCACTTGAAATCAAAAAATGATTTTATATGCTCATTTATTTGCTAGGTGCCATAGTTTTGCCTTCCAGAGAAACTTTTGGATAAATTCTAGTGTTTTGCAACTAATTATGAAAGTAGAAAATTGCAAAAACCATATAATTTTAAAGTTTGCTTAAACTTAAAAGTCGATTTATTCCATTTTTGGTTTTGTGGCTTATCAAGTTATTGCACTAAGCCTCTCAATTGTTTTAAATGCTTAATTAAGGAAGAAAATAAAAACAAGCTTGGTTATGAATAGTAAAATATTAATTTAGGGAACATGCACGTTACAAAATTAAAATTAATTATTCTAACTCAATTAACTATCTTCTTATCATTTGTCGCATTGTGATTATAATGACTTAAGTGATATAATAAAAACTCTAAAATAAGAGCTACTCGGTTTAAAGTGAACTTTATACTGAGTTTAATTTTTTACAACAAAAAAATTAAACTCTTTAAAGTTTACCTTACTCTGGCTTTGTTTTATAATGCATGGAGTAATTATTTTATTATATGTTTATATATTGCTTATTTAAAAACAGAAAATATAACGATTTTTTTTCTTTTTAAATTATGGCAATTGAGACAATGAAAAGCTAATATTCCCAGAAGAACAACAAAAAATAAACAAAGAAAACAAAGATATAATCAGTATTTTAACAATTGAAATTATACAAAACTTATAAAAAGGGCCATTCCAAAAATCCCATGAATAATAGAATTGAGCTGATAGAATATATGCAAAAAAACAAATAATTTGCTTTTAATCAGGCAATATTGTTGTTACGTTTTTAAAGCTAATTAGTTTGCCATCGTTTTCATTTAAAAAAATGTAGATATCTTTTAGCCACGAGAATTATATAGACTGTTTGTTGTACGCCTACCAAAAGGGAAAGTTCTTGGAAATAGTACAATTTTCATTGCAATAAGCACCATAGATGGCAACATGTATAAGAAGAAGTACATTTTAGAATTTTTTCTGAATAAATTCATGTTTCTAGTAACATTTTTTTCGGTTATATGTATTTATTTATTGTATCTTCAATAAAATTGAACTAACAATAAGTAATCAAATCTTAATTCTAAAGTTTTAAAAATATGAATATATATTTGTTAATCAGCTGTTAGCTGCAAAAAACTTACAGAAATTGGAATATTTAGGCATATAGAACTCGAAGATATGGCATTTTATCTTAGTCTTTTAGATTTTGGTTTAAAATACAATCGCTTTTAGGATAAATAAAAATGACACAAAAATAGTCGCAGCTCCAGATTACGTTGTGCCCTTTGTAAAATGAACAAGAAGTGGACTTTAGGAGTCATAAGGGTTGGCAAATATCGTGATTACCTACATGCAGTGAGGCCAACTCTGTTAGTCGGTTTGGATACAATGTTAGGTTGATGATAAAATCAAACAAAATGAATATGACAACATTCTCTCACACGTTTCGTTAAAAAGAAACTTTAGAAGGAAATCGAGGAACAGGACCTCCTTTATGAATTGCAATAACTATATTTATGGCAAAATATCACATGGATTCTGCATGAGGGAAGATATTACGAAATAATGTAGCTTCGGTTTTTAGGTGAATATTGATGCCTTAACTGAAACAAAGAGATATTTGTATAGATATTTGTATAGATATTTGTATAGATAACCTTAAGGTAATGGTTCTATTGTAGCTCTGTTTAAAATAAGATATCTGTATGAAATTCTATTTAAAATTGATCTTTCGAAAATTTTAAACTTTTGGACGAAATTCTTCAATACATCAATATAATAATATGAGCTAGAGTTTCTTACGTGTTGGTTAAACTTAATTTAACATGTAATTATATTAAACCAGAAACAAATTTAAACATTATTTAACCACCAAATCTGTTTTTCAATAATGGCTTCCTTAAGTTTTTTTATTATAAGTAAGGCAACACTGTAAATTCTTATTTGCAAATTATTTGCAAAATTCTGTATTGCAGTTTTTCACTTTTTTTCCAAATAAATGGATTTTTTATTCAGTGTTTTATATATTGATTGAAATTTTGTAAAAATTATTTAATTTTTTTTTCAAGTATAGAGTTGTTTAATTTATTTCTTGACAATTTTAGCTTGGGTTTAACTGAGCAATGTTGCTCGGTTAAACTGAGACTATTAACTGGATAATCTTTATTTGAAAAATATTATTTTAAGTTTAAGATATAGTTTTTCTTTAAGTTAAAAACTGGCTCTAAGACATTAAATAACCACGCCCCAACCCCTGTGACCAAAACTCTGAAAACAATATCGGCAAAATCAATAAATTTTTTTCGTGATGGGTCTCCGACTTAGACAAAACTTAAAACGTTTACATGTTCAGTTTGGTGTTCAAAGAAAAGGGACTTATTTTTAAATTCGAATTTTCAATGGTGGTATTCAGTGTTTGGTGGAAATGGTATTGCGAAAGAGCAAATGCAAGATATAAAATCTAACAGCAACTTTGTGTATTTTGTAGTTGGATTTTACAAAAAAGATACGATATTTTGAATTTGCTCTTTTGCAAGACCATTTGGATCAAACACTGAATACCGCGAATCTGTTTTTTCTAATTGTCATAACTTTTATTCTACCGATGATAATTAAAAAATTTCTCTCGACATTCGGTAACCACTTCTCAATATTTTGCCAGCAATACTAGCAACGAAAAGCATAGAATATTAGCGAAATTATATATTATTTAGTCATATTGAGCGCTAATATAAATATACATTAACCCACTCCCATGCAAAGCTAGTAAAATAGGCAGAAAAGGGTGTCTCCAATGAAAAGCACTACAAATTCGATTCATATAATGATTTAGAAAGTTACGAAAAATCATTTATATACACGACCAAATTTTCGCAATGATCCTGTTATTTTGTAAAATCAATGTGGTGCGATCATCAATCTTTATGTGTTGGTTTCTTAAAGTGTACGATGCAAACAAACTTGAGAAAGAATTAAAAAAAAACATATTCATTAAAAAAAATAAAAAATGTGTATGTACTTGAGTTTTAATGCTAAAAATTTATTTAAGTTTCCCAGCGGGAAATAGAAAGAGTACGGCTGCCTTCTAGAAGGCAGCCGTACCATTTCTACTTTTCTACTTCTTTTAGATGTACAAGGCCTGCTCGCTCCATTCCATATTCATATACTTTTTTACACACGCTGTCATTGCGGGAAAGATCTTCCGTTTGCTAATTCTGGAAGGCCTGACAAAATGCCTCCTAAAAAGGTCATGTTCAAAGGTTTCTAAGGAAGGTCTGCTAAAAAGCAAATAGAAGTACATTTTTTGGTCTCGATATGTTTATAGCGGGTTCTTTATTTTTGTATAATGTGATTTTTTATTTCAAATTATTTTCCTTCATCAAAGTAAATAGTTTCGCCAGACTAAGTATAAGTTAAGGCTCATTTAGCCGACCGTAACGTTGATGTAGTTGCATGTGCTGATCGTTTCTGTCTCATAGCTTTTTAATGTGACAGAAACGATCAGCACATGCAACTATATCAACGTTACGGACGACTAAATGAGCCTTTAATTAGCTCAAACATAAACGTAAATTTCAGCTTTGTGTACAAATTACTTGCGAAAAAATAATATGAGAATGTTTGTTATTTATAAAGTAAATTTTTGATGAACAAAACGAATTTCTTTTGCTTTGACAGAAAAAATGCTACTCTTTCTCTTCTCCCTTCTCATAGAAGCGAATGTGGAATGTGTATCTTGTCTTTTATACGGAAGAGCCGATAAGAATGGTAATTGTATAAAAAAAAGCAGGCCTTTAATAAGGCCTGAGGTAAGAAGGTCTTCTGAGTTTTCCCGCTGGGGTGTTGTGTCTTTAGTTGCGTGTGTGTGTGTGTTTTGAACGTGTGTAAATGGGCTGATTGTTGTTGGGTAGTCAATGAGAGCCGGTCGTTGCTGGTGCTCTCTAATGTAAAAACTAATATAAAAGGAAATAAAAGGCAAGAAAACTTTATGACAATGTGATGTTGCTTGAAATATATTTTCGTGCTCATTTTCAAAGTCTATTTTTAGGGATACGAACATTTTTTTTGGTTTTTTCTGTTTATATGCATGGATTTTTGAAGAAGTCTCCGACTTGTTCTTTGTATGAGCGCTTTCGTTATTTATGTATGTGTGTGAATCTGTGTATGTATATATGTAAATTTGAATGTACATTTAGATATTTTGCTTTTGTGTGGGCGGCTGTATTGTTTTGTAACTGTTTAAACTGTAGGTCTATGTTTTTTTCCTTCTTTCACTATTGAAGGTTGTGAGTGTCAATGCGTGCTCATTCAGACATTCATACAAACAAACATACATATCTACACAGATACATTTTTATCATGTAAATTTTTTTGCATCGATTCACGCATTTTACAATCGCACATACATATATGTATGTGTACAGACAGTTGCGAAGGAGAGACATTTATGTGTTTAATACCAAGAAATGCATTAAAAAAGCAATTTTTGCTTTTACATATGCATAATTAAAACTGTTTTTTATTGTAAAAATATGTGTAAGTATATATTGTTTTAATATTAATTGCCTTCAGAGTAATATTCAGAATTAATTACAAAAGTGATAAGTAAAATGTATTAAAATAAAATGAACTGATACATACATACATGCATATGTACATATGTATGTATATGCAATAAATGTACAATTTAAGAATACAATATAGTATTTTTCCCGCCCCCAAATCTTGAGAATGGCTGTTATACATATAAGCGAAATCACTCCGAAATGTTAAAAATGCAAAATCGAAAATCTAAAGAAAGTCCCAAGAAACCAAACCTAAATTGAAGTCCCAATATTCCAATCTAGTAACTTTTTGAAGTCTTATGGTAAACATTAGTGTAAACTTTTTGAAAAGCTTACGTAAAATAAAAACCAACAATTTTATAGTTTATGTGAAACATTAAGGATTTCGAATATCACAAAAATTTTTTGAATTAGCTTTTTCGTCTTTTACACAATATTATTTTATTTTAATGCTACCATCATATTAATCATACGTGTAACAATTTTGCCCTAAAATATTGGAAATCCGTATTTTCTTCACATATTTCATATATGTTAACGTTTAATAGATCGTTAAAAGTTTTAACACATAAATGGATAGCTATATTTGTTAATAAATGGTAAAGCAACATAAATTAAAATATGAAGTTTAGTACAGCAGGTAAATTAAATGCTTCTTAAAATTTCACTATTTTTAGAAAATCTGCTCTCCTGGCCACATTTTTGAGGGGACGGCTAACAACTAAATATATCTAATATAAGTTGCAAATAAATTTGAAAAACTCTATGTACGTTTTTTTAAGCGCTTGTTTTAAAGTTTCGTAGAAAAATTCACCATTTTCGTCCAATGACGGATGTAGCGTGCATGCTCTAATCGATTTAAGGGTTGAACTCAAGTAGTTTTTGAAATCTATTCATTTGAAATATTCAAAATAAAAAATTTTAGTTTTGAACGATTACGCCCTATTTTTGTTAAAATTTAATCATTTTTCAGTCTCATTTCAAAGTCTTTATTTTTATTCCTTTTCATGTTTACATGATTTGAAATAACTAAAAAATTATTTCTGCTTAAGAAACTTTACAACAAACTTAAATTCATTAAAATCGCATAACATTTGTAAAAGTTATAAAGCCAACAAAGTTTTCCATTTCCGAGGTAGTCAAGTTTGACACCCTGTAACTCATGGCGTGTTTTATCAGGGTGGTTCAAGCTTAAATACACTTAAAGGTTATGTCCTCTTCTATGATTTTTATATCCATCGTTTTGTAATCGGATCACAAATTTCAAATATACAGTTTTATTACACTTTTTTTCAATTGGAACCACTGTGCATCGTGGTCATCATAATTCATGTGTTTTTTATTTGCCCATCTTTTGGATGGCTGTCTTCTTTTAGTAATATTAACAATTAAAATAATATTTTTTTAATTTGTGTTTGTTTGTCAATTCAGTCAGTGCAATAAATTTCTTAAAAATTTTACACCTCATTCACAAGAACCAATAACAACCCTGCGGAAAATTTGGTGACAAATGATCCAAAAGTACTCGTCCTATGACTTGAGAAAATGAGACTGGTACCAAAAATAAGGAGTAGTGAATGGTGAAAAAGACATATTGTGTAGATGGTCACATATTAAAAAATTTCAGTCAATTTAGTTGGTACTCCGGCTAGTATTGTAGTAAACGGCACTGAACAAATTCGATGCACCTAGATCTAAGGCCTATCACATACTGTCTATATAATATTAATTGCATCACTTCAATGAGACTACCATGCCACTCAGGAACCTGTTCCGTAACTATATTCAGATATTAACTCCAGCTTAACTGGCATTTATAACATTGAAATATAAGTTCCCCTGTGGTCGAGTGGGTAGTGTACTAGCTTGTCATGCCGGAGTTTATCGGTTTGAATCCTATCAAAGACACCGCTTAAAAATAAAATACAATTTCTACTTGGATTTGTAACAATAAAGAAATAAAATAATCGCTTAAATTAATCGAATTACAGCTGAATTTGGAATAATATTTATATATAATGTATATTATTCTACACCGACTAGGACTCCATAAGATAGTTCCGAGACAAGTTACAAGGTGCATACAAAGTATCAATTAACACCATCCTAAGCTATCCCCATGTAAAAGTGGCTGGTTTGCTTCATAGGAAGTGTTAGAACTCGGACTGGTCCCTACGACCTGGGGACCGGTTACGTGACTTGTTTTGTGTCAGTTCCATTTACCGTAGGGAACATAAAACATCTTTTTTAAAATATGGATGGGAAACTCTGTTTTTTTCAGAATATTTCTGATAAATATTTTGTGAAATTTAAATATTAGAATTCTTCAAAACTACACAAAATATGACCTAAATATGTCCTTGAAGATGAAGTTTGCCAATTATTTATAACAACCACGAATCTATGCTGTCATCAGAAACAAAATTGCATTTGCATTTTTCCGGTTCGATAGTTATGACCAACTTTCATGGCGTCATATTTTCTTTTCGCATGAACAGTTAGCTGGTTTTTGTTACAAATAATTTTTTTATTGTAATCTTTATAACAAAAAACTAGTTCAATTGAATATTGATTAAGTTAATACTTAATGGAGATGGTTAAAGCTTCTATATTAAACAACTAGAGATTGTTTTTTTTATTTATTACTTGCCTGATTCAGTAAAAATAAAAAATCTGTTCGCTCTAAAATTTGTATGCAAATCAGTTGGCTAGCCTGAAACTAAAGTGTTCTAAGTAATATTTTATATATAGTGAGTTAGACGACTTTCGAAGTTGAAATTAGTGAAAAAAGCAATAAATTTTAAAGTGGTGAGTAACGATAACCATATTTGGGTGACATAATGGTACATAGACCCCTTTGCCTGGATTAATTTATCGTCGTTATGTTCGAAAATGCTCATAAATGGATTTAGCCAAAAATGTTACTTAGACTACTTTAGTTCCAGGCTAGCCAGATTAAAAAATTTTAAAACTGAGTATATTTCATAAAAACTTTTAAAAATACGTTTTTTGCCATGTTAGTAGATCTGGATGTAAAAGCCTTTTTAATTATATCTTTCAATTTAAAAATAATTCATTCGATAATATATTTATTTCACTTGAGACTAATAAATCTTCATAGTTCACAAATTTCCGGTTTCATAGACTTGTTGGAAAAAAAATCTGTCGCTATAACTTTCACTTCTATACTTCGAATTTGTTTTCCAAAAACTTTGTAATAACTATTAATTGCTAAATATTGTTGTATACACAGAAGAAATTTGTTGACTTTCCTATGATAAGGATTTTGGTATATTGTTGTATGGAAAAGTGATAATTCAATAAAAAAAAGTTTTTGAATTTTCTGCGATACATTTTTTTTTCTATATTTGATAAAAAAAATTTTTTGAAAATATTTTTATTTTTCCCTAATAATTTTTTAAGAAATTATATTTTCAACAAACACAGGCTTTATTGAATTTAATGCTGTTTTCAAAAATTACCGTTTCTAAATATTTAATTTTTTCTTATATTAATTTACTTCAATAGAATTTTTGGAAGTATATTGGCTTAATTAAAATCAGTGTGGTACTCTGTAATTAGATTCGAAATAAAACCGTTCATATTTTCATGTTGCAATCCTAAAGAAATTTCTTTCTATTCAGATTACAGAGTGACACTAAGCTTGAGTTCTTTTAATCAAAATTAGCTTTGACTATGTGAAAGCTGAAGCATACTGTTCTCGAAGTACACAATATCCTCTAATCGATCTTAAACTTACAAAGGAAATGTATAAATGGGTAATCACCCCGACCTAGATCTTTGGATTAGACAAAGTAAGAAACATGAAAAAGATTTGATTATTTTAAACTAATTTTTTAACTAACAAATTTTTTTTAATTAACTAATTTTTTAATTGAACAAATTTTTTAAATAATTCAATTGAAATTTTAATTAATTTTATTAATATTTTAATAATTTCATTTAATCTTTTAAATTGATTTGGTATTTAAAATTTTTGATTTCATTTTTCTTTTATGTTTTTCCGTGGTTTGCCTACACAGAAAAAATAAAATTTAGTTTTCAGTAAAGTAATTTAATGAATTAGTAAATATTTTGTCCAGAAACGGACCTATAAGCAAGTTTCCAAATACAGACAAAAATTTTTCCACAATTGCATTGATAAAAAATTCGAGCTTTCAAGCAAACTATTTTAACAAAACAAATAAATCCTATACTGATTTTTTCGGAATTCATAAAACCAACTTTTTATCTCAATCTGTAAAACATTTTGTCGAAAAATATTATCATATATTTATCAAAAAATTTACAGAATCAAACAAAAATATTTTCTGAATTGTTTGCAATATCGAGCCTTAACCGAAAGAAAATCGTAACCTACAAAAAGTAAATTTACAGGAGAAGTATTTTTTAATTATATATTCTTTAAATCGAAGTAGAGCTGTCATATTGAGTACATAAGATAAGAAATATGTAGTGTTAATCGTTTTAATAAATTTAATATGAGACAACGCTTGCGTGTGTAGGTTAAACTATTTTTGATGTCATCAATAATCAGTTAATCTAATAAAATTATTTTAAAACAAATAATTGTTAATTATTTACCTATTTCATTGTTATCCTTGTAGCTTGTATAACCAAAACTTTGTCGTTACAAAAAATGTAAACATTTGAAAATTTAAAGGCAAAATGCACTTACGATAAAATTTCTTTTAATGTATATTTCCGTAACGAAAGTTAACATAGCTTTGAAACTTTGACAGATAGTCTAAATGGTCGTTAGTACTCGAATTTCGCCAAAAAAACGAGCTTGAAAATATATGTTGGTTACGATTTTCCTATGGTTAGGGGTCTATATATCAAGCAAACTTTTTGTCTGAGTGAGTAAAAACTCTTTTTTAATATTTTTAAGAATTGAAATTATGCATTTTTAAATAATACATTATAAATAAATTAGCTTATATAAAGACTCTAAAAAATAAATGAGAGCTACTGCAACAACATTAAAAAGGCTACTGATGCTTACAGGGTGCAACGTATTGATTCACTCAGAAATTTTCAGTAAACAAAATTTTTACAATTTACGTTTGATACTAATTGTGTGGATTCCGGTATTGCACTCCGTTTGCTATCATTGCTGTTGTTGTTATTTATGTGTATGTTATTGTTTTTCAACGACACAGAAAACGGCTTTTTATTGCTTGGTTTTAGTGTTTGCGTCCTATATAAAAGTCAAACAAAGAATTCACTGTTTTAGTAAAAAACATTTACTGAAAATTTAATTTTATTGTAGACAAACTTTTGTTTGACATTTTTTTGGTGATAATTTTTTCTGTGTAGAAATAAGATGGTATTTTACCTATCTAGAATTAAGTTATCTTTTCGATCTCACAACTTTTTGCCTTATTTTTACATATATGTGTTTATGCGGATCTGACTAAATTTTTCCAAGTTTTTATTTATTTTTTATATTTGTATGTATGTATAACATAGCGATGACTAGGTCAGGTGGAAAGTCGAGAGTACTAAAACAAATAAGGGGATCCTAGTTCCCGTTTTTAGAGGGGTTAATTTGCAATTCGATTCGAAAAGACATCTGTTCGATTTGGTATGTTATTTACATTGCAATTCGAAAGCAGTTTCTTTCGATTCGGATTATTGACTCCCCAAGACCTACCTGTATACTAAATTTCAGATCTATAGTTTTAGTAGATTTGTCCGATACAAATAAGGTTGCATCCTAGTCCCCTTGGATAACAAGTTCCCGTTTTGAAATTTTTCTCACAGTTTTTGGATTTTGCTGATTACTTGCTTACTAATTATAAATTTCGCCCAGGAAAAAAGTTGCAAGTTTGAGCACAGTGTTACTTTAATTGGCAATTTAAAACTTTGTATTTCAATTATATATTTTAGTTAATTAAATTTTTTTTAATGAGTTGTTACTATTAATTTTGTGATAGTTTGAAATCTAAATAAGGGTCTGAGAGTGAAAAGTGTCAAAACTGAAAATTGATTTAGATGCAGTAATCAACACTTTAAACTAATATCTATCACTCTACAAAAATTGAGACCTGTATGCTGACCTCAAAGAACTGTATGTATTACAATGCCAAAACATTAAGTGCAAAATGCACGGGAAGAAAAAATCAATTAATCAGAATTTTTTTCACTTGTGTTTCTTTGCTTCTCAGACCATCAATTATTTTTAATCCAATCCACAATGATTGTAATTGAGTCTATGCTTCCTCCACTCTTAAGAAAACAGTTTAAATTAAGAATTCTATTAATTTATTAAAGTTCTAAGTAGAGTAAAAAAATACAAAAAATATGTTGAGTTAAGCCATTTTAGTAGCATATACTAATTTCTTAGAAATTTTACAGCCATAAATAAAGTCATGCATAAATTTTCACAATCTTTTGCATTTATACATGCTCAATCAGATAACTAGTATTTTGTGATTTCAAGGATTCATGTGTGTGTTTCAAGTTTTATCTGTGCAACATTTTTGTATGGTATGTTAGAAAATAGTTGGTTAAAAAATATGTAAATTGAAGGCATCAGTTTGGTCCAAAAAAATTTCATTTCCATGGAATTTTCATCAGTATCGTCAATGTCACGTAGTTCTTGTTGTTCTTATTGTTGATGACATTAATTGTAATCCATGAAAATTGAGATGATTAAAATGTTAAATGATTTAAATGTTAACATTGTGAAGATGATTGTTAGATATTGTGATTTTTCAGATGACCTTAACGATGAGAGTTGATTTTATTGATGGATTAATTGATCGATTGATTAATTAAAAAATTTTGTGAGTGCCATTAAAAAATCCTGCTATTGTTTTGTATATTCATACTACCTTATAGTAGACGTAGGCATTGTCCATAAGTTTGGGTTTACTTTATAGGTTTTTTTGGATTTATGCCTTTTGCAGCTGGGAAATTAATCCTAAAAGTATGCTACGTTCTTTGACGTAATTAATGTGTTTGTTTGGGTTTGTTGTTACTTCCTTTTTGTGTAAATTGCAGTTTTTCCTACTGCTTTAGATCTTTTTGTTGTTGTTGCTGTTGCTGCTGCAGCTGCTGCAGCTGCTTTTTTGTTATTTTTATGGATATTGTTGCTGTTGTGGTGCTAGTAGTAGTGGCCAGTTACTTTTAAAGGTCACTCTACTTATTAAGCTTTTGGGTATGTATTTATGTATGTATGTGTATGTGTTGTTGTGTATGTGTTATTGTGTATGTGTTAGAGTGAGAGCAAGAGATTAAGAGAGTGAGAATATTTTATTGTACTGTGTGTTCGAGTGTGGGTGGTTGAGGCAGTTAGGCGGCCAGTTAGTCCCACAATTCCAATACGTGTGAGTATTTTCGTAGTTTTTCTATTTGAATTATTAATCTAAAATTGTCTTGCTCTTGTTCGTTTTTATTTTGTTGCTGATTGCTTTTCTATTTTTTCCTATTCTCCCTCTTTTGCGTGGTTAATGAATGTGTGTGAAAGGTTCTATTATTATTATTATTTTTTCTTGTCTTATGCTCCAATATTTTTTGCCTTTTCCTCTACGTCACTTGCTTGTAATCCGCTGGTTAATGCTTCCTTTATAAAGTGTAATTCGATAGCTTCGAAGCAGTTGGTGTGTATGAGTTATTTGTTATTATTTTTTCGCTTTTCTTAATATGATGTTTCCTGGTTATTATCTTGCTCTATTGTTTCTTCCTATTATTGTTGTCTTATTATGGCTTGTGGTTATAAATTTGCAATATCACCATATAAGTATTTTGGTTTGCAGCAGTTTTTTTTCTACTTTTAGTTAGAAGTGAAGTATAGAAGTTTGTCTGTACATCTGTCTTGCTTATGTCAGTTTGTGGGCCTGTTTCCTTGTTTGTTACTAATTTGTTTCTGTTATTTTTTTTGCAGTTTGTAATTTTCTTGCTTAGAAGTCTAAAAGAAGCTGAAGAAATCTTATATATGTTGTTATCTTATTGTTGTTGCTATTATTTATTTTCGTTGTATTTGCTATTTTTATATCTTTTTTACATGGACTTTTGTCCCGATTTCGTTGTTTTTTTTTGTGTGTGTCGTATTTAGCTTTTGGCTTAGCTTTGCCTTTTGGCTGGCTGGTTGGCTGATTTGTATAGTTTTTTGTGTTGTTTTGAAATTATTGATTTTATTTTATTTTTGCCTAGAACACAAACATTTATTTGCACCTTTTTTATTGGATAATTTTTGCCTAATTTTTTTACATGAATTTTTAAACATTAAATTACATACTTTAATTATTTAATTGAAAATAATAAATTTATTTGCCACTTGATTTAATTGCTTTTTATTCATTCGTGTGTTGTGTAAAGGCACCAGAGGGAATCAAAAATTATGTGTATATCCTTTTAGAAGGATATTTTTTTATAACAATTGCTTTGAGTTGTCGACTTTTTCTTTTTTGTCTCAAACAAACTTGAAAACTTTTTTTCTTTAACACTTTTTTATCTTCATCTTAAACGCGCCGCTGTCTTTTCTACATTTTCTGTTAAAATATATTTTAAGGACCAATTTTTCTATATTCAACTTTTACTGAAGCTTTAAATTTTATTTATTAGATTTTTTTCATGTATTTCTTATTGCATCCAATAGTAAAGCTATTATTGGTATAAACGATTTTATTTCATTTTATTTTTTATGTTGAAATATTTGTATTTTAACGATACACACTCTCGCGCGTTGCTTCGTTTCGTGTTTAAGACCTTAAACGTTGCTTATACAACTGCCCTTACATACGTAGCTTTTATGCTCGGTAGGCCTTCAAAAGTGCATTTCAATGCAAGAAAAAGCTTCAAAGCTCGTTTACTCTCTAAATGCATTTGTTTTTCTATTGTATTTGCGTAAGAATTTTTGTTTGTGTTAGTTTAAGCTTTCTCGTCTTCCCTCTCTTTAATATACTCTTCAGTTAATTGTAATTTTAACTCTCTATGCGTGTGAAAGCTTTTTAAGGGCTTACACTAAAGCTGTTGAAAGTATTGATTTCTTTTTTGATAAACTTAAATAAACTACAGCTTTTTTTTTTGCTTCATTCCAACAATAGATGATGTTACGCGGAACATTAATGTTTTTTTTTGTGTTGATTCTCTGTTGTTGTTTTTGTTTTTCTTTCTGTTAATTTTTTATATCCTTGTTCTCGTTTAACGACATTTAATATGGCTTTTTTCTTGTTTGCTACTCTTGTGTGCATTTAGCAAAGGACTTTAGACAGAATGTAGGCGTTAGGCGAAAAGCAATCATAATAAATTTACGATAAATGGTAATTTATGATATGTATTAAACTTCCAAATAATATAATACAGTATTACATTTTGATTAAATTTATTCATATAGTTCACAATAATTTGTATCGGGCCATTACTAACAGAAAACAGATTCCATTATTCTTTTCTTTTAGTTTTATCCTATGCGACAAGAAACTCCAGACGAGATGGCTCCAGTTTACAATAAAACTACAAAAGCTGACCTACAAAACTGAAACTAGAATATTTATGTGATTTAAAATGATTTGTATCGCATTGTAATGAAACTAATTATATCTGTGTTTCGTATGTTATCAATTTTATTTTATAGGGCGGCATTCAATTGCTTTATATGTATATCTTTCGCTTTCTTTAAATATTTTATCTCAATTTTAAGTTACTTCAAGGTTTGTAGGAATACACTTTAGTTTAATTTTGTTCAAGTTCTTTCAAACTTCTTCGATCGAAAACTTGAAAGTGTTTAGTTCAAAGTCCCGCTTAAAAGTCGTCCGCAAAAAACACTGTATAAGCTTTTAAATATAAAATAGAAATATAAAATAGAATTGAGCCGTCGACCTCTGGACTATTAGGCTAGCACAGCTACATATCAGCCACAGCGGTACGCCATCGTTTTATTTGTAAATATTGTGTATAGTAGGGTATCTCCAAAAAAAAGTTGAGCACGATTCCAGAAATATTTTTTATATATTTTTGCCACACCCCTGGATACCACCACCCTTTTAGTTTTTGTACGACGCCATTTGTAGTCCGATCATAACATATTGCATATTATTGTTCATGGCTTGACTACGGCATCATTTTGGTTGTTCTGACTTTTTAGTCCGAAATCCAATTCTGGGCGCTATTTATGCCTACTTGGATTTTTACGCCCTAATGTCCAGCTTTAAGTACGTGGCCAAAAAGCCTTTCTAAAACTTAGCATGTCTAGCTCTTTATGTGCGCACTTTTATGCCACGTCCCAAAAGTAAGCCCCCTTTTTCTTTTTCTCATATATACTATACACCCTAGTATGAATTGGCATACAAATGGTATTTCTAAAACTGAGAAATTTTTTTGCCACGCACTCGATACCGCTCTTTTAGCGATGCAGTGTCGCTATTTGTAGTCCGATGTAATGATATCGGATATCGTTGTTTAAGGCTTGGCTTTTACTCGATGTTTGCATATGGTTCTGGGAACTTATGCCATCTTGGATAACTTCCCGAATGCTAATTTTTTTCTTCTGGGCAAGAAAGCCATTTTAAAAATTTCTATCTCTAGCCACTATTAAGCCCCGTATACCAAAAATCTCGATTCTAAAAAGTTTATCCAGTTATGGGGGGTGTCCGGTTGTGAGAGGTGTCCGTTAGCAGAGGTTTCACTGTGTTACATTACAGACACTTTATATACTTAAAATTGTCAAAGTTAGTGTTAATTGATGTAGTCTATAGAATAGACTACAATAAGTAACACTGATTTATACCAATAAAAACTAAAGGCGTTTCTATCAATGTAATTTTGACTATGTGATTTGGGTAATTTGCTGTATCTTGGAAACTCTTGAAATTTAAAAAAACGCTAAAACTAAACAATTTCAATATAAAAAAAATTTCAAAACGAAAAATCAGCAAACTGAAAAACACGCTTAAAGGAAAACAAAGCACCAAAATTAAAAAAAAAATCGCTTAAACGCAAAAATCATCAAAACTAGAAATATCGCATAAACAAAAAAAAATCGGCAAAAAACCGAAAAAAGTCGTCAAAACGAAAAGGAACTAAGACCTAAAAAAATTGGTAAAACTAAATCATCGTAAAAAACGAAAAAATTGCAAAAAATGGAAAAAGATCACCAAAACGAAAAAACAAAAAAAAAAAAAACGCTGACTAAAAAAATCAGCAAAAACCAAAAAAAAAAATCGCTAAATCGAAAAAAGTGTAGACAAAAAAAAGCACGAGAACTTAAAAAATCATCAAAAAACGAAAAAATTTGCAAATCCGTAAAAAGCGCCAAAACTAAAAAAAAGCCAAAAGTAAAATAAATCGCTAGAACTAAAAATATCGTCAAAAAACAAAACAAAATTGCTAAAAACGAAAAATCGTAAATAAAAAGCGAACAAATCACTAAAATGAAATAAGCGCCATTAAAAAAATCGCTAAATCAACAAAAAAATTTTAAAAATAAAAAGCTAAAATTAAACGAAAACGCAAAACGATAAAATTGGCAAAATGAAAAAAGGTGAAAAACGAAAATTTTAATGCAAACTAACTTCATAAAATCCTTTGTTTTAATATTTTAGTGCAGTTGTGAATAATTAAGAAATTAACACTTAAACACATTTTAAGTTTTGTATGACTTGAGTAGTATTCATTAGAAGTATTCATTAGAAGCTTTTTATTTTAACTTTTTTGCACAGCATGATTTATTTGAAATGAGAATTCATGGGATTCCGAGAAATTTCAAAAAATTCACGATTTCCTGGAAAATTAAAAAGTCCGGTAAAGAAACACTATAACTATGTAGACAATCTAAGCTAAAAAGCAAAATTAAAATAAAGGGGGTGGCCCATCCAAAAAAATGGAAATATTTATTATCATATATCTTGAGCATTATACATATTCAAGAATATTTATGTTGCTCATCCCACAAAAAATACCGAAATTGGAAAAGTGGCCGTTTTGCTGCCTATATAAAGCTAATATTTATTATCGCATATGCACAGCATTATTATAGCGCCAGTCCTCAAATTCTGCATGAGTAACTCAATTGTTGCATAAATGGTCGTGGTGCTTTTCACACAAACTAAATTAGTGTCAGGCAGAAAAAGAGCACGCTTCAAATGTGAATGTGATTGAGTTTTTTAAATGAGTTTGTGTTACTTTGAAACAATACGATGCCACTAAATAAAATTATGGCTTTTGCTGACGATCGTATTGTGCTTAGGGCTATTAGAGTTCATCAATGAACTCTATATAAACTAGAAAATTGCTAAGCACCTACATTATCTAAGGACTCACAGGTTTGTGTGGGCAATTCTATTAGATTTGTCGGTCAATGATTTCCGCCAAACACATCCTGTGATTCCAGGTTTAACCATAAGCTGTGTATATGCGTGCTTGAAATCATTCTTTCTTTGGCCGAACGTTAAGACTTTAAAATTGACTACAATACGTGCAACAATAGAATACCCCAGGAAAAATTTTGATGGCAAAGTAATGAGTTAAAATGCTAATAAACATACCTTTCACCACTTCTACTTTGGCATTTTAGCCAATTGCATTGGCATGGCGATGTTAATGGAGTCAAGTACTTACCACATTGGGTTACAAATAAGAAGTTATATATTTCAATATTTAGAAGGCATTCAATACACAAAAGACAATAAAAATTAAGTGCCTCTGCTAAGCATTGAACTCGTGCCGTTTTCAGTCATTTTGTTATTTTATGCCACGTGTTTTGCTCACTAGGATACTGCACAACTATATTATTACGGGCTTAAAACTTGTTTTCACAAACATGATCACAATTAAAACAATCCATTTTGCTTCCTCAGGCGTTGAACTGCATATCGTCTATATAATAAGCAGACACATTACTACTCTGCCAATAAGAGAATAAATGGCTTATTTAATTACTAGTAAGTATTTGATGAGCTACTGTAAAGTAATTCAGACGGTATGTACTTTGTGCTTGAAAAGTCTGTTGTTTGGTAATGACGACATATTACCAAGTTTTTGCTGGAACATTATATTTCCTGCCAAAATTTGCAAAATGATGCACTCAATTCAAGAATTAATCAGTTCGGTATTTCGAAATATTCACAAAAGCTACAAGAGCCTGAACCGGTTGTGTGAAAAATGAATACAGTTCACGATAATCAAAATATGCGTGTACTTTATCGGTGATTCTCATTTCAAATGCTTTTATTCGTGTCCGTTAATAGTAGAGTAAAATATTTGATAAAATAAACACATAAACTTAAAAATGAAGGCTTCTTTAGCATGATTTAAGATATTGTAAACAAATGTACATAAGTTTTTTTTGCGTAAGTCTGTCCATTATCAGCCTGTTTTTAGAAAACATAAACTTTCTCTCACTCATGTTCCGTTCTATTACGATAATGTTTAAAATTTGACTCTTATAAAATATTTGCAAGCTTTCGTCTATTTTATTTTGAAGAAAAAGAGCTTTTTCATTTTGTGAGAGAATATTATTGCCAATACATTTGTTTTCATATATTTTTCTTTTTTTTCATGTAAGCGTTGGTGTTAACCCTACAAATAAATGGACGTTTGTTTCTAAAAATAAATAATTAATTAAAAAATAAGAAGTATTTTTAAAATACTAAGATGTTTAATAATTAATTACCCAACAAAATAAATCGGAAGTAGTTCCAAAGGTTTACCATTTTCATTGAATACCAATCACTACAGGTACTCAAATTAATATTCTAAAGGAGGCCACAGACGTTGCGGCCGTTGGTACAACTTGAGTAGGTTGTACACGAAATTGCAACGTTTGTGGGCTCGTTGTATTAAGTTGAGTCTTGGTTGTACGAAAGATCAAAAAGTTTTAATTTTTTGCCATGTTGTACAACACTGTCGCAACGTTTGTGTGCCTGTCGTATACTATTTTATGTATTATACGTGTTTATTCTTTTTTTTTTTGATGATTTGGAATTTCTCCGTGCTCCCTTGCTATACAAGGGATGGGAGGTTTACTTGGCCGAACCGTAGGTTATAACGCCATCAACAATTTCTAAAAGGAGTCTCTTCCAAGATAGTTCCAAGCGACGTATACCGTCGCACACGAAGCCGAAACTCCCAAAATCCACTCCTTGCTTCTTGGCTATTGAGTTTTTGTTTGGTTCTCCAACCAATTATCAATATATATTTATTTTTGTTCAAAAGTGAGGTTTTGTTTGGTTCTCCAACCAGTTATCAATATTTTTCTTTATAATAGTTTTTTTTCCTGTGTTTAATGGAAACCAACGGGATACTGCACGGTTTACCGTTAACCGACGCCAACCACTAATCACATGCGGTGTGAGACGCAAAACTCTCGAATGCCAATAAACGACAGTGGCCTGGTTGCATTTACGATGTAATTGCCAACGACGCGTGATGTTGACTCGGCCAGAGCTGTTTTACGAATGTGATGGTGTTTATTCTTGTTGTCACCACCTTGCAGTAAACATTGAATGTGAGTATTATTTGCGGACAACATAAAATGAGAGATATTTACTTGCTCACAAGTTGATTGCAAAATGAAGTTGTGCATGAGATCGCAAACCAAATTGTGTCGTTTGTGCGACAAGCATACAACTGGATTAGTAGCTGAGTTGTACCAACGGTTGCAAAGTCTGTGGCTTGCATAAGGCTGTTGTTTATGTCAAAAATTGTTCTAAACTACCTTTTAAGCGCATAACATTCAGCTCTTTGGATGACTTCCGTCTTATGACAACCACGTGTTAAATTCATTGATGTTTGACCAGATATAGAACTACTTTGAGGGAGTTCATCAATGCTGTGACTAATGATTTGTATGTTATTTTTTTTCTGGGTAGTTTATTATTTTTTTCAACCTTTTCAATTATAAAGAAAACAATAATACGTTTTTGTTTGAGCTCGAGGTCAAGTGTAAGGTGTAAATTTTATTCTTTTATGCCAATATTTCGCTACAATCCTCCCGTGGTATCACCAGGGCTTATTTCATTCAGTGTTTACGCACAACCAAACGAATGTACAGACATCGAGGTGTCCATTCGTTTGGTTGTGTGTAAACACTGAATAAAATAAGCCCTAATGAGGCTACGCAAGGATTGTAGCGAAATCTTGGCATAAAAGAATAAAATTTACACCCTACACTTGACCTCGAGCTCAAACAAAAACGTATTATTGTTTTCTTTATTAAGATGAAAAAAAAGACGTAAAAATGCATACATACATATGCACACACATACATACATATGTATACATCATGTTCCCAGCAAACACAGAAATACACCATATGTACTACCAAACGTATTTATGGCCTGTATGAATAATTCTTACAAAAAAAATCGACTTCAATACAGAGAGCCAAATCTTATACGCCATTTAATATAAAAATTTCAAAATTGGTCCATAAATTGCTGAGCTATGCGATAATCAATATTTGTGGGGGCAAATCGGCCCACCGATTTTCAAAAACAAATTATGGGACCAAACTGCAAGCAAACCTTTTGACACAAAATAATAATTTAAAAAATAGGTTCATTAATGAAGGAGTAATGCGATAATCAATATTTGTGTGAGAAGGGAAGGCGGGGCAATGACCCGTCTGATTTTCGAAAAAAAGTAGTGGTTTAAGCTGGAAGCAAAGCTTTTCAAGCATAAAAAGAATTTTGAAAATCGGTCCATAAATAGAGAAGTTATACGATAATCACTATTTCTGAGGGGTGGGGCAAATTGCCACACCGATTTTGGAAAAAAATTATAGGACCAAACTGCAGGCAAAGACTTTCGAACAAAAAAATAATTTTGAAAATCGGTCCATAAATGGACCGATGGCGGGGGGGAGGAATTTTCCCTCCCGATTTTCGAAAAAAAATTTGTGGGACTAGCCTGCAAGCAAGGCCTTTCAAACAATAAAAGAATTCTTAAAACCGGTGCATAAATGGAGGAGTTATGCGATAATCAATGTTTTGGGGGAAAAATTTCCCCCCCGATTATCGAAAAAAATAATCTGCAAGCAAGCCCTTTCAAGCAAAAAAAGAATTTTGAAAATCGGTTAAAAAATGACAGAGTTATGCGTGAACAAACATAAAAAAGTAAAAAAATACACACGAATTGATAACCTCCTTCTCTTTTGAAGTCGGTTAAAAATAGGAAGATAAAAAGAAGATTTTGCATTTTGAAAATTAATGTTCGTGGAGACTACGCCCTTTTCAACCCCCGGCCAAAAAGGAGGGGTGTTATAAGCTTTTAGTGTGTATTTGGTGTCTGTGTGTCTGTCTGATACCTCGTAGAGCCTAAACTGCTGGACCGATTTTGATTTAGTTTTTTTGTGTTTGAAAGCTGACTTGGTTGAATGTTCTAGCGGTATCCTCTTGAATCTGCGTTAGTGGTACCGTAGCTCCAAAAAGGCAAGACCGATTTTAATTTCTTTTGTTTGAAAGATGACATCATCTAAAATCTTCTAATCTATTTTTCGGTCCAGCCATTTTAAAGTTATTATCATCCATTTACTTCGACAGTTTTTAAAGTTTTTGGTTTAATGTTATTGTATATTTTTTTTAAATAAAATTTATTAATTTAAATATTTTTTCTGTCTATATTTTCTTAATAAAAAAAAGAAAATAAAAATATAACTTTGATTATTTTCATCTAGAAGACAATTTAGGGATATTGCTAAACTATTGCCTTAGGATATCCGCCAATTGTTTGCAGAGTTACGATGAAACCTCAAAGACAGTTTTGTAGAGAAAAGATTGATTGCATAGTCTACTTACGCCCGGGATCAGCGTTACCATATATTTTTTATTAAAAAACTTCTTATTTCGAAAAACAATTTTTTTTTGCTCTAAAAACATTTTTTTCTACAAAAGTGCCAACATTTTAAAAGAAAAAACGCAAAAAGTGTATTTGGAATTTATTTTAAGGAATGTACAAAAACGGCATGTTGTAGTGGAAGCAAGTAAACACAAGTAAACACTGTTGCAGTAATAAGGCAGTGAGAAAATATTAGATCGTATTATTGCATAAATAAAACTTTTTGGCATCTCAAAAAACTTGCAAAAAAGGGAAAACTTGACAAATGGCAACGCTGCCCGCGATTGAAGGATTTTTCCTCTAGGTATGTACATATGTAAATAAATCAAACAGTAGCTACGCAGAACCCCACTTCTGGGTATATCGAATAGTGACGTCGCTTAGTAAAGACTTTCTGCATAAACTTCCGAACAAGTTTTTTCTTAGCCTGCCATCAGGATTTTCTTTATTGGTAGGTAAAGGCAAGATCGTCAGCAAATATTTACTCAGCGCAGTCACTGTTCGACATACCCACAGGAGACTAGCCATAAGTCGGCCGGAGGATGCTAAGGCAGAAAACCTTTCCTCAACGAAAGCACTATTCGACATTGAAAATGAAATAATGTCCACGGACATTATGATTTTGTTTTTTAGAGTTCTTTCTGCATTAATTTTTTTTTGCATAAATTTAGATATCTTATTTATATTTTACTTTGTTTATGCAAATTTTAATTTTGTGCGAAGTTTTTGCTGGCTATGTTATCTTACTGTTAGTTACAATTTGCTAGACAAACGGGTATTACTTATCGACTATTTTAAATGTTTTCATTTATTTATTACGAATGAATTCATTTTATAATAACCAAATATATATGAAAATATTAAAATCAATTTTGTTCTCTCCCATATATTCTCACTCACTTAAATATTGTATGTTACAAAAACGTAAAAGTACTTTCGTTCGTTTTTTTGTTTGCGAACGAGTAAACAAATTCATTTTAGAAAAAAAAGGCTGAATGAGTTTAAAACAGAGAAGGAAAATATCGTTTATACTCTCTTCATAAAAAATGACGCGGCTTGAACGCATGTTGTTGATTTTCCACATTAAGAAAGTAGGAATTTTTAAAAACGAGATAAAATTTATAGCAATTTTAGATTATTTGCTTCTCTTATTTCACCCATAATTTTGTTGAAAAATAATAGAAATTATCGGCTCTGTTCTGTAATCCGAATCCGAGTAAATTTCCCGTTTTCCAAAAATAAATAATGCTCCCATTGCTGTATTTTAAATCATATATACGGGTATGCTCTGTATTTCATGTGGAATTAAAAGATGTGGAATTATCAAAGCATTGTTGTTATAAATATTAATTTACAACAACAATGCTTTGATAATTCCGCACATTTTAATTCCACATGAAATACAGAGCATGGTCGATAGTAAATTAATTTCAGATATGATATTTTAAGCTCTAAAAAATGTAAAGCAGCAAAAAAGTAAAAAAAAATTTCGCTATTATTGGATTTTATTTCTCTAAATCGAGCGTTTTTAAATCGACTCGGTTTACAGAACAGGCATTTATATATGTGGCAAAAAGGAAAAGAGGTTTTTCCGAAAGTTTTTATGCTACTGCTAATAGATTTATAGGCTTATATGATATATTTCTTGTGTGGCCCTTCATAGATTAGGTGTGATGGTAGCCACTGCAACATTCAACGGAATGCGTTAATATTTAAGGAATAAAACAGTGTTAAAGCAAAATTTATTTAAGTCGAGTTATTCCTTATTACCACAGATATATTTTTGAAAATAAATTGTTGTTGTCCGAAGTTTTGTGTATTGAGCGTTACGCTTTTTTAGTACACTTAATTTTTCAGTTTAATTATTAAAATTGCAATAACAACATACACTAAAATAACAGCGAAGGTTTTGTACTTCCAAATATTTAAAAGATTTGTGAACTTAGTTAAATAGTATTATATATAAAACATTTCATTAATCAATCATGGTTTGTATTAAAAAAATAAAAAATATATTGAGTGTTATCCATATTTTTTTAATTTAATTTATATTTTATATTAAATTCAAAATATGGTGTGTGTTCTGAAAAAATATTGAACTCGTAAGGAAATGTATTGAGCGTTGTGTTAACAATATTCTTAAATATAATTTATCTATAAATTTTAAGAGAGTTAAAACAAGTAAACAGCGACGGAAGGCTAGAAATGATATAGGGAACATTATCCGTTTGAAAATTCCTGATTTGCTTTGAACAAATGTTGCTTCTATCGTACTGAGAGTTGTTATATTTTCGAAGTATGCATTATATAGGTCGTATTTTGGTATGAATAATTATTTGAAATTTACATAATTTTTAACGTTGTGAGTCGATTTGATTAAAATTATTCTTATTTGAAGGAAGTATTAGCCTGCTTTTGCTCACGTATAAATGTGTAAAAAGAATTATTTTGAAAGATAAAATTTTTTTATTTTCAGATGGAACCAAAGTCAAAATTAAAGAAAGTGACCATAACGTTTTTTTGGAGTATATGTATAGTACCTTTAAGTCCCATACTAATTTTTTTGTGGTGTGTTTTTTCTTTCGCAAAAATCATTTCAAAACAATCGTGAAAGCAAATGTAACACTCAATACACCAAAACATCAACAAATCGAAAAATATAATTTTATTTTAGGATCCATGAATGAGACGAAAACTATAATATGAATCCTACCTTCTCATATGTTTATTAAATATATTGGTAAGAAAAATAAACACCAAATGTACATTTATAATGAGAATCACCTCTATAAATTTTTAATCAACAATGTTTTACAGTTTTATTCTTTTATGTACGATTTCTTCTATTCTATATTCTGCCTCACATATTCTCATTGGTTTTTATTTTGTTTATGAAAGATTTATATTTTTATATATTCGAATTGTGAAAAGTCTTAAGTAAAACAAATCACCCTGCAGCAATAGCTTTACATATAAAATTTTATAGACTTTAGTATTTAACATTTAAGAAAACGTTAAACGTTTGTATTCTGTTTTAATGACGATAAAGTACAACTTACTCACACATACAAATAACAAGATGTGTGTAAAACTTTACACGCATATGAATACTATCAGAAGGGGGTGATATATACTGGCGCTTACATTTAAGGCCTTCTTAAAGGACTATTAAAACCGAATTCAAGTTTTTTTCTACCTTAAAAGAAAGCCGCTTTATAAGCCATATGCACTAGGGTGGTTCAAAAAGGGGGAAGGATTCGAGATGTCATAAGTGGCGCCCAGAACTTTATGTCCCATTAACAAGTCAACAAAGCAAAAATGTAGCATAGTCGTTGCTAAATTCAAGTTACTTTCTTTTAAAAGGGAAGCACGATTTTGTTTTTTGCATAAGGTTTTTTTTTAGCAGATGCCGATGCATGTTTTATATAAATATAAATGGAAAATCAAAAAGAGATTAAAAAAATTTAACAAAATATAAAAAAACACATAAAAATTTAACCCTGATATAAAAATATTGCACTATAAATCAAAGTTTCACTAATATTTATATATTTAAAGAATTTATATTTGCCAAAATGATCGAAACATCATCGACAAATAAAAAATATATATCAAAATATCGCAGATATAAACTTTAACGAAAGTTTCCAGTGCTCCAAAAACCAAGTCCCACCGAAAAGCTGAAATTCAACCGGAAAACTAAAAACTCGACATAGCACCGAAAAAATATAAATGTCTAAAAAAGGGAAGAACTAGATTTCACTTATAAACGAAACTCCAACGAAAAATCTAAATTTGCCCCAAATTATGAAAATTTCCTCTCAAAATTTATATTTACCGATACATCGAAATTTCACTCAATAATTTTGATTCCATCGAAAACCTTAAATTTCACCGAAGGCGGAACTCCGCAGAAAGTTCGATGTGCCGAAGATTCACCGAAAAATAAAAACTTTATGTGTCTCGGAAATTTGACCTGAGAATTCTAATATCATCTCATAGTCGGAATTCCGCTGAAAAACTCATATGGGCATTTCTAGAGAAAGGTCCACCTTTTTTAAGCCGTAAAAAACGTATTTTTTCACTTCTCCACTTTCCACAGGAGAGAACCATTTTCTCGGGTGCGGTACCAACCATTAAGCCTGTATTTCAGAACCATGTAGTTCGTGATTTACTAAACTTTTACATAATGTTGAGCTGCTTATGGCCTACGGAATTATATGGTTCTGAAACACAAGCTTTATCCTAATAGAGTCAACTATGGGGTAACTTTACTTACCAGCAAAATGCCTATATATCATCGATATGTTAAAATTTCACCGAATAATCTAAATTACATGGAAAAATTCAAATACTAGGAAAAAATTAAAGAAAATAATATGCCCCTACCATTGAATGTGGTACAAATCATTTTTTAGAATTTTTACCTCAGTCCCGTATTGTGTACGACATGTCACTGGGGGAAAAAGGACAATATAGTGGCGGAAAAATCATATCTTCCAATCTAATAGTCTGATTCACAAAAAATATAGGGATGAATTATATATAGGCTAGGATGTAGGCTACAAGGTCTATAAAAAGTTAGGCAGCTTTCTTTTAACACAGTGGGCGCTTTATGTTGTTGCATAATACCAATTTTACCAATAAAATTCTTAAGTCTTCGGAAAACGCATATCATCCAAACTATAGACTTTAGTATTTAACATTTAAGAAAACGTTAAATGTTTGTATTCTGTTTTAATGGCGATAAAGTACAACTTACTAGTACAAAGTTTAAAAAGAATTGGTTAAGTAGAAGTAGTATAAATGAATATTTACTTTTCATGGGTGTGTCACTGCCCACTTTTTTAACCATAATATTGTATTGTAACAATAAGTAAATGTGTATGCAAAGTTTCACAAGAATCGGTTTAGTAGAAGTTGTTGAAAAGGGATATTTACTTTGCATGGGCGTGGCACTGCCAACTTTTTTAATCATGATGTAGTATTCAAAGAGAAGCTTAATGTGTGAGCAAAGTTTCATGGGAATCGGTTGACTAGAAGTAGATGAAAATGCATGCGTAACCCCGCCCACTTTTTAACGGGACGAATCTGGAAGTACATCCTATTAAATAAAGAAAAAAATCCGAGATCGGTTTGTAGATGGCGGAGTTTTGAGGTAACATCTATAAAAAATAGAAAAAATATATACATGACGAATTGATAACCTGCGTGACAAATTTTAATTTTTTCTGTTTGGCAGAAACACCATTATATATTTATTAATCTAGAGATAAAATGTAGTCAAACTGCGTACTTGGTTTTTTATTTCCTCATCTTTTGTCCTTTTTAAAGGACTTAAAATTTTTCCAGAATGCTTATTTTAAATAATTTTTTTTAATATTAGAATCTAATATTTTTTAGCAAACTTGGTACCAAATAAAATGAAAGACTCTGTAGAATTTTATAAAAAAATTTACTTCAGTTCCGCTGAACAAAATTACTAAAAAATATCCTTTTAAAAATATATCTTTCCACTTCCTTAAAAGTTTGCATTAAAAAATGTTTAAAAATTATGTATGCCTTAAATTAACTCTATAAGACTTGGAAATTTAATGATTTTATCTCTCTTAATGCAAAAGCTGTGAACGTTTTTTTCGCGGCACAAAATTAATTTGTATAAAAATTGTATGTAGAAATATTAGTTTATAAAAAACAACAATTTTTTAATTTTAATATGTATTTATATATATTTTGCAAAACAATCAATTGAAGATTTTGAAGAGAATATTAGAAAAATTTTTTCCAAGGACATATTTTAAATTTTGGTTCAGTTGTTCTTCAACTTTTCTTCCATATCCTTGGCATCCAAACCACTGTATATCAATTAATCTGAAGACTTAACATAGGTAAACTGCGTACTTGGTTTTACATTTCCTCATCTTTTTGTCCTTTTTTAAGGACTTTACATATTTTGAAAATGCTTATTTTAGTTTTTTTTTCATATTAATATGTAAAATTTGTAGTAGTAAAATAAACACTTACCCCATATTCATAGAATTTAAAATGAGTTTGAAATGTATTTTATGTCAAATTGTTCATAAAAATTTTTTTTAAAATAGATTTCAAATACATTTTATTTATTTATGAATATGGGGGTTAGAATGTATAGTAAGCTCGTACACTGCTGCTACCGCGACACTCATAAAATTTTTAGGTCTTGTAGAGTTAACTTAGGCTACAAGATATAGGTTTTGAAAGGTTTTTTGATGAAAATGTTCAAGGATATGGAAGGATTTTTTGAAGACACATTTTTTTTTGTTCAAGGCAAATGAAGAAAACATTTTTATAAAATTTTACAGAGCTTTCCCTCTTATTTGGTACTACTAGTGCCAAGATAATTTTCATATTAATATGAAAACAAAAATTAAATCAGCATTCTCAAAATATGTAAAGTCCTTTAAAAAGGACAATAGATGATAGATTAATTGATATATACTAGTTTTTCTGCCAAGGATATTTTTTTTATGCGCACACATTTAAGATTTTATCGCTTTCGGCTCAAAATTAATGGTGGTTTTTTTATAAATTAATATTTCTACATACAATTTTTATAGAAATTACTTTTGTGCAGCGAAACAAACAGTCAAAGCTTTTATACTAAGAGAGATAAAATCATAAGATTTCCAAGTCTTATAGAGTTAATTTAAGGGTACAATATATAATTTTTAGAAAATTCTTTTTATGAAAAGTTTTAAGGATATGGAAGGATACATTTTTAAAAGGAATTTTTTTTATAATTTTGTTCAGGGAAACTAAAATAAATTTTTTTATAAAATTCTACAGAGTCTTTCCTCTTATTTGGTACTAAGTTTGCTAAAAAATATTAGATACTAATATTAAATTTTTTTTTTAGAATAAGCATTACTGAAAAATGTTAAGTCCTTTAAAAAAGATTAAGGAATGAAGGTTAAAGTTCTTGTACGTGCTATATAAGGACTTCTGAAAGGCTTTTAAAGTAATTTCTTCTACCGTTCGGAGCAAACACTTACATATGTATGTACGTATGTATGTACATACATATAGCTTGCTTATAAAGTACATAAACGCTTATGTGTAATCGCATAAACATATAAAGATTGTTTGCATACGTGTTTGTAGTATATAAACGTATCTCTTGTATAAATTTGTGTGTATGTGTGCTTATGTATGTGAGAACAGCAGTGATGCCATGCATCAAGCATTATAACAATCTAAAGGGATTTTTGTTGTTAATAGCCTAGGAGATTATAAATTGTGTATGGAAATGCTTCTCCATTTATCCATACACATTTTGACTTTTTAACTTTTAATAAATTTGAAACATTTTTAAGCTAAAATTACGGAAATTGTTCATTAAACTGGAGTAATTGAAATGAAAAAGAAAGAAAAAGAAACAGAACAGCAGCAGTTGGCACAAATTTGTATTGTATGCCAAAACAAAAAAAAGCCGAGATAAGAAAATCTTAAAGATTAACTTTTATTTAATGTTCAAAGGCTTAAAGAGAATTTGATAGTTGCACAGTATAATGGAAAGTTATCTAGGTTTATGGATCAGTGGACAAAAATGACAAGAAGTCGGATTATTGTTTCATTTGTTGTTTATACTTTCATTTCATTGCTTAAATACATAAATAAATAATTTTTTTTCACTTATACGGCTTACAAAACTACAATAGCAAGACATCAGTTAATTAAAACCTACATTCAAGATAATATACAATACCTATATGGTGTACAAATAAAGTGCTGTTCGTTGCAAAGTATATAACTGGCAGAATGATTAGAAATAAAAATAAAATCTCAATTTGAAGCTGTACTTTTTCAACAGATTTTTTTCAACAGATTATGAATATCAATATGCAACAAGAAAAATGCCAAAGAGTACCACTATATTTTTTTCATGTGTTATAATCTCTTAACTACAAATACAGTCGAAATGTTTAATTCTATGGATAATGTTTTTTTTAATTTTTTCTAAACTTTGAGATTTTTGAAAAGGGATTGTCCAATTTTATTACAAAAACCACAACAACTTTTTAACGCAATTTTTATATACTCAATGGTTTCGGAATTATTCAGGAAAAATATTTTTTTTTTCATTTTTACTACCCTCAATACGAAGCACTTTTTATATATAAATATTTTAAAATTACTAAAGTTAAATAATATTTAATATTTAATAAAGCGAAACTATTAATGTTCTATCTTCTCTTGATCGTTTGCCGTGGAATAGCTTTAAATGTTCGCTAGGGAATTTTAAAATCTAAGAAAAACAATTTTCCCACGTGTCCTACTGCCCTATAGAAAGATATCCATAATAAAACACAATAATTACATTTGATACTTTGACAATTTAATTGTAGGTCAAAAACAAATGCTTGTGTACACTTACTCATTTACTAATGGAATTTTACTTACAGTCACACACACACACATACAAAACAATCAATAGTTTTACATTTCTTAACTACGAAACAAACAAAAAAAAATTATTTAAAACTTACATTATTCTTAATTCACAACATAATGTCCTTGTTTAAGAATTTTAAAGAATATTTTTAGGGAAGAAATGTTAAATTACTTTTTCATACAAGCACATACGAACGTACACATTCATCACAAAATCAAGATGTCAGTTGACATCGTTTCGATTTTATTTTTGTTCTTCTTTTCAATTGTGATTTAATTGTTTTTATTTTGTTTTATTGAATTTCTGTTTATTCTGTCGTAAATTCTTTTAAAATTTAAGAAGCAAGTTGAACTCAATAAGATAAAGAAGCTGGGACGAAATTTTTATTTTCTTTGCTTCCTACCTGGTTGTAGTCGTTTTAAGTTTTTGGCATCTGTAGGTCTAGGTTTTACCTGATTTATTTCATGAATCAATATTTTCTTATATAAAAAAAAAAAGAAATGCGTATGTGTTGCATGTTTGTATGGCTTTTGTTTGCTATTGAGTAATTGCAATATTGTTTATATACGAGAGGACTACACATAGATAAATAAAATGAAATAATACTCTCTCATACAAATCTAGGCGCACGGTAGTGCGCCAGGCCAAGTTCAGGCCATACAGTGTGTATATTACACGAAGCCATTCGAGTTGTTTTTACCCCCATAATAACTTTGCTCCACTTGACAAAAATATAATAAAACTTTAAACATAAAACCTACCCACAGATAAAACTTTATAGGTGAAATTTTAAAGTTCTACCGTAATAGCTTGCCGAGATATAAAGGTGCAAAAATTGAGAGCTGAAATTTAGTATACATGTAGTTCTTGATAAGGAAGTAACCAGGACAATCTGAAAACGGGCACTCTTCATCTAGGGGAACGAGAGTGCCCCTTCTTTATATGGGGCACTTCCAGTATAGCTAGAAAGATGAAATTTGGTACACAGGTAGGTCCCGATAACAAAACAGTCAGACAAATCTGAAAGCGGGCACTTTTCATCTGCGGGGACTAAGGTGCTCCTTATTTGTATGGGGCATTTATTATACCAAATAAAAACTTGGAAAAAAGAAGTGAGATCCGCACAAAAACATAAATGTGAAAATAAGCTCATGTTCCTATCCAAAAATTTCGGCCGTATAAAGGACTGAGATTAAAATAAGGACCAAGTTCTTGATGGGTACAATAGCATTGCATTTCTAGGGAACCTGTTAACTTGGCACTATTTCTTTTACCTTTCTAATATGGGAAGAATTATGAGAAAAATGTTGCCAAGTTAATATGTTATATAAGTACTTTTTACGGCCAACATTTTTAGATAGAAATTCGGCCTTATTTTCGCATTTATGTTTTCTTACACACACATATATGTACATTATAAATTGCTACAGTTTAAGAAAAAAAGCAGAGCACAACTCCACCCACACATCAACTTTACAGCCCACTCACCCATAAAATATAAAACTTAATTAAAACTACAAAAGCAGTAGTGAAAAAAGTATAAATGCAATTATAAAAAACAAGTCCTTTTTTAAAATAGAAATAACTACATATACTAATGACACACACACACACTCACACCCTCTGTGGGATATTTTAACTTTATGCAAATTCACAGATGTGAATAGGGAAAGCATCCACGAGACTATTGTTAAATCTAGTGTATAGTAATAAAACTTTAAAAAACTTGGGCTGTTAGGAAGAGTGATGCTTAACCTAGAAGTGGAAAATTGGCTTTCTGCAATTGATGAATCAAGGAGTTGAACAAATCGATAAAATCACTTGATATTTATTGCTTGTAGGTGATCTCCACACAACAACACAATAACTGATGTTTTAATCGGACCATCACCTTTACCGTCAAGCCATCAACTGCTGTGCCTTAGATGACTTATAAATCAGCACTAAATAAATATTTTACATGAGTTCGTGGTTAAACAAGCGATGGCGTTGTATTCATAGTTTTGTCTCTGTGGCTCAAAGATCGTACAAGTTTTGGCAGACAAAATAGTCGCTTCGCGGGTTGTAGTTGTTAAAAAAACTTTGCATATTTTATAATCAACTCAGTAAAGTGCGACTTTGACTCGCAACTGTTTAAACTTTTAACTGTTTAAACTTTTTCGCAAAATTTTTTAATTTTTGCGATGTAAGTAATTTTTCTACTTTTTATCCTCTTTTAGAGCTCTAGATATTTCCAGTTAATTTTAGAGATATTAAAAATGTAATATTTTCTGGAATGATTTTGAAGTTAATAAATAAGAGATTTTATTTGTAATAAAATACAATTATAATAATTTTTATTGTTAAAGTAATTATTACCCCTTTATGAGCAATTACTATTACTTTTACTCAAATACATGTAATTATAGTTGATAATCTTCAATTACAATTAAAATAATTTGTAATTGCTAGTATATCAACTACCCATTAAATGTAATTGTTCATGCCTCGATTGCAATTACATGTAATTGCAATTGCTCTTCAGACAATTACACATTACAAGTAATTGTAATTGCAGTGTACCAATTACAAATTACAAGTAATGTGTATTTGAACATGTAATTAATTACAAAATGTAATCATGACCTCCCAAGCCTATTTAAATATCAGTGTTAATTGCTGTACTCTATTCTACACACTACACCAATTAATACTAACTTTGAAAATTTTAAATGTCCATATATAATAAGTGTCTGTATTAGGGATGGGCAAAAATATCGATATATCGATATTTTCTTAAAAATATATCGATATATATCGTCGATATTTTTAATTGCGATATATCGATACTTTTTTCAAAATATATCGACAGCATCAAATTCGATATTTTTTAGCTTTGGTTTTGTTTTTCGTGCAATTTTTACAAACATTTCCGCACAGTCTTCATCAAATAGAATATTGCTAACAAATTTTTTTGTTTTATTTATAATATTTTTCTATTCGAAAAATTATCATTCTTTGAGTGTAATTTTGTTGTTGTATGTTCCATGAAGTATTTATTGGTGAAACAGTAAGGATCTTGGAAATTAACTCTTTCCAGCTTAATTATTTATAAGGAAGGTAGTTTTTTGTTTTATTTAAAAAAAAATTGCGGGCTACGTATGAATTATCATTGTTGAAAAATATCGTTATTTCCATATATCGATATTTTTTATTCGATATATATCGATGCCGATCAATATTTAAAAATATATCGGTATCGATATATATCGATATATTTTTTTCACATGCCCATCCCTAGTCTATATATTACATTAGTATTTAAACATTTTCGTTGCTCGCTTTAGAACACCCTTTAATTTTAACTGTCACATATTTGTAGTTGTAGCGGCCGAAGTTTTACATGTTCTGTAAAAACTTCAGGTCCGTAGCTCTTATGGTTCTCTTGAAAAAAGCCTCTGACGGACAGAAAGACAGGCAGACAGACAGACGGATATACAGACGGATAGACAGACAGATAGACAGACACACAGACAGACACTGACAGCATAGATAAAAACTAGGGTTCTTTTACACTTTTGGTGTACGGAACCCTAAAAGCAGAATACTTGATGAAATTTAAAGTTTTATAAAAGTTTGTATAATAGAAGTATAATTTGTACCAACTGTCTCCAACGTACTTGTCCTATTACTATAAAAATGGGAGTGGCACAATAAGTTCTTGAGCCGTGTGCGGAGAAAGAAAGTACAACACTTAACTAGAAAAAAAATATTAACAAATTATCATAACTGTACAGCAGTTCTTTTCCGTCGTTCAATCACCTCTACTATAGACGTTGCTCATCGATGTGCTACTTGAACAAGTGAACAACATTGTCTCCGAATATGTGGTTCCGCCAAAGAAGTAGTTATCGTACCTGTGGAAAGGTGGACGGATGGGCCACACACACACACACATATATATATATATATATATATATATATATATATATATATATATATATATATATATATATATATATATATATATATATATATATATATATATATATATATATATATATATATATATATATATATATATATATATATATATATATATATATATATATATATATATATATATATATATATATATATATATATATATATATATATATATATATATATATATATATATATATATATATATATATATATATATATATATATATATATATATATATATATATATATATATATATATATATATATGTATATATATATCTATATATATATATATATATATATATATATATATATATATATATATATATATATATATATATATATATATATATATATATATATATATATATATATATATATATATATATATATATATATATATATATATATATATATATATATATATATATATATATATATATATATATATATATATATATATATATATATATATATATATATATATATATATATATATTTATATATATATATATATTTATATATATATATATATATATATATATATATATATATATATATATATATATATATATATATATATATATATATATATATATATATATATATATATATATATATATATATATATATATATATATATATATATATATATATATATATATATATATATATATATATATATATATATATATATATATATATATATATATATATATATATATATATATATATATATATATATATATATATATATATATATATATATATATATATATATATATATATATATATATATATATATATATATATATATATATATATATATATATATATAAAATATAGCAGCCTCAGGCAACCATAATATATACTTAATATTTTTATTAATTCTTTTTTAATTTTAACATCATTCTTGCGGTCGAGATTTGTAGGTCGGTTAGTAAATTCTCACTTTATAATTAAATACAGAGTACATACGTTTTTGTATGTCATACGTATACAGATTTGTCTACAAACACACACACATAAAGTGTATGTATGTGCGTATGTTGCGTTTGTGTTATAAATGTTAGCTCTTGTTTAATTTGTCCGTTCGTGGTGAAACATCGCATAATTAGTTTAAGTTATAACCTAATTGTTTATAAATTCTAGTTTTAGATAATTGCAATTGTATATGATATTCATGCATTTATATATCTATACAGTGCTGTAAAACATTGATTCTTTTTCGAATGAGTCTGCGAATCATTCAGGCAATGATTTGTGATTTTTGGAATGCCTTCATTTTCCCTAAATTATGAATTAAATTTTAATATGAATGCATTCATATCGAATTCATTTTACCAAAACAATGAATTGAATTAAAACTTTAATGAATTCGTCTAGAATTCAAAATTCTTAAACGCATTCATTTATAAAAAGGAAAGAATTGAATGTAAATTTGGATGAATTTATCATGAATTAAAAATTCTGGAATGAATTCAGAATCGAATTATAATTTTAATGAATTTATCGCGGATTTAAAGGAAAGGAATTGTAATTCATATTTCATTTATTCACATACACCTAAGTATGACATCCTGACAGATATGTAAATGTAGAATGCGTACCTAAAGACGTTTTTGATTGTAAAATAACCTTTGGACAAACTTTTAAAACTTTCTACGAGTTTTTGTCACTTTAGAAAATGATTGAAGGAATGAATTACAACTCCTTTTCCTTCAATCCTCGATGAATTCATGCAAATTTTACTTCAATTCTTTTTTGGATGAAATGAATTCATTCAAGAATTTTTAAATCATAATGAGTTCTTCGAATTTTAATTCACTTCTTTTCTTGGAAGAAATGAATTCAGTCAAGAATTTTTAATTCATTATGAACTCATTAAACACTTAATTCAATTCTTATTTGGATAAACTAATGCATTCAAGAATATTAAATTCATAATCAATTCATTAAAATTTTAATTGAATTATTCTATTATTCTATATCTATTAATTCATTATGAATGTATTCATAATTTAGTTCCATTCATATTTTGGGCAAAATGAGTTCATATTTTGGGGAAAATGAATCATGGTGAATTAAAAAGCAAATATGAATCATTCATTTACAGCTCTGATGTATACTCATATCTGTGGCACACAATGGGATGTTGAGATACATCCACCTGTGCACAAGGATTATACAAAAACCAAAAAAAACTTGTCAGAATATTATACAACAATAGTGGAGCACATAAAGCGTAAAGTTCTATGATTTAAGAAATATATGTTTATGTTCTTGAGAAAATCTTGAAAATTTAAACTATAATTTTCGTACGAGAATCGTGTGAGTCGAAAATCATGGTAGAATTAAAAAAAAAATACACTTTGTTAACCAATTAAGATGAGGATTGAAAAAATTTCCTAAATATGTAAAAAGGACAACAAATGTTAACAAAAGCTTAAGTAGTGCAAATGAATTTCGTTCTAACCAATCTATAAATGCATGATCCGATTATTTAACATTCGGTTTTCAAAGCACACCACTTTTCCTCTTGCCAAGCATTCACATTGTTAAGTTCTCGCCATGGATGTACCTCGCTTAGTGCGATAGACTCTACTCTTATTGATCTTTCCCCTTGACTAATATAGATCCCATTATAATATTTTTATTGTATAGTGCATACATCTTAAGCTTTATTCTATTAAAAAAATAAATAAATGTAAAATGGTCGGAGCTGTCGAAATTTTGATTTTAAATGATTAAAAAAAATATATATAATAATATGGAATCTGATTTGAAAATCAAAAATAACAGCAAATTTTACATGGAAAACGCACTATTAAATTGTTTATTCTAAATTACTTCAATAACAAAAATATCCTTGAGAGAAACCCTCTGTCATCTCTACACTATCCCTTTACCAAAGAAGGTAACACATTAAGTAGCAGGCATTAGTTGCCCGATTATTACTTCTCTTTATAAACAAAATTCGTCCATTAATGATATCAAAACTTTAGAGACTTATAACTTGACAAATAAAATTCAAATAAAAACTATTATGTTTACACTTTGACAATCCCTACAATTATAAATAAGACTAATATGAACCAATTTGGGAACCTAATTTTCACATGAAATGCATCTTTTGGTATGGCGAAAACGTTTCATTGATTTTTCATCTAATTAGGTGAAGGAATTTTACAATTAATTTTAATTAAAAGCAATTTTAATTGGGCGCAAGTTTGCTAATTTAATTTTTTCATTAAATAATATTAATATTTTATGAAGAAATAATTTATTTGAAGACTTGTAAAATTTGTTTTCCCATTTTATAAGAACTAACTCCAGTCTCATGACTAAAGTTATTAAGTTTAGTGACGGTCTCCTTTGCATTTTAATTTCAATTTTATTTAAAAAAAAATCTATCTATCGCACTCATCCCCAATAATTCTTAAGGCACGTTTTAATCGCGAAACACAAATTCTTTTTAACATTTATAACAAATGTTCGCGTATTTAGGACAGTTTGTTTATCAAGTCACGAAATTTAATTTATAAAGGATGGGGTTCGCTGGACTTGAAAAAATATTATTATTAGTAGATGTATCAATTTTATATCTAACAGGAAATTTATAAACAGTCAAATACGAAAATTCATGATGAAAATTCATAAGGAGACAGACGCGACGAAAATTTTTAAAGTTATTTCCTTGATACAGAATGATTTTCTTTTAAATTATGTACTGAAATCAAACGTGAAGGAGTGCGATTATTTCAACATTGAAAGTTACTGGAAATACTTCTACAGAGAGTTTGCTACATATACGATCCCTAAGGCAGAAACATATACTCGTTACAATGCTTTGTGTGGTTCAAAGTAGATTAAGAAACAGATGGATGAACTCTTAATGAAGAGTTTGTAAAATACAAAGTTGTACGGGTAACTGAAACTATTTTCCTGTGCTTCTTAGAACAGATTGAATTTTAGAAGGAGCGAAAGATAACCCACATTACATTGCAGAACAATGAAGTAGGATACTTAATTATGAATGATGATTATCTTTGCAAATATATAGGAAATTATTGGCAAAAAAAAGCATATTAAGAAAATTTAAAAACTATAGTTTTTATAAAATTCATAAAAAAGACAAACACGACAAAAGTCACTTCACAGAAACAAATTTAAGCCAGAAGAATGGAACTTTCGTATTTGGTACTTAATGCTCAAGTCCTCCCCATAAATTTATCTCAAACATTTGTGCTGAAAGTTTCAAAAGATATTGAAAAATATATTTTTCAAAGTGACTTATCGGCAGCGATGCCATTTTTAACCATTTCTTACGATATGAAAAAAAAACGATGTGACATACTGTGTTCTTATATCGAAAGTTTTTTACGATATGGCAACACTGCGATATGATAACACCGCGTATGGCTATCTTAGTGTTGTCATATCGTAAAAAACTTACGATATGACAACACAGTATGTCATATCGTTTTTTATCATATCGTAAAAAATTGCTAAAAATGGCATCGCTGCTTATCCACAACCTTTTTTGCTTATAGGAATATAAAAACAATTAAATAAAATAGTCAGGGGACCGAATTACCGCAGTAGTCTTTCGTATCAAATAAAACTTCGTCACGTATCGAAAGGATAGATAGTTAATGTATCGAAATTTTGAAAAAGTGTACTGGATCTGTTTTACATCGGTTGTTGAATCAGTTAGGAGCTTGTAATAGATTAAAGAAAAATTGTGTGTTTTTTTAAGATAGTACAAACAATCCAAGTCGATTTGACAACTGTAATAAAGTTTATTGGTGATGTTCCATGCTTTTTTTGCAAAACAAACAAACGAGTGGAAATTAAGCAGATGGTACGCAATTAAACACTCGATATCGTATGCCGTATCCCAACAAAAAAATTTTTTTAACTATTTTACTCGATCGCGTATGTGGTAGTTCGGCCCCTGATTGTCCTCTTTCTTGTGATATCAATATTGCAAATTTTATGATAGAAAATATAATCTAAATAATTTATTTAAGAAATTTAGTCCTTCGAAGCCTATAATATAAAACAAACCGGATCACGGTGTAATATGTACTGTCGGATAGTGTAATATGAAAAAGTATAAAATAACTGGCTGAGTAAACAGTTAATTGAAGAAAACTAGACAATAATTTTGTCTGTGTATGCAGAATATTTGTCCCAGATTATATACAAAGGCTACCTATATTGAGTCCAATTAAGTAACAGACATTAAAAATAGAAAGCGAAATAGATTTTTTTCGTGTTCTCACTTTCTTTTTACTTTCAAAATTTTAACCTTTACAAAAATTTAAGTTTGTGAAACTGTGTTATGGATGATTTAAAATAAAATTTTTAAAAATTTTTTATTTTCTTTGACTTTGTAACGCCAAAGACGTAGGTCCTAAGCAAAAACTAATAATGACTATTTTTGTAGACAATTTTGTCAGCTTTAACTCTTTTATGCACAAATATTTGTCAAAAGTTATATTTTCAGATATATGAGCCAAAAACTAAAATAGTTTCATCTTATGGGATGCATCATCTTTCTAGCTCGCCCGCCAAACACAAGAACTCTTTAGTTTCTAAATATTTGTAGCAAGGACAACTATGGCAATTTTTAAAACTCCGTCAATTATTTCCGTCAATTTATCTACTTTGCCTGGCTTTTTTCATTTTTCAATAGAAACAAAGGCCCTAATTGTGTAAATCACATCACCGAAGTGAAATTTATATTAAAACAATAACAAATTTTAAAATATTTTAAAATTTTCTTACCAAATGCATAGAAATTGAAGCGTTGCTTTGCCTTAAAAAAATTTAAAATTTTTTTAAAATTATGTTTTCTATATAAATTTCACTTTGGTGACGTGAATTACACTATTAGGGACAAAATATATTTAGGGCCTTTCCCACGATGTCGACAACTCGATATCGTTCTCATATTTATATTGAAAACAAAAACAAATTTTAATTTTTTATTATTGTTTTCAATATAAATAAGACAACGACATCGACATCGACTTGTCGACACCTTGGGACAGGCCCTTAATTTATTTTAACATTGTATTTTCTTTCATTTTAATAGATTTCAAGAGTGTGAGTTTTTCAGAAAATGAATCTTAAAAAGTACAGAAGTGCTTGTATCAGTCTTTCGGCCTAACCTGACGGTGATCCTAGCACCGTGTGAAATTAAGCGTTGACCACATATACCGGATGAGGCTCGAAATCACCTCTTTCACATGCAAGAAATGCACAGGCTGCAATTTTTTCTACATGAAACACCCATCAAGCGCAAGTAGCTTGATAGAGTGTTTTGAGCTATTTAATTTCATATATACGTCAGCGCGATGCAGCCAAATTTCTCCAAGGAACAACTAGGAAGCGAGAAGTGTAACGGGAAGGTAGCCAACAGCTATACCTTCCCAGAACCGACCACAAAGCACTACTTAAAACAGCTTCAGCTGGATTTCCAACAGCATAAAGAGTCTTATTTGCTTGTCCAAGGTCCAACCAGCCACGAGCACTGGCTGAGCATCAGCCATTTAACCAACACCTTTTCAAACTACCGATTCAACACAAATCATTCAAACGTGCCCAACGAAGGTGGGGAAGCAAAATTAGCTACCGAGTAGCTGGGTCTACATGGACCCACTACTATTTGCTCAAAACGCATAAACTTCTCAAGTCTAATAAGGATCATGTGAGGAATTAGATGACTAATCAAGTTGATCTCCTATTTGAGAGACACTTGATGGTTTGAAATGGCAGTGGGGCAACTGGAGTAATGCATACATCATCATTTCCAGGGTAGAACAAATGGACTGAATTAGCAGATCCAATCTCATGATGCTGACTGCCCTCTTAAGCTAACATAGCCTAATGTTATTAGAATTTATAATTTCTCTACTGCAAACGACATTCGCAATAAGAAGGAAACCGCCAATCAATTGATACAATTTTAGTTTCAAATGTGCTGAACAGAAATCAGTTGGAACTTTATCTGTTTAATTTGCAACTTTAAAATAAAAATGTTCAATTAATAACAACACAAATCAATCAGTGGTTTTTGAGTTTAATAAAATATGTACTTTTTACTAACGGTCGCATATTTTAGTTGGTTTCACTGGTTTTTTTTGACAACTGATTTGTGGTTAGTTTCCTTTATCAAATTATAATGAATAGACTTTACCGAGGGCAAAATTTGCCAATTCTTGAAATTTAATTAATTTAAATGAAAAACTTGGAAAATTTGTAATACAAAACAAATAACTTCACATAGTGATCGAGTTAATTGGCCACCGTGATCATACGATCTAGTTCCATAAAAATACGAGGACGGCTTTCAAACTATTCCTGACAAAGTATTGAATAGTAGATATCTAGTATTCAGTATTTGCTATTTTTAGTGCACAGCAGTGAATATTATTGAGTAGTTAAAAGTAGGAGAAACCGCCAGCACTATGCCAAACACAAGCCATATTAATCACAGGTACCACCATTACTGCAACAAATACAACACCAAAAAACACATGCATTTTGTTGGTAGAAAGACACGAGAAATATGTCAAATCTATAGACTGTGTGTCGCACACATTCATACGCTTTCTCAAATTTACTAACACATGCACATTGTTGATGGAAACACACCAGAAATGTGTCAAAATCTGTTGTCTGTGTGACGCACACATTCTCATATTTAGTAAGTCAGCTGATCTTGTGCTGGTACCTGTTTAATCTACCTTGGTCAAACAGCTTTCTCAGCAAGTTGGAACATCAAGTGAAAGCTACAATAGCTGGAGAAAACAACACACAATAATTTAAGGTCACCACAATAAAAAAAGCAAAACATATATTACGTTTATTTTCATAATATGAATAAAAAAATTCTCAAATTATTGATTTTCGCCTGCTAAAACTAAATGGTCAACGATAAAGAGAACTTAATAAATACATTATTTACAAATAAATTTCTTATAAAAAGTAGTTGTCTGAGAAGGCTGCAACAGCTTTTTCCTTTCGGACTTTTATCTAAATCGCATATATAACAAAATACACAGTAAAATACCGAAAAAGCACATATTACGAATTCCGGCAGTGTTCAAAATGTACCGTTATGCTAAAATTTAAGGTACACAGAAAAAATTATTTCCCAACATTTTTTAATTACCTGTTTAATCAGAAAATTTTTTATTTTCAATTAATATTTTAATTGAATCTACGTTTATTTTAATTGGTTTTATTTTGTTTTAAAACAATGCTATCAATTAAATTTTAAATCAAGTTATCATAAAATACCAAAAATTTCTACATGTCAATTGTGTATAAATAAAATAATTTAGTTTGCAAGTGTGAGAATTGTATAATTTTTCTGAGTATGCGACATTGTCTTATGACAATTAATTGATAATTTTTTTAAATTTCAATTAACTTTTTAATCGATATATTTTTTTAATTGAAAAAAATCGAAAAATATTTTCAAATAATTCTGTTGAGTTAATACTACAATTTTCGTAATTGGTTGAAAACTAATTAATTTTTTAATTGGATCTCCATTTTTCTTAATTGAATCATGTTTTTCCTTTTTTCTGTGTACTAGCAGGACATACATATATTAGCATAACTGGAGGAGGATTTGCCCTATTCAGTAAAAAAAAAACCAAAGTCGACAACAAAATCATTTTTCAGCCGAACAAACACTGTTTCGAATTCTGTCCATTACTTTCAGAGATATCGTGAAAGTTAAAGCCTAAAAGTTAAACATTTCATAAAAAAATTTAAAAACTTTTATTTTTAAAAATTCATAAAAATATATAAATACACCAACAACCCCATATTTGTCTAGTATCATTTAGATAAATATATTGCAAAGGAAATTAACCTAGTTTTTGTGAAATTAGTGCCTAACTTTTGATTTTATTCATAGTTTAGTGGGAGAACGGAAAATTTTAATTTTTAGGCTCAACTAACGTGCAGAATGCTTGGTCAGCTTAATGATAATTTTGTTGTCAAGCCTTGATTTTGCTTTTTTTTTTGAATACGCAAACCCTTATTCTGTTGTGTTTATATATGTCGTGCGAGTGCCTTCAGTTTTGTCATAACGGTATATCTCGAAAACTAGAGTTGATAAAATAAGTCGCGCACAGATTCTCGTTCAGGGTCCCAAATAAGTAAAAAACAAATTTAAGTTATAGGGAACGAGTTTAACGACCATTCTAGTGAACACTTATTATATGATTTTCTTTGGAAATTTGTCATGTCACTTGTCTACGCCGCGGTAGTAAACCAAAGACGATTAAATATTTCGAGCACAACATTCGGCGAGTTATTGGCGAGATATGGCAATTGCAGCGAAAAGTGTGTGAAAATTGCCAATCGAGGTTGCTCAATTTAAGATCCAGCTGGGACAACCACATGTCCAAAATCACATTCAAGCATTAGTAGCATAAAATTATGTTTCAATAAAGGCGCTTTCATTGATGTTTTAAAATATTTTATTTGTTTCTTTTATATTAATTTAAAGTTGGGAACCTTTAAAAACCATTTGGGAAACTATAGCATATAGTATCAGCTGTAGAATGGAAACATTTTAATTACATCCATCTCCTTAATATTATTACAAATAAACTAATTTTATGAGATAATTGTTTTTAGCTTTTGCTATTTTTGGACTTCCTTATTAACTAAATAACTCATAAAATTGGCTACTTGTAATAAGAAACACATTTTTATAGTCAAAATTATTGCATGCATAAAAATCAGTCAAATTATTATGTCAGTATTTAAGAGTTTTACATTAAATTTAATAGACTTTTAAATAGATTTGAATAAAATTAACATAAAGAGATTGCCGTTTAATTTCTAATACATTTGAACTTTAATATTAAACGCGTACGATTTGTACTAACCCGACATTTAACGCTTTTACTCTCTTGCCACACTACCGCAGCATTGCCACTTTTTGTACTATAGTCAGGGATGCCAGAATTCCTTCACCAATAATCGCTACATGTAGACAAAAAATGGCTAAAAATGGCTTAAACTAGCCAAAAAATGGCTAAGCGTGATCGGATGCAAAATCATGAGTATTAAGCAAAAGTAAGAAAGTATTTCATATATTAACCTTTTACATCAAATTGAAACGATTTTTTTAAAGTAAATAGAACCCTATGGATTGCCATTATTGCGCTCTTTTTATTAGCAAAAGTTTTTTCAGCTATTTTTGTCAATCTTAAAAAGTTTAATGGGTATAGCTTATTAATGCAAGTATTTCAGATAGTGCCATAATCAAATAATAGCCAATAGCTATTATTCGATTGCCATTAGCTCTTATTGCGCTCACCGATTTTTGAACATTTTTAAATAGCTTAATGGGTATAACTTCTGAACGCAAGTATTTTAGAAAGTTTCAAACCCTATTTTCTGAATTCTATTTTTGCCTCCTATCGATTACTATTAGATATTATTGCGGTCAGCAAAGATTTTTATTTTTATAAACGTTTTGGGTGATTTTTTACCAATTTTTAAAAAGTTTGCTGTGTATAACTTCTGAATGGATGAATGAATATGAATGTAAACAAAACAAAATACCTTTCATCTCTGAAAAAGAGTTTGAACCAAAGTTTGATTTCTTCTCATGCTGTTGTATTTTTTGGTAGTAAATAAGTGTTCCTTTGTGTTGCGAGTTTAATATTTTTATGAAATAGCGGTAAAAAATTTCATGTATGAAAAAATGGCGAGATTAAAATAAAAGTGGCTAAAAAAATAGCTAATGGATAAATTATCTTTTCTTCTGGCTAAAGCGGATGAAAAATGCCTAAATTTAGCCAGAAAATGGCTAAATTAAGTAATTGCTGAAAAATAAAAATATAATAAATAGAACAGCAAATTTTTCTGAACGTTTCATAAACTTTAGTTTGAAAAGACACCTTCTTAAAACTGATTTCATTATTTACATTTGGCAGTACTGCTGAGAATATTTTGCATTGAGAATATTTTGCCCAATTTAAAGGAGTTTTTAGAGATTCGGAAATATTAAAAAAAAAAACGCGAAAATGCATAGAAATAAGTCGACAGCGATTATGAGTAGTGTATTAGGGCCCTCTTTCCTACAAATTTACTGATGAAACAGAACACGACTGTAACGACCGAAGCGACAAATTTGTCATTACTACTATTAAAACTGTGCCTTTTCTTTTTATTTTTCTTTACTAAAGTGAAATGTCAATTTGTATGGAAAAACATGTTGCGCCTTAGTTCTTTTTCATCTTTTATATAAACAATTAAAAGTGTAAGTTCCCATCGACACTGCCAGCAATTTTTTATTTTCTAGTGAGAAAGAGCGAGAGAGGAATAAGAAATGTATACACACACACACATATATATATATATATATATATATATATATATATATATATATATATATATATATATATATATATATATATATATATATATATATATATATATATATATATATATATATATATATATATATATATATATATATATATATATATATATATATATATATATATATATTTCATCACTCTCACACAAAACAAAAAATGCTGCAACAAAAGTTGCATAGTCTGGACCAGGTCTAAGAAAATATCGCATTTCTTGTCACTTATTTTGATGCCAGCTATTCTAAATTAAAAGATGCATTTTTCTAGTTGGAAGAATGTCAAGCTTCAACCGCAACGGAAATATACATGCTATTAAAGCAAACTATAATGGAAAAGCTACTCCCATTTAATATTCGATTTAAGACACCAAACATCTTTTGTTGTGTTGACAAAGTGCTCTTGTCACTTAGTACATATAGTAGTTCCAAATCGTCGCGTTTGTTTTAAACCACGTAAGTGCAATTTTTTCGAAATTAACATTTTTGGTTTTTATGATGGAAAATAACATTTGCCACCCGATTGTATTCTCATCTTGGACGAAAAACAAAAAATTAAAGTAATTTCGAAATTTTTTGTTTTTGATATAAAATTTTTCTTTTCAAAAAACCTTTCTACACCCTTCAGAGAATCGCACAGCTTTGTTTTGGAAAAAATTAGTTTTAAAACCAATATTTAAAAATTAATTAAGGCCCATATTCGTAATGAAAATCTGGCATGAAGTTAGCATAACTGATGTAATTGAATTGGGTATTAACGAGATCTACTGGGCAATTTGACATTAAAAATCAGTGTACAATGTAGTAATGAGTAACGACTACAAAATTTAATGGATTTTAATGCCCAATTATATGGAAAAGCTGTTTAAGATCCGGTTTAATTTCGTCAATTATGCTGAGCTCTTACCAAGTTTTGGTTATGCATAAGACCGTAAGTCCTTTTGTTTTCTGAAAAATTAATTGTTGGCGCTTACGTGGTTTTGGACAAAACGCGACGAAATATATTCCAGCTTATCTAAAAGATTTGTTGAGAATGCTTGGATCTTACTTTAATTATAACTCTTTACGACAATGTGAGCTCCAAGAGTTTCAACAGTATTTTCAATTGATAAAATGCTAACAGTTGTCATAACTAGATGATTGTCATTAAACGGTTGCACTGACTGTGTTATCCGAAAAAATGAACTTTAGAACAACAACGGCTACATATTGTTATCGCAAACAATAATGGGTAGTGATGTCAACATGTATTTCTGCGTGAGCAATCGCTTATACAATTATAAAGATTTTTTTTGGAATATTTATATACAGTGAAACCTCTTATAACCGGACACTCACCGTCGCAGTATATTTGTCCGGTTATGAAAGGTGTCCGCTTATGAGAGAGAAACATATTTATTATTTAAAATATTTTATTTTATAATGTTACATATTATTAAAGCAATGGAGAATTAGTGTATTGTGGCTCAAGACTCATTTTGTCTATTTCAGAGCCACCCGCTCTAACAAACATCTTCTTTCAATGAACCTTTATTCCAGTATGTCAATTTGTGGTAACGTCGGAATTACCTATTTCATTGGCATTAACAGAAATATTAATCATAGTTGAAAAAAAGATGAACAACATAAAAACTGAATAAAATCCTGGTGTAGTTCAACGCTTCTGTCCGCTTATGAGAGGTATTTTGAGCACAATTTTATAAAATTAAGTGTCCGCGCCCGGTTATTAGAGTGTCAGATTATGGGAATACATTTTGTATGGGAAAAGAGATGAAAATATCGGTTCTAAAAAGTTTTTCCGGTTAAGGGAGGTGTCTGGTTATGAGAGGTGTCCGTTAGGATAGGTTTCACTGTACATAGATTGAAATTGATTATGGAGGGTATTAGCTCGTTCATTTTCGCAATTTATTTTTGTACTACATATTTTTGCTTAACTTATGTACTATTTTTAGTTTCTTTGGTGGCAACACTGAACTACCCACAACAAACAATTAGCCATAAATATGTTTTAGTAAAAACAGCTATTTCGGTCGACACTATTGTTGCGGGTGGGAAAGGAAAGAGAGAAAACAACATTCGTATTAGTGGTCTGCAACGAATAAGATTTTTATTTTTCGTGAAGTTCTATAGTTTTTCGAATACAGTACATATCGCTCTCTCACTCAGCAGAATGAAAATAACAGAATTGAATAGCTGTTTATAAAGTACATATAAGTATGTAGTCGCAACCATCGCTGTTCCTTTGATTGTGAACAAACAAAAATGTGAACGTATTAAAATATTTGCATGTGTTAAGAAATAGTTATGTACGTCAGTGATGGAAAATTCAGTACTATTGTACTATTTTTAGTACTTTTTTATTCTCAAAATACCTCAGTACCCTCACGACATAAAAAGTACTTTTTCCAATCTTTAACGTTAAGAAAATTAAATTTTTTCCGGTTTATTCATATTCAACCCATTATATTCAAAAACTTGTTCGAAAACTCTTGATATCTTTATTTGAAGAAATAAAATCTGTTCAAACAGAAGTTATTAGAGAACTATTTATAACTGGTATAAAATTCATTGTTACATGTAGTAGACTATATAAATTGTACTTTGAGATTATACCCAAATCAAATTGTAAGTCCTCAGTATTTTCATATCGAGTGAAATAAGCTATATTTTCATCGTAGATTGAGCTTTAAAAGCTAAATGAATCTGCAGTTTTACCCCCATATTCATAAAATTTTATTGAAGTTAATGTTGGTTTACTGTACGAATTTTGTATCGGAAACCCGGTTTTACTCCACACATTAACTTTACTAATCATTTATGAATATGGGGGTTAGCAATTGAAATCGTATTTTAGCTTTTTCTGTGCATGAAACAAAATTTTTGTCTAGACGCTGGCTGAACTTTATTTTATATTTTCCGCCTTGAGATATGAATAGTTGTTGCTAGTTCAAGATACCTAAATTTTCAAAATTTAATAACCAACTATACACCGGAAGTTCCATATTTACAGTGAACATTAATCCGAATATCTTCAAGAGCTCCAATTACATACATCTAGAAAAAACAACGGAAATAGTAAAAAAATATATTAATATGTCAAAAATGGTTCCTTTGTATGATAATTAAGAATACTTGAAGTATTACATTTTCAATTCTTGAAAAAGTACCGTTAAGGTGAAAAAAGTACTTATTAAGTTAAGGATCAGTACCATTTCAAAATCTGTATTTTCCATCACTGATGTACGTACGAAACGAAACAGAAAATAATACAGTGAAGCTGATGAAGATGCCAGGAATTTTTTCCTAAAATCGTTAAAGTTTAGAAATAAATTCGTCAATATCGTCAAGATTTTTGGAAAAATTAGTTATCAACTGTTTTATAAAATAAACAAGAGATTTTAGAATATTAAAACAATGCTGCCTATTCTGTTAATCGAGTCGATTTAAAGAAATTGAATCCACTAATAGCAAGTTTTTTCAGATTTTTTTCCAGTTTCATATATTTTAGAGCTGAAAATATTTTATCTGAAATTAATTTACTATATATGATTTAAAATAAATCATTATCTATTTTTGGAAAACGAGAAATTTACTCTGATTCGGTTTACAGAACAGGGCCGAATATCTTATCTTGTAATATATTGTTTAAAAAATGGGGTTGGTATATTTGACTCCTACTCTCTCTATTAATTACGTAATTTTACTTCTTTATTTTTCCAGCCGGGCTTACCGTCTTACATAAAATATTGAGATAAAAGCAGTGATGTCAACAAATCGTCAAAGGATGAGGGGCCATGAACAAGAAATCGTCAAAATGAAGAAGAATGATCACGTTGATCACTTATAGCATTCCTTTAAGCTGATGCTGACATCTACATACATACATAGGTATGTATGTGTGTATGTACATATATCCACAAGAAATGTGTAGTCTAAAAATGTATCCTTCTTTACTTTTTCTGTGGCTTTGTAAGAACCTATTTTTTATGTGTTTACAATTTATTAGGTCTGTTCAATAACTGAAATTTGTTACTAATTGTTACTAGTTGTTACTGGAAAGTGTTCACGTACTTGAAAAACTAGCAACGAGAGAGTGAAAAAAGAGCATAAAAAGTGGAGAACAAAAAATTTTTTTGCAAGTTTTTGCAAGTAAAATTTTTACTAGCAGGAATTAGCCAAACAGGTGTTTAGATCTTTTGTTTACAAAATAAATGTTTTGAAAATTCATGAAAAATTAACTTTTTATAATTTTAATGAATAATTAAGAAATTGTTAATTTTTAATCAGTTAAAATATTAAATACAGTAATATTAGATATTTTCTTTAATTTGACTGCATCAGTGTTCGCTAAAAGGATTTAAAATGCTTGAATTGGATGGCAGAAAATTTTCCACCTTAAGGTTAAATCATAAGGGGTACACTCGAAATATTATGTGAGTCAAATATAAACAAAAAACCGACAAGTTCCTGCAAAGAACAAATTCAACTAAATTGATAAAAACTCCCGCAATCACATTGAAATTAACTTTATTTCTACTGTTTACAGATATTTTAACTAAAAATCCTTATGTACGAGCAGTTGTATTTTTACTTCTGTTATTTAAATACTTCACACATTAAGCTTCATTTACAGAGTTTTTTCTTGCAGTTTTAAGCTCTTATGACACTTACTTTTTTCCCTTTTTTCTTCATTTAAGAATAAAGTGTGAAATATGAATGCAAGAAAGAGAAGAATATAAGAAATATCTATTTTTTGTTAACAATTTCTTTTTAGTGGTTTACTTGCGATGTGTTTCTTATTTTAAGCGGACTAATAGTCAAATCGAAGCGTGAGCTAACGGATAAATTGCCAAAATCTGTTACATTAATAAAACATGTTACTGTTTATTCAATATTTTGTAAGGTATAATCTGCAGAAAATATATTTTTACGTAGAGAGCGTTAAACTTTAGCATATGCCAAAAACAAAAAGCAAAGAAATCTAAAAAACAAATGTAAATAATTACAATAAATGAAACAAAATTCGAATAGAAACTTAATGATGGTACATTTATGTGCAAAAAGTTAAAGTAATTTGTTGTGGTTAGCTATATGCCGGCATATCGTTGGTTGATTTATTTGTTTATTTAATATCAGAAAAAAAATTTTCCAAATGCTACGTTTTCATTAACTGACACAAAGTATAATGATACGGAAAGAAGTAAAGTAACACGATACGAATCGACTAATTGTACCATAAACAGCTTTACATCTAGTTTAATAGTAAAAATCGATGAAATAAAAATATTAACATCTGCAGATTCGGATAAACGAGTTTTTTTACGTTTTTTAAAAGCTGAAGACGATTTTCAAATATATTATCATCTGGCAGCCCCGATCGTGGTATGTATTTAACACGAACACATACTGACACACACTACAAAAGCACAGCCAATTACAGCGCACACGTGGTTTAATATATATAGAAGGTGGCCGCATATAGCATACATATCCTACAATACAACAAAACTGGAGAATAGATGTCAAAAAACAAATGTTTTTAACGTACGGCATGTGAACTTATTATAGTATTACCGCACTCGTGAGGTTTTGTGCTCGTGACATATACATAAAAATGTACTAAATCAATGTACTTAAGAACTGATATCATGCTCGTAACAGCAACAAACAAAAAACAGAACAACAGGTAGATTTGCTCTACAGATTTGTTGTGCATAAAAATGTGTACGCATTTTTTTAATCATACTTCGAATAAATGTTCATGCTTTGTTATTTCATGTGTACTTCACGTGTTCGAGTATTCGTTGCAGCCCTCTAATTCGTATAGCGTATCGTATACTTAATGAGAGATGGTGGATTTTTTAAGTATGGCTCTCAATTACTCATACGCGTAGTATGAAAACCAACATGAAAAATTTTCATGATTAAATCATAAATTGCTTTGTTGTTAGAGAGAGTGTTGGTGTGCGTGCGTGAGCGTGTGGGATTGTGCATGTTTGTTTTTATAAGTTTTTTTGTTTTTTGTTTATATGTTGGATCGTTAGTGATTATTGTATTCATTCGTTACTCATTTCCAGTCATCTCAAAATTTTACTATAAATGGCTGCTTATAAGTGACATTAAACATTTTTGCAGTTGTACCATACATTCTTGCATTCTTGCTCCAATTTCCCTGGAGGATGTAATTGTTGGCACAACGAAAAGAAATGAAGAAAGCATTTTTTTCAATGTTCAGCTGCGAGTGTGCTTGTGTGTATATATTAAGGAATACATATATTTCAAGGATAACAACTAAAAATTGGGGTATCCGCTTAGTGTTTTTCTTGTTTCAGTTGTATTTTTTTTTACATAAAAGTGCTATTAAAAGCGCACCATGAAAGTTTATTACAAGCTAGAAAAAACTCAATATCAGAAAGCAAAAAATGAAAAAAAAAATAAAATACAATCTCTTGCTGCACACAACAACAAATCCTATAAAAACCGAATAAAGTTTTATTTATTTCACTTTGTAATGGAATAATATGTTCTTGTACTTTTTTTCGCTTGTTAGAAATACATATATTTTTTATCGCATACATACATATAATATATATGTATAAGGATACAATAATGCGTGTTTCCAGATTATGAACGGAAAAATAAAAACATACAGACAGAATTAAAAAAAGGCAGCTAGAAAATCAAATAAAAATGTTTTTAACACAAGTAAAGATTCTGCCAACATTCATGCCAATAAGCAAACAGACAAACTTAAACAAAAAATATTTCTTCATACATACACATATTTTTGTATTAATGTAAGTTCATGTTTGAATATAAATTGTATAAATGTTTCCATATATCGTCAGCTTATTATTGGTTTGGCGCACCGACCATTTAAAAAAAATTTAGTTAGGTATGGGGTGTAGGTATATCTATTTTGAATATCCCCTTTCAGAATACAAAACCTGATTCGTGAAATTTTTTATGGTTTCTGAGATATCAGGCATTTATTTTACTCAATTTCAACAATTTTAATAAATTTTTTGTAAGAAAAATTATAAAAAAATGAGAAACCAAGTAAAATACAAGTTTAATCAATATTGACTTTCAATTCCATGTAAATATATTTTGCTAATAAAAAAAAAACGAACACACATACTGCTTAAGCCTTTTTCGGCTTTTCTGCAGCAACACCCAGAGTCTTGGCAGGAGTCGAACCTGCGATCCACTACAATACGGGGGTACCCATTAGCTTATTTTCATCAGAGAGAAAAAATTTTCATCTCCACAACAAAAAAACTCAGTACACGGCAGTAAGTATATACATGCAGCACAGGAAGCTACTTTTGAGAAAACAATTGTGTATGGGACCAAAACAAGATTTTTCACTTTCAATAAGGGAATATTAACTTTTAACTACCTTCATGAAAGTTCACAAAAATTTACATATTTTTCAAAATATATCCAGGAAGCAGTGATGAAAATATAAAAAAATTCTATTGCGTATATTTTGAGAAAACTTTATGTAAACTTTCATTGTCATTTTTCTCCGTTCCGAGTTTGTGGCGTATGCGTCAAACCCATAATAAGCTGACGATATGTACATATATGTATATGTATGTATGTGCGTCTTTGTTTCTAAATATTTTGTAAATTTTAATGACTCAAATAAATGTGTGTTCATGACAAACTGCATGTTTAAATGGTCATTTTGTTATTTGCTGGAATGTTTAAAAACAATCAAATGGTTGATTTGATGCCAACTTGCTTAAAAGCTGCATGCGTGGAAATTGTCGTAAATAGCAAAACAAAAAATAAGAAATACAAATATGTAAATATATAGAAATACATGCACACTAGTACACATTCATACATAACTAGTACGAATACAAAAGGAAATTTTTACATGAAGTCATACTAAATTTTAATTCGAATTTCACAATTTATTTTACTTTATTGAAGGAAACACGATAAAAGAGCAAATAATTTACATATATTCTGATTAAGAGTCTAATGTTTTAAAGAATTTCAAACACGTCTATTCTTGATAATAAATTTAACAATTGAAATGATTTCCCCTGGTACTCGTAGTTTTGTATATAAAAAATAATAAAATTTTGTACATCAAACTCTTAGTGCCAAAATATCATAAGCGACATTTTTTCAAAACTTGTTTTACTATTGAAATTAAAGTTTTGTACCCCTGCCGATAGTTTAAAATTGTCCAAATGTCAAAATTTGTTGATAACACTATGCAACAAGAAAATTAGAATAGACAGCTACTCTAATCTTAGATGTGTTATGGACCTCTACAAGCAAAAACCGTTAACAATTTTAAATTCAATGGATAAGCTATTAAAAAAAATTATTATAGAATATTGATTTTTTTTAAGATTCTGATCTAGTGGTTTATCATAAATTTCGAAATACTTGTCCAATTTAGTTCCCTCCGAATTTTAGTATTTACTCATGCGCATCAGAATAACATAAGTGGGAAAGCTTGCAGCCTTTGAAGTAGCCCTACCATAAATGAACCCTTTATATGGGGGCGCGTGTCTTGAGCAGCTGATTACGCTGTTCTGTAAAAAAAATTTTTCGCGCCTTTAAATATGTTGAAAACGCAAAGTTTAATGCGCTTAATTCAAAACCCTTTTCAGTATTCTACTATCACGCGCAGCTTTATTTTATTGGCATGACTAATATGACACCCGAAATAGGGCTGTCATGCTCACGGTTTGTTTGATATAGATAATTAAAGCGTTAAAATATGCGGAATCAAATTATATTTTAGTCAATGACATACATGTTTTAATATTTCCAAGTGTTTCGAAGTAATTCAGAAATTAGTTCTGAAAATTTTTTTTTCATGCAAAATAACACTTTTTTCGTTTTGAAAAATTTATAAAAAATTAAGCACACAAAAGTTTTATATGTTTATCATATTTCACATAGCTAGGAATATAGGGAATAAAATAAGCATATATTATTAAAATCGATAGACAAATGTCGACTTTATTCACAATTAAGTGAAGGAACTCAATTAAAAACCTCTGGCAGTTCTCTCTCGAAGCTCGACCATGAACTATACACTGGTACCGCAGGAACAGGCAGCCCCCTTATTAACGACATCATCTTGTATGAAGTTCACAAAAAGCATACTCTTTTCGTATTAGGATGAATATGCTGGCGGACTTCATCTTACCCTCAACATGAACTGTGACCGGCTATTGGTAAGGCCTCCTTCCGGAGTTTACGTGGTGGCTGTTGTTACCACCAAAATCGCTGGGAGAGATGTTGGTTTAATGGCTAATGGTCGACCAGTGCTAGTGGCTGCTTGGACTTCGGACAACCAATATAAACGTCTATGTGCTGTCGCTAAGGAAACAGAGCATGTATCGGTGATTCTTTGTGGTCGGATGCTGGCCAGTATAGCTGTCGGGTGCCTTTGTGGTAAATCTTTAGCTTGCTGGTTATTCCTAGATTGAGCTCGGATATTTCAAACGCTCTAACAAGGTGTTTATGCATGGTGGGCTTTCCTTGCGCAAGAAGTTGATAGCTGTGTGTTTCTTTCAAGTCACACAGGTATTTTCGGGGAAACTCGGGGGTAGTGTTGAGTTAGTTTTTAACAAAATCGGCAGCACTATATCAAGTGTTTACCAACATATGATCTGGCCAGGAAATGCCGGACACCCTTAGAGCTTTTCAATGTGCCATAGCACATCGATGTGCCCGGTAACATAGTCCCGGTGCCCACTTGAAACAATGATATATTGATTGGCTAGTAGGAAGTCTATTGAAAAGTTTCAAAACAGAAACCAAGCAGCAACTATTTAGGAAAGCACGAACCAGATGAACCAATGAAACCACATATGAGTTTTCAATACCTATAGGGCGACAGTATGACTTCGCAAGATGTTCAACCATACTGGGTATTCCAGACAACAGCTACGGATGTTCGTATTAGACAGTGGCCTCTGTCTTATTGGTGGTCATGTTAGGAGATTGAATCTCCCAAACAATTACTTCTGTAGGAGTTGTCAAAATGAAGAGAAGTCCAGCTTTATCGGGAAATAGGCCTACAAGTCTGAAAAATTCGATGTTGCCCATACTTGCACACCTAGAGGAGTGAATTAAGTGAATACATTTATTTTTCAGTACTCGCATTCCTCTCGATAATGAGTACTATTTATCGCAGATGATGTGCCCAAAAAAGTTGTCTGAAATTTTTTGTCAGGTAAGAAAGCAGTTGAACAATAGCAAATATGGTCGAGGAGATTTAGAATATGTTCAAATATCATCACAAGGGCAACACTTTCTGGGCACTGAGTTTTAAAGCCGAGTTCGTGGCCAGCTGTTTGATGATGAGATCGGTTGGAAGCCAACACAATATAGTGAACAGAGCTTTTGATAGTGTAATGCGAGGAACACTCCTAAACGTCATAGCAGACATTTGTCGATTTCGACCTATTTTATATTAAAACTTTGATTTCTATATGTTCTACAGTTCCAAAGCTTGAACTCAAAAACAAGTACCACTTTTGAGAACCCTTATGAGTATGCATTAATTAGCCAACTTGTTAAATGTGCTTTAGCGCAAATATAGAGTTTATGGGCAAAACCATAAAAAAATAAATTTTTGAGATTTCTTGGAACTTTCTTGGGAATTCTGAGATTCCCAGAAGCAAATCTAATTTTTTTGCTTGCTTGTCATTTAGTACGTAAACTCACATATAACTGCAAAATATCATCCGAATATATCAATAAGCAACGATTTTATAGCATTACGAAAATATTTAGTATGCAGAAGACACCACATAACAGTATTGTTTCGCATTATTTGGCAAAAAGTATTTCAAAGCTTTAGATTGTTAACACTTTTGAAAACGACTTATAGTTTTGTACATTTTGATATGTGATAAGTCTACCTTTCTCTTTTAAACGTGTAAAATTAATGAACTTATAAGTAAAAACTGGTATTGAAATAGCTTTACTTGACTTGGCATACATTATTTTTGAAAAAAGGAGGAAATGCTGTTTTCTGCATACGAATACATTTTTTTAATGCTATAAAATCGTTGATTATTTCTGTTTTGGAATGAAATGTTGCAGTTCTATAGGAATTTACGTACTAAATACCAAGCAAGAAAAAAACTAAGATTTGTTTCTGGAAGCCTTATATTCCTAAGAAAGTTCCAATAAATCAAAAAAAAATAATTTTTATTATGGTTTTGCCCATAAAGTCCATATTTGGTCCATGGCCCATTTAACACTGGCAAATAAATGCATATATATATATATATGGGTTTTCAAAAGTCGCAATTGTTTTTGAGTCCAAACTTTGGGGTTTTAGAAAACATCGACTAAAATCTAAATTTCGGTGTAAAATAGGTAAAACTCAGGTCTAGCTAAAGTACCAAATTCTATTATTTTCTGGCAAACGAAAATTAAAAAGAATTGGTAATTTTTGGAAATCGGGTGAAAAGCAACTAAATGGTAAGCGATACAAATTTTTACATGGATGAAGTGCGCTACTTTTAGAGCGATTTGGATAGTTGGTATTCAAAACATGCATAGAACTGCTAGCTGCTCATATGAAATTTTATTGCGATAGGATTATCCGTGTAGAAATTCTAGATTTACTTGTCATATATTTTGATTCTGCCTACTGTGCGACGTCAGTAAGCTGAACGCGTTTGCCAAGTTGAAAACCGCAATATCAATGTTCCGCCTATCGTTAATCATTGGAGGATATGGAAGAGCCTCAAAGTGAATAATCCTTTGTTCTGCCAGATTATTTCCTTCCTATTTCGTGTGGGCATAGCCTAATCTTCCAGAACTCCTACGGTGAATTCAATTTAAATATCTATGAGGAGAGAAAGAACAGTCATTTGAGACTCTCCTTCCTTAAATCAAGTTCGAGTACATACTGCTAACTAACGTGATATCGAGAGCCTTACTTCTTTTTGATACAATTAAAGTGGGTTCTGACCCGACATTTAAAATGTCTAAATTGTCGTCTACTTTAATAATATTTTGTCACATAAAACCAATATTATGAAAATTTCAAAATTCTACCCGAATTAAATATCCAGTATCACTGTAGATAGTTCTCTAGAAATTGTTTCATGACATTTATCTTTAATATAGACTAAATAGAAATTAAAGCATACACTAATGTAGATAGTTTGGTTTAATGTTAGTGTGTATTTTGTATACTTATTTACTTGAGTTTTAGTCATATGTTGATTGTTGACAAATGCGTAAAAACTTCTCTGATTTTTGTTGCAATTATGGATGATAATAAGTTAGAGTTCAGTTGCAAACAAGAAATAGTTTATTGTTCAAAATATTGAAAATCAATATTAGTTGGTTTGCTACCATAATACATTGCCTGTCGCAACCATGGTATAGTTGTTAAAATTTTGTTAAGACTTCTCTTTTCCTTTTTTAAATGTTTTTATTTACCTTACCGTGTTTGTGGAGTTTGCGCGTAAGTGGAGTTTGGTTCAAATTTAGTAACCCTACGTCTTTACGAGCCATCGACTTGAACATGACATGAACATGACGCTGGCAGAGCAACTGTAAAAAATTCATGAACTTCTTTGTTGTCAATGTATTTTTTGGCAGTGAAATAAATCTGGAATATTTACAAATTTCGCTCTGTCTCTTTTCTTTCTATTGAAAATGGTTGTTGACGGCGAATCTCATGGCGAACATTGATGCTCAGGCATATGTTCAGATATCGATGTCAGAGCAGGGACGAAACATGGACATGAGTGGTCTACATTCATACCAACTTCATGGCCAATGTGGACCCACAGCAAATGAAAATTTACCTCCTTCCTGTTGACCGATTGATCTGAAATTTTGTAAACGCCTTTAATTTTGGTGACAATTTAATATTGTGATTAGAAAAGTGGGCTGCGCCACGCCCACAACAAGTAATATTCAGTTTTAGTCCCTTCCTGTTAAACAATTGATCTCAGATTCGGTGGACACCTTTACTTACGATGACTATACAATTTTGTAATTAAAATAGGGGGAAGCACCACGTCCACAAAAAGTTATATTTAGTTTTGGCCCCTTCCCGTTAACCAATTGATCTTAGATTTGGTGAACACCTTAACTTACGATGCCTATACAATTTTCAAATTACAAAAATGGGCGGTGCCACGCCCATAAAAACTAATAATTTGGTTTTAGCTGCTTCCTGTTAGCCGATTGATCTGAGATTTAGTGGACATCTTTACTTACGATGACTATACAATTTTAAAATTTCAAAAGTGGGTGGCGCCACACCTATAAAAAGTAATTCTTAGTTTTAACCTTTTCCTTTTAGCCGATTGATCCCAATTCGGCACACACCTTTACTTTTGATTACTTTACAATTTTGATTTTAGAAAAGTGGGTTTTGCTACGCCCATAAAAAGTAATATTGACTTTTACCTCTTTCTTCTTGACTGATTGATCTCAAATTAGGTAAACAACTTTACCTTTCATGTCAATATACTTTAGTAAAAATAGGCGTTGCTATGCCCATAAAAAGTGTTACCACCTTCCTGTTGACCGATTGATTTAAAATTTGGTGAACACATTTAATTTTCATGAACCTATTGATCTGATGACGTTACGATTGTGTGTATTCAGTATTATTGTAAATCACAAATGGCCGCCGCCACAAAATGGTGAATTATTTATTTGTTTACAAACACCTACATATGGATATCAAATGAAAAGGTTTGACTGGTAGAATACAGTACGCAATGAGAAACTTCTCATTACTAAATGGCGACCAATACAAAGTTAGGGAATTATATTCAGGCATATATATTGTCAGCCCCATCAATATGGGTATTAGATGAAAGCACTTGGCTACTAGAACGCAGTACACCATGAAAAAAAGTCAAAATCTAAGATACAGTCCGAAAAAAATGCAAGATCATAGAGTTTAAATAGGACATATAGTAAAAATCTAAAAAACTTAAAATTAAAATAAGTAAAAACAATTTTAAGTTAAATGGTCCTATTCTAATGAAACATAATAATGATGCAGCTAATAAATAATTACGTAGTACCAGGTACTACCTACCACACCACTCTCCTCACCAACATAGGGCATCGATCAGACTGACTAGTCTACAACGCCCCACGATTTTATTTTAGTCTGATCAATTTCCTATGTTGGTGAGGAGAGTGGTGTGGTAGGTAGTTCCTGGTACTACGTAATTATTTATGAGCTTTTAGTGCATTATCTGCATCATTATCATATTTCATTACAATAAGACAATTTAACTTAAAATTTTTTTTTACTTATTTTATTTTTCTTACAAAACATACTTCTGTATGTAACCTTCTCTGTCTTTCTAAGCTGAACGTAACTACATATACAAATTAATTAACGCATTATATATTCTGTTGAAAATATTTTAAAACTTAAATCATATTTCATTCCATGCATGAATTTTAAGTTCATTTAAAACATTCTTAAATTTCATAAAAAAAATATGAGCTATTTCTTTTAGTTTTTATAAAAGCAGCAAATTGTTTATGAACGATGTAAATTGTATCTGTTTGCATTTGATATATAAATTATGCAATTCATTTCAAGACAAGTCTCAAATAATCTGTGTGCAAATAAAAAATTGCCATCTTCAAATGAAAGCATAATGATTGTTATGACGATAATGGGAATGGTATGGCCATGATAATGACGATGATGAGACTATGATGCTGATAACGATGTTGTGTGTTCTTTAATTTATGAAATGTGCCCCAGTATATGTGTGTGTTATAAATTTTGTTCTTTTACATAAAATGCAATTTTTCTACAAATTAGCATTTCATATATTTAAATTATGAAGAAAATAAATACAGTTTTAGAAATACATAAATACAAAATTGTGTAAGGAAAAGAAAGTTCTAAAAAATCAACTGAAATTTAAAATAAACAATTAACGGTTGCATTAAATAAATAATAAAAACATTATAACAATTGTTTTTTTTTTTTCAAAACAAAACCAAAACTATTTAAACTAATTTGTCAACTTCTACAATACAAGTGTTTGATTTTTGCTTCAAATATATATTTTTTTGCTTTTAGAAAATTTGCATTAGAAATAAATTAATAAATTTTAACCATTCTGTTAAAGTTAAATAAATTAAATAAATTTTTGAATAGATATTAAAAAAACGAAATGTTTGTTATGTGATGAAACAACAGATATGCCGTTTTGTTGAAGAAAGTAAATTAGAAGTAAAATCAAATAAAACTAAAAAAAAATAAAAATTTGTGAACAAAAATTAATTGTTGCTAAAATTTGTGTTAGAGGATTTAAGATGTTTTCGTTCAATTATTGCAGTAATTAAGTTGTTATGAGACTTATTTATTTAACAAAAATAAATCAATTTGAAACAGATCTGGAATTTTCATTACTTTTTTTAAGCGATAATTACCTGTTTTTGGGCCATGGCTTGCATTTGTTGGAACATTTGACGCTCTTCTTCTTTGCCTAGTTAACGATATTAAAATAGAATTAATCATTGCTTAATCAGTTGTAAAAAGACTTGTTAAGATTAAAATTTTTAATTAAGAAATAATAAATTCTAAGTTCAACATTTAAGTTACATATTCATTTGCTGCGCGATTCTCTTTTAATAATGAAAAATCAGATCTTACATCTGCCACGTATTGTGAAAAATGCTCATATCGATATCATGTCTACTCTCTTCTTGAAAGCAAATACTTTCACCCCAATTATGAATTTCCCGGGGAGTTTTTTCTCTTCCCATTCATTTGTTCCCGGGGAAAAATCCTCCTATTCCAAAAAGCAGGGGAATAAAAAAATAAGGGAGAGGAAAAATCTGGATCAGCTGTTTAGTATTTACATTTTATTCTGCACTAACGTAAGAGTTCAGTACTAGAAATTCATAAAAATTTTATGTTTTCGTTGATAACAAGATTGTGTGTTAATATAGTTAAATATATGTTTCTGCTTAAATCAAAAGTAGAGTTTTTCTTTTCCCGGACTTTTTCGTTTCCCGGGAAAGCGGGATTGATTTTTCAATTTCCCGGGAATCCCCGGGAATTGCCGCCCAATACAAAACGAGACAAAATAGCATTTCACTTAATTTATATGAGCAAAAACAAATACCAATTCACGAGATCTGTTAAATAAGTTTATGAATGTATTAAACGTTAGTAAAATAATTATAAAATTTGAGGTCTTTAGCCATGCCATATGCTTTTTTATTTAAATTAAAAAATTTTATTTTTTATTGTATAACTTCTGATTATTAGCCACCCGAAGTAAAAAAAAATTTACTAATTTCATACTTTTTTTATTTCTCTAGCTTCTTAACTAGTAAAGATTTTGCAATGATTTATGATTTATTTCATAAGACAGTAATGAGCAGGTCTCGGACTTTCAAGCAAATGCATGTATTTTTTAGTGATAGATAAAGACGTATTGACTAATTATCTATACGAATCATCAAAGTTTAAGTAGTTTGGCATCGATTTGTAGTTGCATATGTTTGCATATTTTGGTGGCAAGTGCATATTTTTGCATATTTTGGCAATAAATGCATATTTTTGGAGTTATACACATTTTTCAAATGCATATTTCTCAATTTTTGAATAAATATTAATAAGCCGATTATGCATGGCAACCAAGCCCCAATTGGGTAGTTAGTTGATGGCAACTGGCAACTGAGAGCTTTCAATTTCAGTTGCTATTTAGTGCCTTTCTGCCAATCATTAATTTTCATTTGCGGACTGGCAACTCAACTAAAGTCCGGTTGCATTAAATAATAAACCCAACTATGGTTGCTTTATGTTTTTTTCTCTAATAATAATAATAAATTAAAACAAATATTTTTATATTACATTTTAGTTTTGGTACTTTGTTCGTAGGCAAATGCATATTTTTGCGCATATTTTTCATTTTTAGGTGCATTTGCTAAGCGCTTAAAAACAATTTTTAGTTGGATGAAAATCCGAGCCCTGCTAATGAGCATTTCATACTGCTCAAACTGAATTGAAATAATTAAGTGGCGGAAAAGTGACCACCTGAAAATTAAATTTTTTTGTTTGTATCGATTTTTAATTGAACCCTATGTGAACCTGTTGTACATAAAGCTTTATTTTCTTTTTTTGCAAAAATTTATAATGTTTGAAAAATACAAAATTTTGAGCTTCAAACAACTCATGTGTGGCTTAAAATAACAATCTGATATTTTCAGAAAATATAGACCAGTACTTCTTTATTATGTCCACTTTCGATATGTCCACTTAGTAACAATTTGTTAATTTTCATTCCTTCATGAAACATGATTTTTTGAGTGCTGCTCTTAGAAAAATATGAAAATAAAAATGGAGACAAATAAAATGGGCTCAAAAATACATATTTTTCTTTTATTTACATATTTTTCTAAATAAAAGCAGCACTAAAAATGTGTGCTTACAAAGAAAAGTTACCATAATAATATTTAAAAAATCCCGGGAATTCCCGAAAAATGTGCAGGATCCCGGGAGTTTTTTCCCGGGAAATCCCGAATGAAAAAAACTAATCAAAAGTAAAATGCACAGTGTCATCTCTCAGATGCTTTTGGAAGAACTTTATGTGGAGGAAGTGCAGCGAAAACTGGGCCAAGGCCAGAGCCAGATGCATTAAATCCCCAATGATTGTATGTAAAAAGGAAAATGTGAATTTTTTAAGCCGCAACAAATCTTCCATTTACCTATTATGTGAACTTAAAGGATGCGTGTAAAATTTAGTATTTTTTAAAACTTTATTCCGAAGGCAGAAGTAGTTCATGTTTTTGAAGCACATGTTTGCACGGCGAATGCCTAAAACAAGAGAGAAATATAACATTCCGATGTTTATTAAAACTTGTTGTCTCAAATAAATGCTTATACAATTGTTTTACAACATTTTTTAATTTGAATTAAAATTTTGCATTAGTTCCCTTCAAAATGTTCGGGGAAAAAACTCGCAAGAATTTCTCCCTCTCCCTCATATTTGGAATACCTATTTTTTCCCTGGTAGTTTTTCCCGGGGAAATTGCAATTTAGAATAGGGGAACAGGGAATAGGGATAAAACTCCCGGGGAATTGTTATTCATAATTGGGCTGTTTGTAATTTGTTTATAACGAACTTTGTGGTACCAGAGAATTTTTTTCGTTTTCGCTTTCTAAATCACACTTATTTAAAATGATTATTTTGAACTTATTTGCTTGTGATTCCAAATTGATTATTAAACAGAGAAAACAGATTTCTTGACAGAATCAAATTTGTTGCCAATCCAATTTCGGGAGTTGCACCAACTATCATAGAATTCTTATTGAAATAGAAGTTAATTTTGAATATTAGATTAATGTTAATGCGAACCGTTTAATCGGTTAGTTGTATCAATGATAGTAAAATTAACTACTATTTAGTTGCCACAACCGATAAAACGTATAGTAAATGTAGTAAGACAATTTTTTTAGTTGCAAATACCAATATTTGGTACTAAAATCTAATTCATAATATTTTCTTCGGTTGTGCTCATCATATTCGTTACTTAGTCATGACAAAATAATGCGATCGGTCCATCTTATCAATTTAAGAATTGTCAGAATCATATCTTTATCACAATTATGCTCTTATGGCAATGGACATGGATTGTTTTATAGATTCATAGAAAATTGATAGCCAGGGTTGAAATATAGTATATTCAACTAATATTTTATCGGCCTAAGGCTCGTAGCGTTATATTTAGAAAAAATCAGGCATGATTAAAATTCCAAGGAACTAAGGAAAAATTAACATCAGTTTAATTTGCAACATACACAGCAGAGCTTAACAACGCTACTTTCGGAAGCCACTACACTTCCATCATCACTGCTCATGTGTATTATTGCTTATAACCACTAGTGCGTTGGCTTTATTGAATGTGATTCCAATTCTTATATACTATATATAAAAACTTTTCGTGAAGATATCTTACGAGAAATAAATCATTACTAAATTGAGTTAATTTGCTGTTTGACGACAGCAATTCCCAGTGTTACGGTTGGTTTACTTTTGTTGGTTGGTTTGTATATATAAGAATCATATTCAACAGAGTCACATAAAAAGTGATGATAAGCAAAAATACAAATGAGCACTGATAATGGAAGTGTAGCGTCATCGTTACTGAACAGTACATTTTTGAACTTAGATGAGTGACCGCGATTTAAATTCTAATCATCTTAACCTTTTCTTTGAGATTTTTAGGTAAAGGTTCCCCGACGATCGGCATTTAGCCCTAATGAAATGAGCATAGGAACTAGCTAACACCACTCAGTGATCAATATCAATGTGCTTTTATTAAACAATTTATATTTTACTGAAGATAATTGGAGATAATTTTTTCTGTGTGTTCTAAGCTTGTCATATACCTGTGACCACAACTAGTTCTCGAACTGAAGCTCTGTGGTCGTTCAAAACTATTGAATGCCCCACTTACGCAATTTGAGACATTGCAAAGCCATATTGAAGATGTGAATGGACTTTGTCTAACTCATGTGTGTTGGTCTAATGAATTAAACTTCTTAAATAGAAGTTTTGAGTAGTTACTTGAAATTAATTTTTTTTAATTTTTGAAAAATAAAATCAGCTAAGAACTTGCTAAGAAAATTAAAGGATTATACTAAATATTTCCCAGCAGTCTTTTGCAGCTTGAAACCTACTTTGTTTCAAAATCTTAGTGATTCGTATATGATTTTGAAAAAGCTTATTGATGTCCCCTCGTAGAATTATCTCTAGCTGTATTTAACAGGGCAGGGCGTCTTGACGAACAAATTTTTTGTTATAACATTTGTCTAATTTCATACAAAAAACATCAGAAAAATGTTCGTGATATTTTTCATATCGATTTTGACTTTTGTCAAAACAAATAATTTGCTAGTCAAGACGCCCTCCAACTTTCAGTGCAAAGATGTGAATTCTTAATTTTAACTCATGGTATATTGAAGATTTAATAAATTCATTAAGAAACATTTAAAAAATTGTTATATAAGTACAGTTTTTAAAAAAATATAAATTTTTTTAATAACAAATAATGCCGCCTATTTGAAATAAATAGTTTTATTCAAGCTCCTAAAAAATTATGTTGTTGATAAACTTTTACTTCACTGAGAAATGCGTGTTGCGTGTAATAAGTCATTAACGAAGGCATGTTTTAACAAATAAATTTCTGATAAATCAACTTTTAATTAATTTCATGCAAACTAAAAACCCGCTCCTTCACCTTTCAGTTGTTGGTATATATGTATTATATATTATGTATCAAACTGTTAATATTAGCAAAGTTATTTAATTAAAAATGCTTTATAGTACTTAAAAAAATTCGTGTCGTGTAATTAAAATGTAATGTGACAAGAAACAATATGAATTTGTGCAGAAAATAGTGTCATACACAAAAACGAATAATTGTTGAAAATATTTCTTTTGTAAGTTAAGAAATTCAAATTATTCTATTTGATATTTGCTGTTAAAGGTTTCTTTAAGCAAAGTTTATTGGTTATTGAGATAATTTGTATTAGAAATTTGTACAGATGTTATACAAAACTATTACGATATTATGATTGCTGTAATTGCCCAGCAAAAACTTTTCAAACCCCCCCCCCCCCCCCACCTTAACGCTTTTTGCAAAAATTTTCAGTATAACTTATGTAGTCGGCAACAAATCCTCCACCCCCCTGGAGCGTTACGTAATATGTCAACACCCCCTATGAGAATTTAAGTCGTAACTACTTATAATTTTAATTGATAATTACTTATTATTTGTTTGAGAAGTTCAATAAATAAGGGATAACCCTTACAAATGTACTTAATAATCAATTTGGATTCACAAGCAAATAAGTTCGAAATAATCATATTAAATAAAAATACCTTAATATGCATCGTTTCATATAGCTTTCGTGCTCCGATTTCGGTAAGCAACCTAAGGGACAGAAAGTCGTGTGTAACTGTACCTTTTTCATACAACATTAATAATGTCGTTGTTGTTGACTTATACGTGACTAAATCGGTACTCTAGGGTTTTCGAGGGTGCTGAGTTGATTTCTGCTGTTATTTTGCCCATAGGCTAAAGAAGGGCTGACTTATGCGCGGAGCGATGTGAGTAAAATAAAAAGAAACTTTAATGGGTATCGTTTGATATATTTTTGGGTGCTCCGATTTCATTATTGGCATTATTTTTTCTATTAAGACTTCGGTAAACAGCCTATGGGAGAGTAGATCGTCGGTAACTGTACCTTTTCCATAACCCTTGGGTTTTTGAAAGTGCTGACTTGATTTCATTTCCGTATTATTTTGCCCATCGGTTGAAGAGGGGGATTTATGGAAGGGCAGGGGAAAAAAATCCCATATATAATTTTTGGCATTATTTTTTCGACCGGCATTTTTAGGGAGAGAATGGCGTCTTTTTTAAAAGGTTTAACATTTTAAAGTTTTCTAGCTACTTTATCAAGTTAAAGGTTTCAGAAGTTTGGTGCGTAAATACTTACATATATAGGATTTATTTCGGATTAAAAAAACATTCTCGCTTAAAATAAATCTACATTATTACATGCGACATTTTCATTATTGCCTTCTTCACTGCTTTCTGCGATCTCTTTAGCTACATTTTCACACAATTCTTGTTCTTGGTTAGTGGAAATTTCATCTTCTATGTAAATTAATTTTGAAAGGTCCACCGGAATGTCTCGAATTTTTTTGTTGGCCTTATATATAAAATTATAGGGTCAGACTCCACTTAAGCCCAGATCCCACTATCGTCGCACATGGCACAATTTGTAACAATTTTTGGCGTCCTATATCGGCACACAATTCAAAACATTGCACAATTTATTTTTGGGTGGCCCCATTATCGTCTCAGATTGTTACAATCTTTTTCGGCTCATATCGGGCAAAACAAAATTGCGACAATAATTGGTTCAATTCGGTGACACTATCGTTCTTTATTGGGCAAATTTAGTCGTATGCTTTTGTTTATTTTCTTGTTGGCAGACGCAGTTCTACTTTTCGAATGGATTACTCTCAAAAACAGAAAACTGCTATGTCCGTATAGATAAATATATTATGGCGTTAAAAGGTTAAAAACGGAACAATTAAAATATGTAATAATAACATACACATACATAAATAAATTTTAGTGAAAACTTGCCGCACTTTTCTTTTTTATTCTTTTTGTTTCGTAAACAAATGTTTTCTGAGCAGGGGTGGCTAAGATTGTTTAGTTATAATTTTTTTTGTTCAATTGCAATTTCTTTTGTTCAACAGTAGAAATAAAGATAGATATGCTTTTCATTTATAATAATAATAGGTAAAAATTTTAGTTTTAGTAATATTAAGTTGAAAAGTAAAACTTTATTGGTCCGATTGTGCTATTTCAAAATACCTTTTACCATGCCTGGGTATCGGCGCTAATTGTCGACTTTGATTGGCGCACAAGTGGCCGACGAAAATCGGTGCATAATTTACAATTTGATTGCTCGTCATTGTGCATAAGGGTGTTCACATTATCGTCGCATCAATCCTAATTTTGATTGCTTATACTCAGCACGATTTCGGCCCAGATTGTCGCATTTGCTAAAATAATGTGCGTTCACATTATCGGTACATGAATTGCGATGAAAATCATTACATTGCGCCGGTTGTGGGATCTTAGCTTTAGAAACTATTTCCATTTGAATGAGGGCGAACAACAAACAGTTTTCCGCCATTTTGGAGTATCCGCCATTTAGTGTTGAGAAGGATTCTATTTTATTTTGAGTTCCACTCTCAGAAATCCCTTCCATTTGATATCCATATTATGGGGTTGCAAAAAATTAATGATCCGTCGATTCGAGGCGTTAGCAGCCTTGGAGCGACCGCCAATTTGAGTTTGTATTGATTCCGTTTTATTTGCACCTCCCTTTTTAGAACATCCTTTCCTTTGATACCCATATCATAGGGCTAGTAAAAAATAGTTAAAAACACAGACACAGGTATAGATGGAAAACCCCTAGAAGCTGAATCTAATCAAAAAAATTATAGCCATTTTCGAAAAGAATTGTTCATTTAAATAAATATATTAGATAAATTAATAATAAAAAATCAGTGACTTCGGTTAGTGTCTGAAGTGGTAATCGCTTGCCCTTGGTAGCCCATGCAAACTTTTGCCTTTCCAAAAAAAGGAAAAATAAATGTTTAGTCTTTCATTCCACTTTAACCAGCAATCTTATGTAAATGCAGTTAACCTAATGCACAATTTCGTAGCCCTTGTAAGCACAAAATAAATGAATAAAGTTAACAACCTTCATGTAACACACACCTAATAAAAATAGTTCACAATTAGCCTCCATTCAGGTATTGGAAAAATAATCAACTTTGGTCCCCTTGCCTGCTCAGCTATGTGCATAGAACCTTCAAACTAGGGATGCCAATCTCAGGATTTTCCGTAATTGAGAAATCCCAAATTCTGGGAGTCTAAAAATCCTGGGTAATCCCGAAATATTTACATAACGTTTTTTAAGTAAAATTCGTATACAAAAAACTGGTAATGAAAAGTAACAATTGAAACACTAATTTATGTGTTTAAATTAGAGATGTAACGATACGCTGTTTTGCCGATCCGATACCGATACCGATATTTAAAAATAAATATCGCCGATACCGATTCCGATACCGATACGAATATTGAAATTGAGTTCAAGTTTAGATCAACAAAACTCAAGTGCAATTTTTTATTATACAAAATTACATTGTAAGAGAGAATATTTAAAATTGATTTTAACCCAGTATAAACAATTGGAAGTAATTTTTTAAGGAGCTATATTTTCTTTGCTTCAAAAAAATCTATATTAAAAATATGCAGATAATTAGTAGAAAAGCAAGAAAAAATTGTTAATTCCTTTATAATTTTAAAAAATACTCGCCATGCTTTTTAAAAAATCGATTTTTTTTAAAGGACATTTATCAACTAATATTCTTCTAAATAACTTAATAGCTTAATTATTAAAAGACTTCTAAGTTTATATATATATATTCACTTAAATTTACATGAAAATACAGTTCTGAGTTTAAATTCGCATAAAAAAAGGGAAAATGGGTAATTTTTTATCCTTTTTCCTTGAGGAAAAATCATTATAGAATACCGAAAAAGAAATTTGTCCTAGCATCGCTTCCAATTCGGTGATTGGTAATCGAAAAACACAACTTCTTGCAATGGCAAGGATATGTAAAACTAATTAGAAATTATCCAAATTTGCAAAGATCGCGAATTCTACATTTCATGACTTCTTTGGAGTATCTTTTTTTTGCTGGAATAAGATTTAAAAAACAACGTCTTGAATTTGAATTCATGGTAAAATTAACAAAAAAGTAAATAATTTTTTTACAAAATAGCATAAAATATTATTAATTTTTAAAATTGATATTAATAAGATTTAAAAAATAACGAAGTGAATTTAATTCATGGTAAAATTGAACAAAAATAAATTATTTGTTAAAAAAAAAACTCTGAAAAAAAATTTTAAAAGTATCGTCGTATCGACAGTAAAATATCGCCGATATCGATGTATCGGAAAATCTGAAGTATCGCCGATATATCGGTATCGGTATCGGTATTCGTTACATCCCTAGTTTAAATGTATTACGGCTGTCACAGGTTATTCTCTATCCCCGGTGGCAATAGACGAACTTCTCCACGTTCTTAGTGAAAATGGATATAAGTCAGACACGTAACACAGGTCTACGATAAAAAAGGTTTTTACATAAAACATGAAGATAAAACATGAAGATGTTGGTCTATATATTGCAAATGTAGCTCCGTTTAAATGTACTACGTCACATTTACCGGATAACGGCACAATTGTGTTCATCGATGTACACTTCTTTTCCAAGCGCAATCCAGAGTTAGATGCTAGCGCGATTAAATGAGCTATATTTTGTTTCACAGGCTACTAAAGTACTCGCCGAATAGTGGCTAATTGGCTTTGATTGGATAAAAAATGCATGATTCATAGTGGATCGAAGCTAAGATTATTTGAAATTTTTATCGTTTTTCACCAATTATTGTCATTTCGGAATTTGTTTTGTACCACAATTAAAACAAAATCCATAGTCTTAAAATTTTATTTAATATCCCATTCGAATACAAAAATGTTAAGCCATAATGTACTGAAATTGGATGAAAACTAAAAATCATATAAAAAAAAAACTAAGCATTGTAGTTAACTAGCAAATCCTTCATATAATGCGCAGCGGCACAGTGGTTTTGTTGTTTACATAAAATGAGGTGATCCTTTTAAATTTTCATGTGCTGATTACGATGGAATCATTAGTTTCTCCCTAGCTGCTTCAGTTTTAAAGATATAGTCATTTATCTCTTGTATAACTTACCCCACTTTTAGTGTTCTAGTATGAATTATCATCCGCGCAGTCAAAATTTACTTTGTCTACAGGCTTCACATTTATCTCTAATACAAATATAATTTAATTGAAAACTTAAATTAAAACCGAGCTCAAGCCCAAAATAGTTACATTTCTTTGGATATAAACCCATACAGTTCGACTAATCTCATAATTGAAAATATTTTACGTTATAAATTGAGTGTTTTATTAAAAAAGAAAAATCTCAAATCTCGAAAAATCCCTAAATTCCGGGATTGGAAATTCTGAAATCCTGAATCCCGCTATTTACAAAAACCAGCCCCGTTTGGAGTTCCTAGACTAAGGGAAGAACGGCAATATAAATATAAAAACCTTGTCATATTGATTCAATAACTTATAATTCAAAATAAAAACGTTATTGAAATGCACTAAATCAAAATTTTTAATTATGGTTTAAAATTGAAATAAAAATTTAAACATGACTGGACTTTAGTTAATGTTTTTTTATTGAATCAAATTGGCTTTTATTGATTTTTTCTCTAGGTGTACTTCAAACCAATATATATTCGATCTCTGTGGTTAGTTGGCTACTGTTTAAGCCACATATTACATCAGGATTACAACTTTTATTTTCAGAATTTTGTCCGTTCGTTTTTTAAGTCTGTCGCAAAGTGCATCGGCAGGAATATAAACAAGAAGATTTGTGATGAATTTGACATCACGAAGAAGCCGAATAGGATATCATGAATTGAATAAACAAACCCAAAGCAAGATCTGGAATGTTAAGCACTAAGTTAAGAATATTTAATTCAATAAATAAGTGACAAATCATAATTTCTTCAGGAAAATAAAAACAAATATTTTTAAAGGCAATATTGTATATCTTTGTTAATTTTTTTAGCTTGTTACCTAATAATAACAAAAAGTTTTATTCAAAAACCAAGACACTTTAATTTGAAATTACACGTATATTTACCGTTTTGAAATTTTTTAGTTTAAAAATGTTTTATATCCTCCACTCCGGGTGCCAGTGCGGGGGCAGCAGGTTTTCATTTATTGGGCTGCTGCTCCCGGAAGGGTCACCCATGCCAGATGGGCTAGCAATAGTACCGACTAAGAACCACCCCACCGGTCTGATAACGTCTGTTTTCCCCATGGGGTGGTTATGGGACCAGTTCGTTTCTCAGCCCCTTAGGCCTGTCCAAATCTACCAGCGTCTGTTCCCATATTAGGCGGCTAGTGGTCTGCGTCTGATCACAATGGGGCGGCAGTTATTGAACCTGGCAGTAGGTATAAATGCAACCCTCCACAACTACAATTATGGAACCCAAGAAACTATGTCCCACGTACCCTGTTACGGGGCTTGAACATCTATTCCCACGGTGCCAGCAGCAGGCCGTAGTGAATCGAATGCTACTGCTTCTCAGACGGAGAGGGTGTCCACAACAGGCCCGATCAGTCTCCGAGCGACTGGTGGGCGGGAATCCAGCGTGGCTCAGCCAAGCTGGCGAACCGCCAAAAGGCAACATAGGGGAAAGGAGGTTGTCTCAAATCCAGCGGCGAGGTACCTCCGGACTTCAAGCCTAGTACCTCCAAAGCTGCTACAGCCCTTGCCGGCAAAACGGCTAAAACCCCATCTTCGGGTGCGGCGCGCTTGGACACGACTAAGTCGGCCAAACCCATGACTGTAAGATGGTCCGGCGTCCAAGGGTCTAGGAGCAAAGTGATTCTGATACCGAATAAGGAATCGCCGGCGCCAATCCGGAAAATGCAAAACAAATTGTTTTACTGCTTCAGTACAATTTTGTTGCGCGTCTACCGGTCTGACGCCAGACAGAATCGCAACCCTGGCTCGAAAGTCGTTCAGTCCACAGGAGGCACGATCAGTGATGACACCGCTAGCTCATCTGACGTAGATGACGTCCAGAGCATCTCTGAGATGGTGGGCGGCTTCTTTGATCAGATGGACTTTGCGGATGATGACGAGGACGCCTTTCCGGAGCCGACCAGGAGGATGTCAACGTCACAGTCGTAGACACTATGGAGCATGGTGAAGGCGACTCAAGTCAACCTCCACCACTCTAAAGCAGCATCCGCTGCAATGCTCCTCCGCGTGGTTGAGAAGGAGGAGGATCTGGTCTTTGTCCGGGAACCCTGCGTCCACCAAGGACGGGTTTCTGGGTTAAACCTCAGGGGCTACAAGCTTCTGTTTGCCAGGGGCACATGTAACATAAGATCTTGCTTACTGGCTAAAATCTCTTTAAGTATCTTTATTTTATCTGATTACTGCATAGTCGCTCATACTGGCACCAGAGTTCCGAACATTATTCGGTCGTATATGTATACAGCTGAATGAAAACTAATGTACTCACTAAAGAGTATAAAGTAAATAGCAACTTCATTCAGTTCTATGAAAGCTTGTTATTTTTTTACGTTGTTCTTTTTCTTTTTAATAGGCACACAGTGGAATACTACTAACACATACTCATAAGCAATAATACTAAATTGAAAAACTCATTTCTCTTGATGGCCAGCACTGGATTACAGTGATTAGGATACCGTTGTTGCGGCATTGGCAGCTTTTGGCACTACCTGGGTAGTCTCCAGCTATATGGCACATGACCACAGAGAGTGTCCACCAAATGAAAAGGTACGTGGGATTATACTAAAGCGGCAAGCCCATTATTATATGTGCTGATGCCAACTCGCACCACATCACTTGGAGTAGCATTAACACTAACGCACGAGGTGAATGTCTTTTCGATTTTATTCTTAGTAATAATCTTGTAATAGCTAATAGAGGTTCAGAACCTACTAAGGACGACTATTCCTTTTCCGACCATTGTTATATTGATTTTTCTATAGGGATTTTTAAACCTAGGCCGGATTCCATAGTAAACAGAAAGAAAACCAACTGGGAGATGCAGAGCAATGTTTTTCCGAATACCCTGATCTCTGCTCCTACATAAACATTATTGGGGACTTTGACTCGGCGGTAGATACGCTCAGCGAATCTTTCCGCTGTGCCACAAACATGTCCTGCAAACCTATGATAGGCAAAGGCAAACCACCTTGGTGGTGTCCCGAAATTGCACAGTCGCTCAGAGAATATCGTAGACTATTCAACAAGGCCAAACGATCAGGCAACTGATCGCGCTATAAGACCTCTTGGATGGATTTCTGCTGTGGGGTGAAGGGTTCCTCTGAGACCAACCGCTTGCGTAAGATATTGGCAACCTCAGGGGTTATACCCAGCTACATACAGAAACCACGTTGAGTAGTCAAGAAACGCTCAGCGTGCTACTTGATACATATTTCCCTGGCAATCTTTCATCCCCTGTAACAGGGGCTAGTACAAGCCGTACACCTGACTCGCCCTCCACAGTCACCGTCCCTCTAGAAGTCGATAGAATAAATTGGACGATTAACAGCATTGATCCATTTAAATCTCCGGGACCAGATGGTATAATTTCAGCTGATCTACAGAGAAACATGCTTTCTGTAATATATAAAGAATGCTTATACTACTCTTACATTCCAGCTTTCTGGAGTAAGTGTAGGGTTATCTTCATCCCTAAGGGTGGCAAGACTTCCCACACTAAACCTGAGGACTTCAGACCAATCAGTCTGACATCCTTTCCGCTCAAAACCCTAGAAAGAGCTATTGATATACACCTGAGAAAGTCCATACCCGCGACACTTCTCTCTCCTTCACAACATGCCTATACCAAAATCAAGTTTGTGGAAACTGCCCTACACTCTCTGGTCAGCCACATAGATCAATCTCTGGAATACAAAGAATTCACTATGCTGGCCTTTTTGAACATAGATGGTACCTTTTACTACGTCAAACCCGATTCCATTATCTCGAACATGATATAAGTAGGGATTGACTCTAATATCTGTAGTTTCATTAAGAACCTGCTAATAAATAGGGTCATAAATGCCTCGATTGGAAATGTTACGGATTACAGGACAGCCAATCGAGGTACTTCACAAGTGGGGGAGTCTGAATATTAACTCTCCTGCTCAGTCTGGAGCGTAAGATGGTTAAGGCTGTCGCATCGACTGATGACGTTGCTGTAGCCATCTCTGGCAAGCACCTGGGTACAATCTCTCAGTGTATGGAGTCCGCACCAGCACTCGTTAGTGAATGGAGTGTCAATTGTGGGCTGGGCGTCAATCCAGCTAAGACTGAACTGGTGATTTTCACTAGAAAGTATAAAGTCGAAGACTTTGTGCCTCCTAGACTCAACGGGATCATATTAACGGTCTCGGAAAACGCCAAATAATTGGATGTAATCTTAGATAACAAACAATCTTGGAACCTAAATACCCAGTGTAGAGCGGATAAGGCCCTAGTGGCTATCTAAACGTGTAAAAGAGCTATTGGTTGCAGCTGGGGCATAGAGCCCAAAGGGATCAACTGGATATTTGAAGCGGTAGTCAAGAACATTTTATTTTGTGGTGTATTAGAATGGTTGGAAGAGGTAGAGAAAGACTCTCATCGCAAAACACTCAATAAAACATTTCGGCTGGCAGCGACCCCGATAACAGGTGCGCTCAGATCGACTCCAACGAAAGCACTCTTCTCGATGATGACTTGACTTCCGGTGGAGATTGTGGCCAAGCAGCTAGCTTTATTCTCGGCGATCAGGCTGAACGCTACATCCCCATGGTCACGAACTGATTATGCGCACTCCAGGATTCTGCGACAGCATTAAGGAATCCACAACAATATTGATTAATGCACACCGAATCCTTACTTTGGTGGGCTATTCCTGTCAATTGTTCCAAGCAGTTAACAGTACTTCTCATTCCTTAACTCTGATGGAGCGATCAAAGTCTTTACGAATGGCTCCAAAAGGGGCAACAGAACTGGCGAAGGTTTCGATGTGGAAAACTTAAACGTAAGGGTTCCATTTAGGCTTCAGGATGGCTATAGCGTCTTGCAAGTAGAAATCTCCGCTATTACTAGGGCGGCAAGATAGCTTAGGTACTATAGGATATCGGAAGTTATCTATATATATATACCGACAGCAAAACGGCCATCGCCGCTATAAACTTCCTTGGCGGTTGCCGAATGCCTGGTATCTCTAAACGAGACAGCGAGACATTCGATAGTAATACTGGGTTGGTTTCCGGGACACTCAGAGTGTTCAGGAAACAATATTGCGGACGGAATTGCCAAACAGACGTGACATTAAGCAACTCGATGATATACTACTTCATTGGCATCCCTCTATCATACTGTAAACTACTGATACAGCTTGAATCATACAGGCTGACACAATATAGGTGGAAACGCGAAGGCACCGTCCGCCACGTGGCTAGGTCCACGTGACCCCACTACGACCTCAGCAGGATACGGGAACTCTCAGGCTCGGTAAAGGCCGAACGAAACTATTAGTAACAGTGCTCACATGGCACTGAAATATTGGGACGCACACCAGAAGGATGGGTCTAAGTCATAACGACTACTTCAGAAGTTGTAATGATGAGAAAGAGGAGGAGATAGTTCTTCATCTTCTATGTAAGTGTCCGGCTCTAGCCAGCTTAAGGACGAGAATCTTGGGCGCTAACATATTTCTAGCCTTAGACAGTCTGGCTAATGTAGGGCTAGTCAGGCTATCCTCGCACTTAGTTCAATCGGGATGGTTTGACACGACGGCAGGACAATCGTAATTAACGATTTTTACACCCTGTCTGCTCTAGGGCATCACAAAGGGACCGAATCAACGGACCCAAGTGCGTCACTACTTCAGTCGTGACTGTCCTCCTATCCTAACCTAACCTAAACGTTTTATATCCAAAGCGTGATGTCAGTAAAAACGTTAATCCACGTTGAACAACAGATAGTACGATGGCATTGAAAATTTTAATTTTCTTTAATTTAACCGCAGATCGATTTATAGAACTGGGCGTAATTCTAAGGGAAATGTTATGCCAGCATAGAAATTGATCTTAGTTAGCTCTTTCCACAATACACCTAGATCACTCATCCCGGATTCTGTTTATCTACGCCAAGTTGTGCGGGGCCTTCCTACACTTTTCATATCTTGCCTAGAATCCGATCTTTATATAAGATTGCTTGAGAACATAAAAACTTTTAAAATCAGTTAGACCCATTTCATGTGCGTTAAATGAATGCGATTGTACGTAGCCGGTAAACATCTTTCGGAATAAAACATCGATGAAAATGCTTCTTTATTTGATTTCTAATTGTATTTTGATAGCGATAAAGTCCATAATTTTGGCTGATTTGGTGGTTGAGTAATGTAAAAGAGCAATGTGGAAAAAGTGGCTTTTACAACGTTATTCGCAGCTGTGTGTAAAATCGCTTTTGGCTTATGCCAGTAAAACTTGGATATACTCGACTAGAAATTATCCTAATATACATATTGGCGTAAATTTGCGAATGCATATATCAGACCCAAAAGCTTTATCTCATTCAGGATCTGGCCGGAAATATGCGGGTATAGCCCATCTACAAATTAGTTCTTCCAAAGTGAAGACCTATTACGAACTTGTTATGAAAATCCAACACAGATTTTTAATCGTATTTTTTGCTCATTTTCGGTAGAGGTAATTTTTGCTTACTTTTGTCTTTTTGACAGTTTTGGCGATTTTTAATCAATATTCGAGTTTGCTATCTTTTCGATATGAGCATACTTTCGCGAGTATCGCAAAAAGAATTAGTAGAAGTCAAATGATTAAGTTCTATATTGGCTTACAGCTTATGGAACGTAGGTCATACGGTTCCAGCAGAATCATCAATACTTGAAAAGGAAATTAACAGTATTCTGGGCTTTAAGCTTCTGACATCGTCTAGTGGCTATTACTGCAACATTATTATATAGCCAGTCTTGTATGTTAACAAATATAATAAAATATGAATTCAAATAATATTAAAATGTGAGTTATGACCTTTTACATTTAAGGTAACATGTCTTTATTGTTTATCTTCATAACTAGCAATTGTAATTTGAAATTTTTTTATTATTTAAGTGTTTAAAAATAGTTATTTTTTCTCACTCATATGTTATTTACATTATTAATTTGAGGTGTAGGAAACAATATTTTTACTTTTTCCTGTGCGATGTATTTAGGCACAACTTTTTAAAAATTTTGGCATTGATTTGTTAGCGCATATTTTTGCATATTTTACTCTTTACAGCATGTTTTTGCCTATTTCAGACTTAGCCCCATATTTCAAGTTTTGTGGCATATTATACCCTTTTTCTACACATTTTGAACTTTCCTAATGTCAACATGAATATTCATACAAACAACAAAATTAGTTTTATAATCGAAAACTCCAGTAAATAGATTTAATTTAAATAAAATGACAATATGTCAAATAATAAATTTCTTAAAGGTTTAATTTGAATTTAGTTTTTCATTATGCCTTATAAATACTTTTTTTGTTAGCCGATGGATTTCTAATGATATAAAGGTGAAGAAAAATAAAATAGATTCATATCGAATACAAATTATTTGCTGGGTTTTGTATAAGTTCCAGAGCTTGTAAAAGTTCCAAAGTTATTTTTCAAAATCATTTATATATTTGTAAATTCTCAAATGGTTTTTGAAAGTCTGTACACAAAAAAAGGGTTTGTAGCTGTTTAAAATTATGTTTGAAGTCTACTGACGATTTGGTAAAGCAGCAATGAAATGCTGCATATAGACAATGCTTAAACTCCACCAAAAAAATTTCATTTAAAATAATATGACAATATGTCAAATAATAAATTTTTTAAAGGTTTTTCATTAATATTTTAACAGCTACAAATTTTTTCTTCGGCGATTTTAAACTTGCGCTAATGCATTTTCTCCCTAATTTAATAAAAACATTTTCTTTATTCCATTAATTTATTCCGAGCTTATTCAAAGCTTTCACAATTTCAATTACTTTTTGGGGATTCTTTGAGCGATACTATTTTCTTTTTTGAGATTGTCCGATTACATATTTACATTTCATGAAAAAAAAACACATAGAAAATAATCGCGTTTTAAGCTAATTATATATAAGCTATTTATGCAATTTTTCTGATATATAGAAAAATATGCAAAACATGCGATGTATTAGTACAATTTTAAGTCCATAAATTATTTGGGGCATTGGTGCCCATCATTTTATATACGAACAGATAAACGCGCAGGCTAGCATTGTTAAATCGACTCCCATGCCCATAACGGAACAGAATATACATACATTTGTTTAGTTCGTGGTGTCAGAAATGAATATTATAAAAATTATAAACGAAATTTTTATGTTTTTGGTGCATATTTAATGAGCATAAAAGACATTTTTAAAGGGAATATATCCGGTTTCCCTGATTATAACAAATATTTCAGTTAATTTTTAACTTATGTAAACATTTCTAACCTAAATTTTATTTATGCAAAAACCATTTAAATATTAATGGTACAAGTGAAGTACATTTGAATTTACTGACTGACAGTAACATTGAACCCAACAGAAAAAAAATTTAAAATAAAATAAAAACAGAAACACAATAAAAGTAAACACACTTACCCATTCCTTTGGCTTGTAACATTTCCAACAATTTTTTAATACTTTCATCGCGTGCAATCAATGTTTGTTTTTGCGTTTCAACACGACATTCTAAGTCTTTAATTGTTTCGCGTAAAATGCTAATTTCACGCTGTAAATGATCATTTTCAGCATAAACAGCTTCTATTTGCTGTTGCATCTCAATATTCGGTTGACGCATACGAACACGTAGTTCCTCCTCTAATTGACGCACCAGCATCGCTTGTTTCTGAAAATAAAGAAAAAGTTAAGAAAATCAAATACAAGTACTTACAAACAGTTGTAACAAAAATTTTACAAGCAGTTCATTAGTTTCAGCATATGTGCCAAAGTTATATGCCAAACAAATTTTTTGCAACAGAGCTAATTCTTTGATAAATTATTTATCCTTTGATCATGGGTCATGATATTAATATAACTTTTGTTAATATTTGTTAAAATATTAACTTACGACATGAAGACTATAGATATTCGCAAAAAAGTATAATTGTGCCCCGTAGCTTATTTAGTATTGTGCTACGGCTCATGGGTTCGGTTCCTGCCAAGACGCTAAATGAGTCAATTGGCTACGGAGTTTGTGTTTTTTTTTTCAAAAAAATCAGGATCTTAAAACAGAATTATGCTATGTTAGAAAACATGACGGGCTTAGTTTTGGGAAAATCCACTATTTAGTGTGCTCCATACGAGAATAATCAATTAGTTGAGACAACGTACGAAAAGCGAAAAAACAATTTCGCGTTGTTATTAATCAAATTCTTCTAATTTAAAGTCAAAATAACAAAATAAACTAATGATTAGAAAGTCTATGGCACACAGTGGTCTAAAAACTTTTTTTGTAGAAGTAATTTGATATCTCGTGAACAGTTCAAGGTAGAGATGAGCAAATGTCGTGATTGTTTGGTGTTAGGCGTGATTCACGTGAGAATTCCACGTGATCGTGATTAAAATAAAAAATAATCACGCGTCATTGGGGGAGCGTAATTTAATATTTACGTAAAAAGCGTGATCGTGCGTGATTTTAAAAATGTAATTTTCAGGCACTCACGAAATTATATATCGTATCCTGCTGAATAAAAATGTCCTCTTCTTTAAATATTGCTTCTTCCTACATTATAAAGATTTTTTTATTTTTACTTCCCAGGAATTTTTTTGAGATTTTGTGCATAAACGTTTTAGCTTTTAAAGTTATAAAATTTGGGAAAATGTTTTCTGATGCGCAGAAAAAAAATGCAAATGCATCGCCCATAAATAGTCAGAGAAGTCTTACAGCATTTCAATTTTATGCGCGAATTTTATACGACATTTCTGATAAATTTTTACTTTTGTGAAATTTTCATTTGATTAATGAAAAAATATGATGAAAATGTTTCATTAGTTTTATGAAGCAAAATTCTTTCTGTGTATAGGCGGGTGGTATGGTGTAGCCGCTTTTTTCTAAAACTAAGAGCATAGGAATAACGGCACAAATCTCAATAGTATGATGCTCTCAAAAAGTTAAGGGTGCGTTAGTGCATAAGAGTTATGGATGTCATGAAAATAGGCAATCGTAAAAAATATACACACACAGAAAAAACTATAATTCGTATTCTATTACTAAGTTCAACAATTCAATTATTTTTTTACGGAAATGGGACCTACCACAAAATTCGTAAAACTAAAATGCGTTAATATTTAATAAGAAAAAAATAATTTTTGCAAAAAAAAAAACTGACTACAAAATAGGCGTGACACCGCCCCCATATTTTATCATAATGTACTTTTACAAGAACTTATTGTGTGTGCGAAGTTTCATAAGAATCGGATAAGCAGAAGTAGCTAAAATCAATATTTACTTTTCATGGGCGTGGCACTGCCCACTTTTCTAACTGCAATGTTGCATAGTAACGATAATTAAATATTTATGCAAAGTTTCATAAGAATCGGCTAAGTAGAAGTAGTTAAAATGATAATTTACTTTTCATGGGCCTGGCACTGCCCACTTTTTTGATCCTCATATAGCATTTAAACAGAAGCTTGATATGGGTGTAAAGTTTCATAAGAATCAGTTGAGTAGAAGTAGTTAGAAACGAAAGTGTATTTACTTTGTATGGGCGTGACCCGCACGCTTTTCAACGGAACCAATCTGGAAGTACATCCTTTTGAATAGAGAAAAAAAAATCCGAAATCGGTTCATAAATGGCGGAGTTTTGAGGGAACATACATAAAAAAAAATACATGACGAATTGATAACCTTTCCTCCTTTTTTGAAGTCGGTTAAATATATTTTTTTGTTAAATTTTGTATTGGAATATTTAAAAATCAAACAAAAAAATAATAAATTTAAAAAGCAAATGTGTGTTAAAATTTTTTCTGGTAGTCGCGTTATTAATTTTTTGTGCTCTGTTAAAAATGTAGTACATTTCTAAGAAACAAATGCTTTAAGCTTCATTATTTTAATTTTAAAGTGAACAGTGGGTACTTTATTAGTCAAGAACACATGCAACAATATTCTATATTTAGTGTATAACTCAATAATTATTTAAATAAACCGACTGTTCGGCTAATGTGGTACAGCTTAAGGCGCCAAAGTGGTATACTGTATCACTTCGCCATTTCAAGAAAATATGCATTCAAAGGGAGACGCCGCAAGAAAATGGGCATACAACATCAGCTTTTAAATGGATTGCTTATGGGGTTTTCTCCAATTTTCTGAACCGTGAGCTTCAAAGACTTTTTACTTTCCTAAACCTAAACCTAAGCAGAATACCATCTGAGGTCTGTTCTAATCGAATCAAGTTTCTAAAAATTGTAGCTAAAGAAAAAATAGGTATACCACATTACCCAAACTAAATCTATTCCTTGGACTTTAACTTTGACATGATTATTTAAATTAATCTCGCAAAATTACAACAAAATCTATTGGCCGTTTGCCAAAACTAAAAGCATGTTCAAACTTGGCAAATATTTGGCCCAAAAAACTTAACGACTACTTTTTCTAATGGTGAGTGTGATTTTTCTTGGTTTTTATACCACAAAATAAAGTTAATTATGCTGCAAACGCTATTTTTAAATTATTTTTAATAAATATGGGTTCGCATATTTAAAGAAATATTGAAACTAAAGGAAATACAATTTTAGCTTGCCTGTTGGTCACGTTTTTTTGGGCAAATATTTGACAAGTGTGAACGTACCTTAAAAGTTACAAATCTACAAGTAAAATACACTCAAAACAACAATAAAATTTGTAAAAGTGTTGTTATTTTGTGTGTATTTTACTTGTAGATTTGTAACTTCTAGTTTTGAGCAACGGCCGCCTGGGTTCTAGATTTTTCAGCAATTTGTGTAATAATTAACTTAATTTTCCCCACGTTTAGTATTAAATTTTGGTATTAAAATTGAATATTAATTAAAAATACTTACTTGATTTTCAGTGCTTAAGAGTTTTAGTTGATCATTAATTAAACTATATTTTGCACTCTCTTCTTTACGCAGCGCTCGCTCTTTTTTCAGCTCAGGAGACCAAAATGTTTTAATGCTGTGCATGGAACTACCTAGTTTTTGATTTGTCAACTCTAGCTCACGTTTCAGTTGTGCTAACTCCCGTTGCAAGTCTGTATTTTGATGTTGCAAATCGCCGAGATGATAGCCGCGATCCACTGTAGGCATCCCGGTGTTAAAACCTGAAACGAAATTAATATGATTTGTAATTTTATGTTAAATTTTTTGCACTTTTCCCTGTGAAAGTTACCTAAAGGATTTGGACTTTGCCTAGCCGAACGGCCATATAATTCATCCTCCAAATAAAGTCCTCTTTCGAGAGATCTATCACGGGAACGATCGCGAGGTTCACGTATAGGTATGAATTCACGATCATGATGATCTACTAGGCCACCTCTATCCAAGGATTGATATCTAGGGGCTCCTAATGTAAATTAGAACGTAAATATAAAATTAAATAAAACGTAAAGGAATACAGTTCAATATCAAGTTTACAATTGATTGCCTAATAAAAAGTACTTATAATTATAATTTCCTTTATTGTAAAACCCTTCACCGCATTGGAAAAAATTTGCTTATGCAAAATATTTGCTACACAAATACCAAAAGTTTGATATTGAAAAAAAAAATACAAAGTATTCTGTATGTAAAATAAACTGAAATTGTAATATAAAATAAATTAAAAGTCAATTAAAAATCGGTTTACTTATTTTTTACCGAAAAGTTTAATAAACTTTAAATGCTAAAAAACTAGCAGACTTATAACCGTAAAAAATGAATGATTCTTTCATTGTTTGGATCAATTTAATTGTCACAAGAGCTAATTACAGTTTCCTTAAATATAAATGATTTTTGCTTTATTTTTAAATATTAAAGGCTTATTATTTCGTATCATTAATTATTATTTTATTAATTTTATATTTTTACTCGATGTTTTCTATTATAATTTCCACTGGGAATCGAACAAAGCTGCTTCAGGTTTGAAATCTAATGCACCAACTACTCGGCTAAAACGTATAGCAGCACGAAGTTAACATAAACTTACTAATTTGTATGCATTTAACATTAAAAATTAAAAAAAGAACGCATGGTCTTGTCTGAAATTGAACATGTGACGTCCGGGTTAATAGTCTAACGTACTATTATACACTACAATACTGGGCTCAAATCGTCACATCCGTGAACGTACAACTCGTCACGTAAAAACGCCATTTTCGGATTATGACATACGTGAACGTACTGTGATCCCATACAGTTTATACGATTGACGTGTCACGTAATTCATTTTAGTACGATTACCGATACGATCACGGATGTGACGATTTGAGCCCTGATTTTAAATGTGTATTCATATATTTTAAATTACAATTTCAGCTAATCCCAGCTGTAAATGGAAGGAGTAAAGAGGCGTTCTATAAGGCCTTATTTACAAGTCTATAGTACTTCCACTCCCATTGCATATTCATATATTTTTTAAATGCGATATCATTGCGGGACAATGCGTTCCTCGACCCATTAATCAACAGGCCTAATTGAGGGCATTCCTTATGCTGACTTTAGACGACATGTTTTTTACATATGGCTTGTTAGGTATGTGAGATATATGTAACTGTGCATGTTTGTCAAAATTGTCAATTTACAGACGGTTTATAATATTTGCTTTCACACGTACATGTGCAACTACATCTCCCATAACCTCTGAGTGTTCACAACAACTGAGTTTTTGCACAATTTTCGTAAATATATAAAGAGCTCTTTGCTTTTTAATGTTTTTTCAGCCAAACCACACTTTTGATCATTTAATACAGCTGATGTCAGATGCCTTGTCAGATGAAAATAGAACACGCTCTAATTGAAAATTTTTCATCTGACTTTGCTTCTGTAAATGTCATCTGACAATGTTTCATATGTTTCACACGGCATGTATCACTTTTGCAGTGGGAAATTTGACAAGTCAGATGTAAAATACATGTCGTCTAAAGTCAGCATTAGCAGGCCTATTTGCAGGTAATACGTGGCATGCCTGATAGAAGGCCGGGTCTGGGAAGGTCCGTTAAAAATCAAATGGAGGTAAATTTTTTTATATTTTGGATTTTCATGATTTTTTATTTCGAAATCCTTTTCATCTAAAGTAATTTTTTACACATATGAGGAAGGCTAAGTGTATTTATTACAAGGTTCAGAAAAAACACATCGTACATAAATGTACTGTTCAAAAACAACCAACACATATTTTTATTTTCATACCAATTATGTGTGTCTCTAAATTTTTTATGTTGCCGAACACAATCATGAATGTGTTTTGTTTTAATATTTGGTTGCGTACACGAACATGAATAGTCCACTTGTAGCAATACTTGAACTTCGTGTACGGCAAAAAAAATTACATCTTTAGAGGAGTTAATTTAATTAACAAGAACTGCGATATTCACACAATACACATATGTATATATGTGTGTTGTATGAAAATCGCAAGTGTACGCAACCAAATATTAAAACAAAACACATTCATGATTGTGTTCGGCGCCGTAAAATATTTATTGTTTGATTGCTTTGAGCTGTGTTTGTTTACATTTATCTACGAGATTTTTATTCAGTGTGTGTATTTTTCTGAACTCTGCTTTATTAGGAACGAATTGAACATGTAACTGCAGCATAAACGACTTAATAGCAACATACATATATAACGCCTCATGTACGTATATTTCAGTCTTATATATAAATTATTTGCGAAAAAAGAATACGAGAATGTTTGTTATTTCTAAAGAAAATTTTTTATTAAATAAAACGAAAAATCTAAAAATAGAATACTCCTTCCAAAAGAAACCAGAGTAGATGCCTTCTAGAAGGCCTATCCTTAGAAGGCAGAAAATAATTAGTTTTGGATCTTAAATTCAGGTCTTGGAAGGCCTGTAAAAAGGCCTGTTTATTGAATGCCTCGTAAGTTTTATCGCTGGGATTTTATGTACAGAATATTTTAAGTGTTTGTGTGTGTGTTATTTTTTTGCATATAATTTTTTTGTGCTTATAACATAACCAACGGACAATACTGAAAGCAACCGAAAATCCGTATTAATGTGTACTTAGTTATTTTAATCAGCTAAACATAAGATTGCTAAGAATTTTAAATATTTATTCAGTTAAAAATGACTGCACTGCATGGAATACTTCTTGAATAAAGTAAATTCCGTTACTGTAATAATATTGTGAGTGTACCCTATAAATGCTTGATATATTGCTAAAACACTTATGTTTCGGTAAAAATGGCTCAAGGTTACAAGGTTTTGGACTGGAGCAATCGAAAGTTGTTTCTTTGTAGTTTAGGATGCTGAATTCGTATCTGGAGTCGGTTATTTTGGCTCTAGTTTTCGAGTGTTAACATATCTGTCGAACGGTTTGTTCTATTCAATTAACGAAAAAGCTAAAACTCTACAACAATACTATCTTTGGGACGTAAAAACTTTTTTGACATCGACTAAATAGTTTCAGAGATATCGTGAAACTTGTGCAATTATAAAAATTTTTGTTTATAACATTCATAATATGTTCCGAGCAAAATAAGTCATATTTTATTAAAATCGATTTACAACTTTAGATTTTATTCACAACTAAATGAGGGAATTCAATTGATAAAAATCGGGATTTTCATACAACAGTAACATTTTAATGTGTGTTGTATCGAAATCACAATTTTTTTCAATAGTTCCCTCACTTAATTGCAGACGCGGATCCGTGAGGGGAAAGGGGATATTTCCCACTCCAAAACGAATAATATATATATATATATATATATATATATATATATATATATATATATATATATATATATATATATATATATATATATATATATATATATATATATATATATATATATATATATATATATATATATATATATATATATATATATATATATATATATATATATATATATATATATATATATATATATATATATATATATATATATATATATATATATATATATATATATATATTTTTATATATATATATATATATATATATATATATATATATATATATGTATATATATATATATATATATATATATATATATATATATATATATATATATATATATATATATATATATATATATATATATATATATATATATATATATATATATATATATATATATATATATATGTATATATGTATATATATATATATATATATACATATATATATATATATATATATATACATATGTATATATATATATATATATATATATATATATATATATATATATATATATATATATATATATATATATATATATACATATAAATATATATATATATATATATATATATATATATATATATATATATATATATATATATATATATATATATATATATATATATATATATATATATATATATATATATATATATACATATATATATATATATATATATATATATATATATATATATATATATATATATATATATATATATATATATATATATATATATATATATATATATATATATATATATATATATATATATATATATATATATATATATATATATATATATATATATATATATATATATATATATATATATATATATATATATATATATATATATATAATTTCTATGGAGTTCCTAAAAGAAATTTTACAAAATGGTACGTTTCATTTAAAAGTTCCCCTCCCAAAAGCTTAAGCTGGATCCGCTCCTGCTTAATTGTGAATAAAATGAAAAGTTGTGCATCAATTTTAATAAAGTATGGCTCGTTTTATTTGGAACACATTTACCTATATGATGTTAAAAAAGAAACAAACGAAATTTTTGTCGTTTTTTATATTTTTATAAATTTTTGAAAAACAAAAATTTTTAAATTTTTTTTATATTTTTTTTGGCACAAGTTCCACAATATCTCAAGTTTAACAATATCTCTGAAACTACCGAGTAGATTAAAAAACAATTTTTTCATGGCTTCAAGATAATGCTTTAGAAAAATTTTGGATTTTTGTTTAACTGTGTCCTATTCAGTTCTCCAGTTATATTAATAGTTGTCAAACAACTATCGTGCAAAACTAGAACCAGTTTGAAAAAATCGGGTGCAAACTGTGATATATACACTTTTGTGTCGTTGTATCAAACCATCCTAAGTCTAAAAATCGCGTTTTAAGGTATTAACGATTTAACATAAAATCTATTGTGTTGGAGTTTTAGAAAGCTAAAAATAAGCCGTGATAGCTTTTCCAAATCCGAAGTATTTGAAAACGGATTGGACCCAATGTGGATTGTAAAAAGGCGAACCAGAACATGACCTTAGCTTAATTTTGACTTAACTCGACCTAAGATGTTATGGTAAAACGATACAGATATATCAACGTAGTTGCGTAAAAAGGGCCAGTCTCTCTCATCATTTTACACAGCAGATTGGCCCTTTTTACGTAACTACGTCGATATGTATTACTACTGTCTTAGGTGAAGGGTATGACAGATTTGGCATTGCCGAATATACTTCTCTTAATAGTTCTTAATTAATATTTACTTATTTATTGACTTTATTTTTGCTCTAACTTACTTGGATAGTCAAGTCCATGTGACATTACTGGTCTGCTGGCACTGCGACTTCTATGATGTCCCGCCCCCGCGGGACTTGTTGGCTCATCCATGTCTCTGTAGTATGGACTGCCCATTGCTGAAATTCATATAATTATGGTGGTGATATTATGAGGATGATGGGTTGATCGGCTTGGGTATTTTGAATAAAACAGTGCATGGGGGGTTTTTGTATTTTGGATTTGCTAGTAGCGTTTTAAACTGAATGCTTTCAAATAGTAAAACAAAAAATATGAAAAAAACATAAATTAAAACAACTTAAGATTAGTTAAATTTACAACTTTAAACAAATACAATTAACTTAAAATATCATATGAAATAAAATGTTCTTGATAATGTGAATAAAAGTTGTGAGTTTTAATTGTGTGAGGAAAGCTTTAACATTAACATCTTTGGAACAACCAAAAGGGAGAATTTATTCTTGAGCTGCCCAAATGAAGGAGACATAGTTCAAATTATATTTATAAGATCTATTTACTTGGAAAAATAAGGCTTAAGTGCTATTTGCCTAAGCCAGACGTTTACATGATCAAGAAAATTTATATTGTTACGAAATGGAAATTACAGATTCAAATATAACGAACAAAAATACAGCACTGGCTATGGATGTAAAGATTAACCCCACAGCACAGTATTAAATTAGTTCATTGTCAACTTTATATTCAAAACAAAATAACGGGTACCCCCGTAGTGTAGTGGTATGCTAGACTATTAAGCGGGAACTCGCAGGTTCGATTCCTGCCAAGACCATGGTCATTTCTGCAGCAGAAAAGCAAAAATGGCTTAAGCAGTATGTGTGTTTGCTTTTTTAAATAGTGCTTTCAGGGAACGAGGTTACAAGATTTATCGAGACGTTTGGATGACAATTGTGTATAGCAACAAAATAAACTTAGCAACATCAGTTGTTAAGAAATGCAGCTTAATAATCTTGCAAACTTGCAACACCAGTTGTTAAGAAATACTGGTTAATAAACGTGTAAACTTAGCAACATTAGTTGTTAAGATGTGTGGCGCAATACACAAGTATTGCTTGTGCTATGCTAACTCACATTAACATTAATAAGAAAATTCCATACATTATTACACTCACATTTTAGCTAGTTAATATAAACAAAAAGAAACATCCAGAAGTACACGAAGTTGCCAGAAGTTTATTATTTGCTATACAAAGGTGTTGCTGGGCATCTGCCGAGTCAGTTTAGCTTGTTACGTGCCTGTGTTAACTTCATGGTAAGTCAGTATTGTATTGAACTTAAACCAATGAATATCGTCAAGAAGAGTTTAAGCGACTAGTGGTAACATCGTGTTGAAATGGGAATAAATAAAGAGTGTTGGCAGGAAATTTTTGTGAAATTAAATATCTGTGTTTTATTTTTATTGCAATTTAAAAGAACTTGAAGAAAATAATAAAACCATTTTTACGAAAAGGTCTAAAAACGTAACAATATGAAAAGCACTTAGTTTTATCAGGGATTTCTATACTCATTTCTGGACAAGTTAATACTGGATTATATGTGATTTCATACAACCTAGACTGCCAATTGAGGAGTGATTTTTCAAACGGTCTCATTTCCATGTTAAGCCAAAAATCAGTACATAATGAAAATAACCGTTGAAGCGTTGTTTACAGTAACTTATTTTTGTTAATATCTCCAGTGTTATAATGTGTTGATCTAATACTCTGACCCGCTTAAATAGTTTATTATAGCTGATTTGCATTTATTACAAAACGTAAAAAAATATTTGAAAATGTGGCATTCTGTTGTAAAACATTTGGAAATGTGCCGGTTTATTGTATTGTTTCGCGGATACTTAAGTCTGTGATTATCACACCTGGCTGATAAGGTTGCCCGAGATAAGTAAGTACTTAGTAGAAAATTCGTTTTTTTTTGTATCAGACTCTAAAAATTAGGTGGAAATATGCCCTTTTGTACTAAAGTGTGCTTTTTGTTCACGGAAATATAACTTCTTTGCAATGGATTTTTATCTACACAGAAGGAATTTTGCGTCATAAAATCAGTGCAACATTTTAATTAGATTTTTTTCATTAATGCAATGAGAATTTCACAAATACCATGAAAATTTTATTAATATTGTGAAAGATTTTCATTGGTTGAATCATAATTTCATAAATCCATTGAACAAATTTGATTAAAATTCAACCAATGAAATTCTTTCACAATATTAATGAAACTTTTCATTGGATTTGTGAAATTGTCATCCAACCAATGAAATTCTTTCACAATATTAATGAAATGTTTATTGGATTTGTGAAATTGTCATTGGATTTGTGAAATTTTTATTGGATTAATGAAAAAAATCGAAAGAAAATGTTTCATTGGTTTTATGAAGCAAAATTCTTTCAGCGTAGAAGATACAGGTAAGCATGGCGTTCTTAGGTTTGTTCAATGTTGGAAGTGGAAATAAGCCCTTTTGAAAAATAGCTCCCCAATTTGCCTAGATAATGTTTATAGTAATAATAAATGAATGACAAAGTGCTTCTAATTTGAATTTTCTAGACGAACATGTGGATGGTGTCTTATTTAAAGTAGAGTTAAATTATTGGTTAAATATAAATTACAACTTATTTTGTCCTCGGCGGCACTGTGTCACGGATAAAGCGTTTAATATGAAGAAAGAAAAAAGTAAGCATTTCGACTGATTCGTAACTATCACAAAATTAAGTTTAATCATATTTAAAAGTATTCATATCTATAGTTTCGCTTATTTCCTTATAAGAAAGTCATAGTAAAAGACCATACATAGGAACTTCCATTCCTTACATGTTTCTATAAAATTCGAAATTACTTTCTGACACGGTAACAATTTTTTTTTTGTTTAATCATTGAATTCAGATGTATTGGAAGAAATTTTAAAATGAAAAATATTTATAACAATTATTTGAAAAATAAGAGTAATTTGTTAAAGCTCTTTAACTTGCAGATTAATCAAGATAATCCTTATAAATCATATAACGAAATGTCAAAATCTGTGACTAATGTTACATTAAATAAATGTTTTTGTTATTGTAATAATTTTTAATTAAACAGAAAAATGGTGAGTGGATAAGTGAGTAGATTTTGCAATTAAATTCATAAAATAATGAATTAAAAGCAGTGCAGCTTGCGACCAATTTTTCTTTTTTAATTTTTATTTTATTTTTTTACCATAATTGCAATCCAGTTTGAGGCTTTTAAAATGTTAACTCGTCAAATAAAAAGCACGATGATTATTCACCTGTAAAGGTGAATCAACTAAAAACTACAATATATTATTGTTGCTGATGTTGCTGCTGCTGCTGTTCCTGTTGCTACTGCTGTTCTATTTTGTAACTACAGATCTAAAGGTGTTTCAGTTTTGTAACACATATAGTTGCCATTGTTGTTGTGTTTGTTGTTGTTAAAGCAAAAACATTTGACAGTGATTTTGTCATTTTGTGTCAAGTGTTTTTTCAAAGTGTTTGTGTATTTTTTTCAAAATTAAGTTGGATGTGTTTATTTTTAATTGTTTTTCATTATTGTTGTGTAGTTAATGTTTGTTTTTAAATAAAAATGAAGAACAAAATTAAAAATAAATGTTTTGTTTCATAAAAAAGCAACAAAAAGAAGAATGTTTCATGCGCATGCGTGATGTAAGATAATAAAATTAGTTTAGGATAAATTTGTTAATTTGCACTCTTAAAATTAAAATAGTTTTAAGTTTAATTTTTCACAAAAAAGAAAAGAAATAATAATAGTTGCAGATTTATTTTTTTGACATATTTCATTTTTCACAAAAAAGTATTCACTGTTTTCGTGCATTCATTTCAATTTTAGCTTTGATAAACATTTTGTAAAAATTAACAGATTTTTTGTTAATTTCATAGTTTCTTAATTTGTATTTGTTTGTTAGGCGTAACTCAAAAATAATTAACTTTTGTTATATTTAGTCCTTTTTAAGTAATAAATAAGTGATAAATTTCTTACACTCGATATAAAAATAATTATTTTTAAATCTAACTGACAAATGGTGCTGAGATAGAAGGTTGACCACCGGAAAATACAATATATATACCACTTACTAGAAGAAGAAAAATTAGAGTCATAGAACCAACTTAACATATTATAAGAGGGACAGCTGATTTGTATTTCGTTCACTGTTATGACAGGGCGATTCAGAATATATTTCTGTATTATACGTGGGTAAAGGGCGAATTTCTTTTCTGTATATGCTCACATTTGTCGCTATCGGCCGAATGTTTTCGCCTTATGTGAGACTCAGGTATCTTAGAATGCTGATCCACATGATTTTCATTTACCTGGGTATCACCTTCTATCACTTTTTAGTATTCACCGGGGTCTTGCAGTATACATACGCAATAAAGTTGAGTACCAGTACCAGCAACATCTAGGCACGTTTGATCCCGAATTTAGCTGTTTCTAGATTAAATTCAAAATCACGACACACTATTTGCATTGCGGGGTTCTTTACAGCAGTCCAACTTCGATGTCCTTTCCGATTCAATTTCGAAGATCCTTGAGAGCTTTCCGAACAGTGAAATTGTTGTTACTGGTGACTTCAATGCTCACAACTCAGCTTGGCTTTGTTATTCGAGCCATACAGCTCCAGAAGGCCAATATGTTGTGTTATTTGCCGCGCTCAACCACCTAGCGCAATTAGTAAATGAGCCAACGCATATTTCGGGTGCTGAAGGGCATCAAAACAATACTCTCGACCTTTTTCTCACTTCACACCCCGATAAGTGTGAAGTGAAATGAATTAAGTTTTCTATATCTCTCCCATTTCATGTTTTTCAAAGAAGGTAACACATTAATGAATTAACTGGTAGGCAATAATTATCTAATTATGTTACCTCGCTTAAAAAAAATTGGGTATACTGCAGAAGAGAAAGTCTCTGCTACCGGCCGAAAACTTTTTATTGTAAGAAGTTCTTCATTCCCAGTCATTGAATTTTTTGCAACGGCTACAAATGTTATATATCTCGGAGTATATTATACATTGTATAATAAATGAAAGCATCATTATTACATAATTTTTATTCGCATAATTACCATTATTGATAATTTGTCAACTAGTATGAGTAGGACTCAAAATAAAGAGTTCTATTTTATGAGATATGTAATTTTTTTTTCAATTAACTGTTTACTAAGTAAATACATATATTTTTTAAGTTAGCTGCCTGTTTATCGACGTTCATTCTCACTTTGGGCTTATGCTCAAAGGCATAAATACACTTTTATACGCACGAAGATTTGAACAACAAGTCGAAAAAAACGGAAGTATTTTTCCTACAAAATACTATGCAGCAATGTCGGAGCAATGCGAACGCATGTCTAAATCTCTCACTTACTGTGTTGCTTGCGACTGGTACAAAAATTTGTAATACGTATATTATTTCTCTTCATTACACTGGCTCACAAGAAAATGCACCTCAAAAATGAGATGTTTTTTAAGCTAGATTAGGGCTGCTGAACACGAATATGGCATTAATATATTTTTCTTAAGAATCGTTTTCGAGATATTCGGGAAAAACTAGTTTTTTTGCAGTTTGTAAAGATATTTCCAAAAGTCTTGAGTACTGTTTACTTGAATTGAGCAAATTTGGCTGTGTTGCATAGATATGTTTTTCCGCTTTCAGTTCATATTTATACTGTGTTGATCAGATAAAAATCCACTGAATTACAAGCTTTTATATTTGAAAAAAAATTTTATTTTTTGAGTTTTTCAAAATTCACCATTTTGAAATGCTCCATAAAACAAAAAAAATTAAAAATTTTTGTTTTGACCCATATCTAGAATAAAATGTTGTTCCCAACGTACAAAAAGTAAAATTGTTAACATCGGGCAGAAATTTAGCAAGTTACAATAGATTTAGTGAAAACATCCGATTTTGAATTTTAATAAAAAAAAAAACATTTTGTATGGAGTATGAGTATAAGAAAAATGCACAGAATTAAATATTTTGGAAATATATCAACCATTTCTAACTCTTTAGTCCGATCAGTATAAAATTTAACATGGAGATATTAGAGGAGTGTTGTTATTTAATTTAGGAAGATGAGCTTCTTATATTTCTCAGGTTCAAAGGTATGAAGTGCAAAGTAGTGCACATCGGTCATGTAAAATTGTTCAACGCTTGTCATTTCTCTGTTTCTCACTCGATTCCAAAATTTTTTTGTGTCCTTATATACCTTGTAAAGTTCTAAAAAAGTCTTTGGTTAAACAAATATCTTGTATAGTTAGTGAGGTATACTCATTTTAATATTGAAATTTAAAATTTTTTCAAATCCTTGGTCCAGTAGTTTTAAGATATCGGATCCAAATAATAACCGATTGTCACAATTATTTCTTTGTTAGTTACATGACAAAATTTCGAATAGTTAACAAAATAGTTGATGGAAGTATACTTTCAGAGTTGAAAAATATACAATCTTTAATTTGAAAATTTAAAAATTTTGAATTTATAACAATTTTTGCCCAAAAGAGCACCATAATTGTTTTTTCTATAAAATTTTTTTTCTCAAGGATCAAATAATTATTATATACACGTCTAAAAGGTGTCTTCACAGACATGATGTTACAAAAACAACTTAATCGAGTTTATAATTTTTGGTGCGCATGCACCATTTTCAAATCGACCTATTTTTTAGATTTATTGGAGCTTTCTTAGGAATTCTAATGATTGGCAGAAACAAATCATAGTATTCACATAAACTCCTATATAACTGCAAAGTTTCATTGGAAAATAGCAATAATGAACGATTTTATAGCATTAAGAAAAAAATTTAATATGTACAAAACACCACATAGGACCATTTTTCCACTTGTTTTGCCGTAAGTCTTTCATAAAAATTTTAATTATAAGAATCTGAATACAGTGTTGAAAACTACACATAATTTTGGTAACTTTGATATGCGATATGTCGACCTTTCTTTTACAAAAACTCGTACTGAGCTGAGGACCAACGAATGAAAATTAAAATTTTGATGTGTTCACTAAACATGTTGTAACATTCTCATATTTGGTCCGATGTAACTAATTTTACGCTTGCTATATTCGGAACAAAATTTTCTTTAAAATGTTGGTCTAAAATAAATTAAAGAAAAATTTATTTTGCCTTACTGGAGCGACTTAAATTAGTAAATTAAAAAAAAAAAAAACTGGAAATAATAAAGTTTTTTCAAATCGAAAGACCTGTAACTCATTGAATTTTGATCCGATCAACACATTTTGAATACGGGCTGAAAGGGGAAAAACATATCTATGCAACAATGCCAAATTTGCTCAATGCAAGTAAACAGTACTCAAGATTGTATAAAATAAACTGCAAAAAACAAGTTTTTCGCAAATATCTCGAAAACCGTTCCTAAGAAAAATAAATGAATGCGATATTCGTGTTCAGTGGACCCAAATTACCTTAGAAAATATTTCATTTTTGAGGTGATCGCAAAAAGTTGAAAGCTTGTGAACTAGTGTTATATATTGCTTTACATTCTTATTAATATTTTTAGTATCTAGTTTTTAAGCAAAAGGTCTCTTTTTTATATAAAAAAAAACAATTAACAATAACAATTGGATTTTTATTTCAATATTTCGCTACTCCTTTGTGTAGCATCGTCAGGAAATAATTAATGTTGAAATTTATAAGCTAGATACTAAAATTAATAAACGAAGGTCAAAAAAACAGAATAACTATATAATATTTTTATAGTTTATACACATATTCATAATTAGTTTTAAACAAATAATACTCATTAACCCATTGAAAACTTCCGTTTTTTAATTGTTTAAGGCCCATCAAGCAAGGTAGTCGCACCACTACAACAAAACTAGAAGTTTCATTAGAAATATATAAAAATTTCTTTGTACAACTGTGAGTACCTTGATTTCTTGTTGTTATGTTTGGTTGTATTTTTCTTCAAACAATTTAGTAGTATTTTAGGTATTTTATTGAAAATTGACAAATAAAGTAGAAATTTACAATATGGCATTATTACAAAATGTTAATACGTAAGAAAGAAAGATTGATAGACGTCAATGCAAGCAAATGTAGAGTAGAATTCGAGCGGTTGGCTTATGACCCCTTAGATTTTCTTTCGACATCGTTGAACAGGCAGTAATATTTTAATTTAATCAACGTTTATTTTAATCGGTTTTTAATTTAATTGAAAACAATGCTGCCAATCTATTTTGAATCAAGATGCTATATAATAGAAAAAGTCACTGATGCTACGTACACTTTATGCCATTTTATGATATCGCAAGCAAACATAATAGTGTGTACTAGCGGCAACGTTTGTTACTTCCGATGTTTTTCGGTGTGTGGCAAACTGTTTGCGCGTATAATGTGTACGGTTGTCACAATAATGTGACAATATTGCGGTCACAAAAACCAAACTGACCGCATGTTGTCATTTTGTCGCATTGAGTTGTTAATTTGTAATATGACGCCACAAAATGACATTAAAAGAAGTGTCCAATGTGTACGAAACATAAGTCGTAATTGAAACTTGTTTTTACTTTTTTTAATTTGAAGTCAATGCGTGTACCATCTCAGCCATATAAACGTGTAAAAAGCAATAACACAAACTTATAATAACATATTCAATAGTTATTTGGTACGTTGATAATAATAGCTTCCTGAGAAGTCGGATATACGCAGTTATTGATATAGTCAATAAATAATTCCATAAAAATAACTTCCAATATATTCCACTGGATTGTATCAAAATGTATTGAAAATTAAAATAGTATGTACTGAATCTTCCACTCCTGCAATAAGCAATTTAATTGGCAAGAGATATAAACTTATACATGGCAATATTTATTTAAGAATTTAAGAATGCAAAAAGATATTTACTTTTTACGTCATGAGAGTACTGCAATATTCTCTAAATTGAAAAAAAAAACAGCTGCAAGAACTTATAGTAGTACCGAGTTTCCCATGCCTGATAAGTAGCTATTATTTTTAAAAGTTATTAAATTCAAAAGCCTTAAGAAAACTGTTAGCAATATAATAAATTATGGGTTTTTTAACGAGTATACTTTAAAAACTTTGTTAAAGGCGCTAAATTGACAAATAAAATAGTTTCCCCAAATGCTACTGTTGAAAACTTTGCCAGGCAATAAAAAAATCATGACTAAAAATTAATGGCATCAATTGTTGGCTGCTGCTAAAACAACTGCATCCGTTAATATATACTTATATATATTTTTTTATTCACAAATTTTTGAAATTACATATTTGATTGTGTCATAATGCTGTTAGAATGGCTGGTGGAGACAAATAAATTTAAATTTTTTATGGAGTCAGAACACAGCAGGCTACATGATTATGAACAAGCAAATGAGCCAGTAAAATAAGTTGCTGAGCAGCCATTTATTAGAAAAAAAGACTGGCTTTGTTATATAGGACAGTGTCAAAAATGGGACACTAAAGTAATAAAAATTCAACTATCTTTATATAGCTTAAATAAAAATGGAACATGTATTGTTATGAATGTTGGCTGTATATCTTAGGGAAAATTACTAAGTGCCTTCATGAAATGTATAACATACTTTTGATGTCATGAAATTTTATCATTCATATAGTCAGAAAATATATTAAATATTAAGTACAATAATATGTATATACATGAAATACTTAGTGGTTTCTTTTTTAAACCAAAATTTTTAATTAAAGAAAAGTTCTGCTAGAAATATTGAGAACTTTTTTCGAATAAAAATTTTTTCAACCCGAGTTTTTCAATAGCTCTAATATCGAGGTTGTACAATCTCTAACAATAGTCAAACTCTTATTAAGTTCGCCTTCGAAAATATTTGCCCTTGCACAGAATCCGGCAACATGGAACAACCCACCTCGAAATATCACCTAAAACAAAGATGAAATGAGTCCCCATCACTTATAATGATATAATTACGATATATGTATTCTAAAACCCTATATTTTCTATCAATCAGGCGTGAATAGTGCAAAATTATACTAAAACGTAAGTCATTTTCTAATGACTGTCACTTAAATATATTTTTTGTTGTTACTTTAAAGATGTTATGGCAGACACTTGTTGCGATTCTGGGGTCAGATGCCTTTGAATATCTAGGGGAACGGCAGTGCGCCAGGCCAAGTTCCGGCCACACAGTGTGTACTATTACACGAAACCATTCGAGCTGTTTTTACCCCCTCATAACTTTGCTCCACTTTATCGTAAAATAATGAAACTTGAAAAATAAGGCCTCCCTACAGAGGTAAGCTTACAGATTGTCTAGAAAACAGATGGTATTGTACCTATGAATAACTTGGTCCTTATTTTGATCTCAGTATTTTTTATGGCCGACATTTTTGGATAGGAACTGGGCTTATTTTCACATTTATGTTTTTGTGCGGATTACCTTTTCGTAAAAAGTGATCAATAATTAACTTATATATATATATCCGACTGAAAGTTTCAAAGAGATTCTTCAAAGTTGATATGAACTAATTTTCGAAAAAGATTATGGGATAGAAATTGGGTCAGCGTTACCTCCCATACACTAAAAGAAAAATCATACATTTAGCTTACGAAGCGGCTTCATTGATTTTAGTTTCCATTGCTTTTATGATAATGTTTTCGTTGATATTATGAAGTTAAATTTTTCTAAATTTTAAGAGGACTAAAAATTCATCTCATTAGATTTGAGCATTTATTGCAAAAACACTTTATACAACATGAAATAGAATAAATTTTGATACAAAAGTACCATTTAATCATATAAAAGTCTAAGAAAATATTTCATACATACAATGAAAATTTTTCTTACATACAATCAAACAGTTTTCATAGAAAACATTTTTTATAGAAAAAAATCTTTAGAAGCGTTGAATGCACGCAATTTTACGTGTTCGATGCTGTGAGCGGTTGTCAAAGTAATGTCATTGGATCGTAATCGAGGTCAAATAACACAGTGATACAAAATCAAATTTTCTGAATCGGAATGGGATGAAACCAAAAGCAAATAAAAGTTGATGTTGTGCATAACAAAACCCTCAAGGCTTTTTTTAGTTTAGTGCTAGATTTTTTTACATGCATTTGAAGCACGGACTGAAACCGAACCCTAACCTATATTGAAACGTGTTCAGGTTCGCTGTTTATGAAGACTTTGAACCCGAACCCGAACCCGTTCAACCCTAAAATTCAGCAAGTTTTGGGTTCAAAAATAGAGAAATATTTAATAGAAGAATAATAAAAAACATTAGATTTCTTGCATGCAAAAAAAATTTAAAACAAAATCAAAATAAAATAACGACCAAGGCAAATTCATACCAGGTGGCAGCACCCCGACAGCTAACTGTTTTGCAATTTTTAAAGTTTTTTAAAATTTTTGATTTTTCTTGTTCTGGGTATTTCTAATAATTTCTAAGTTGAAGTATATTTTCTTAAGAAGTTCTTAAAAAAATTTTAAAGCTAAATAGTTAAATTTAAAATATTATATTGTTTAAACGTACCCAGTAAGGAACTACATTTTCATTGCTTCCAAAGAATCGATATTCAAGAATGCAGATAATTAGTAGAAAAGCAAGTCAAAATTTCTTTTAGTCAGACAAAAATTTGTAATTCCTTTACAGTTTTAAAAAATACCCACTATGCTTTTTAAAAATTCGATTTTTTTAAAGAAATTTATGAATTTATTTTCGTCTAAAAAGTAACAGTTATTTGCTGAAATTTACATAAAAACATCGTTTTGCGTTTAAATTCGTATGAAAAGAAACAAGTTGCGAAAATGTGTAACTTTGTAATCTTTTTCATAGAGATAAATATTAAAAATATTTCTTAACTTGGCTTCAAATTCGGTGATTGGGAATCGAAAAAGAGAACTTCTTGCAATGACAACACTATCTAAAAATCATTAGAAATTATGCAAATTTACACTACCTCCGGATCGTAAACTCTTCATTTTTATGATTTCTTTGGAGTGTCTTTTCTTACTGGGTATAAACTAGGGATGTAACGAATACCGATACCGATATATCGGCGATATTTCAGATTTTCCGATACATCGGTATCGGCGATATTTTACTGTCGATACGACGATACTTTAAAAAATTTTTTCAGAGTTTTTTTAACAAGTAATTTATTTTTGTTCGATTTTACCATGAATTAAATTCACTTCGTTATTTTTTAAATCTTATTAATATCAATTTTAAAAATTAATAACATTTTATGCTGTTATTTTGTAAAAAAAAATATTTATCTTTTGTTAATTTTATCATGAATTCAAATTCAAGTCGTTGTTTTTTAAATCTTATTCCAAAGAAGTCATGAAAATGTAGAATTCGCGATCTGGAAGTATTGCAAATTTGGATAATTTCTAATTAGTTTTACATATCCTTGCCATTGCAAGAAGTTCTGTTTTTCGATTACCAATCACCGAACTGGAAGCGATGCTAGGACCAATTTCTTTTTCGGTATTCTATAATGATTTTTCCTCAAGGAAAAAGGATAAAAAATTACCCATTTTCAAAATTTTTTTTATGCGAATTTAAACTCAGAACTGCATTTTCATGTAAATTTAAGTAAATAAATATAAACTTAGAAGTTTTTTAATAATTAAGCTATTAAGTTATTTAGAAGAATATTAGTTGATAAATGTCCTTTAAAAAATCGATTTTTTAAAAAGCATGGCGAGTATTTTTTAAAATTATAAAAGAATTAAACATTTTTCTTGCTTTTCTAATAATTATCTGCATATTTTTAACATAAATTTTTTGGAAGCAAAGAAAATGTAGCTCCTTAAAAATTACTTCCAATGTTTTATCAATTTTAAATATTCTCTCTTATAATGTAATTTTGCATAATAAAAAAATTACACTTGAGTTTTGTTAATCTAAACTTGAACACAATTTCAATATTCGTATCGGTATCGGAATCGGTATCGGCGATATTTATTTTTAAATATCGGTATCGGTATCGGATCGGCAAAACGGCGTATCGTTACATCCCTAGTATAAACGTGAATGTAAAATTGATTTATATAGTTTATTATTAAACAAAATAATTGCGCGTGTTTAAACCCGAGCCCGAACCCGAACCCTAAACCGAACCCGAACCTGAACTTTTTATTTGGATTAACCCGAACCTGAACCCATTTTTTTCATGGTTTCAGTCCCTGATTTGAAGTTAGTGATTTTGAAAGGCTGTCTAACAAGAAAAAAATCATTAAGAATTTGATCAAATAATGCTTATTTATTTTTGTTAACCTAGAAATTTGTGGTTTATTGTGGGCCCGAGAATCGATTTTTGATATTTATTTTTACATCAAACTCATGCTAGATAGCGCTGTCATACACATTTTGCTACTTCTTGTAGATTGTCATAGAAAAAACGGTGTTTTTACTTTTGTCTTGAGGCTAAAAAATCAGTTTTGATGTTGGCTTCATTGTAGAACCTATTTCTAGTGATATTACGAAGTACATTTTATTATTATCAGTTCGTTACTATTACAAAAATGGTATTTTATAAAAATATATGTTATTCTATTTATCTTAATGATATTTGTGTCCTTTTTGATCCGCTAAATCATCATCACTATCACTGTCAATTTCCAAAGCTTCAGAAGTTGTAGATTGTGGATCTCTGTATGGTTCTTGTTCATTGTCAGTATCCTCTTTATCGGTGGTTTTCTTTAACCATCAGCATAAATCTCCAAACATAGAATCAATTTTTTTTCCTCTATATCTAGTTTCCATGGTTAAAGATATTTGGTGAATATGTACAGTTTTTGAGATCTCAGTTAAACTAAGTTTTGTTAATCTGAAAACAGACTTTTGCCGCCATTACTAAGTTTGTAAACACAATTTTGACGGAACAGCTTAGTTTTGCTTAAAATATTGGTCTTTAATGAAATAATAAGAAAATCACATTTCGCCGGAAAAATTTGGGTTTCAGACTACGTCAAACTAAGTTTAAACTTAATCCAATCTAATCTATCTAAAAAATTTGCACTTAGTGTACGATTTATAACATCTTATTCAGACATATAACTTAAAGCAAAATTACTTGTAATATAAAATAAAGTAAACGGTTGAATCAATTTCATTATTATTATTTTTTTCTTTGTAATTTTGTAAAGATAAATAGAATAACATATATTTTTATAAAAATATATATCTTTTAAATACAAAAATTGTTTTTGTAATAAAAAAATGGTTAAAAAAAACAAGGAATTTTTGTAAGAGTAACGTAATAGTAACGTACTGATAATAATAAAATGTACTTCGTTATATTATTACAAATATGTCTTACAATGAAGCCAACATCAAAACTTTATTTTTAGCCTCAAATAAGTAAAACCACCGTTTTTTCTATGACAATGTACAAGAAATAACCAATATTTGTATAACAGCGCCGACTAGCGTGAGTTTTAGGTAAAAATAAATATCAAAAATGGATTCATAGACCCAAACACAGTAAGATACTACAACTTTCCAGGATAATTAAAATGAATAAGCATTATTTTATAAAAACTTTAAGGATTTTTTCTTGTTAGGCAGCGTTCCAAAATCACCAACTTTAAATGGGTCTAAAAAAATCTAGCACTTGCCTTTAGTGCTATCCAGTCCACAAAAAATTTTTGGGGACTTATTTCATAAACGAATTTCGGGAGTTATTTCATTATGAAATATCAAACATTGTATCATAAGGTGTTATTCCATACCGACATACGATCCATAAAATAGCACAAGAAAGGCTTTTAGTTGTTATTAGTTAGAGTGAGAGATGAAGAGAGACTTGTACTCAGTCACAAGATAATATCTTGTGATATAAATTCCCCTGCTGGTTAGTATCGGTGAAATATTCCTGGCCAGCTTCTCGATACGTTACATTCTGATGGCATAAAGAGAAACTAAATCCAATTAGCTTAACATTCTTTGTTTTTAAAACTATGCAGAAGGCTGGTGCACTATCCGCCGAGCCAAACGCGAAAGCATAAACCTTTCGGTAGATCGGAAGCATATGCTTTTTCTCAGATGTCAGCGTGCTTATAGAGGTGGCAAATATACAGAGATAAGATTACATGAACGTGCCAAAGTGGTGAGAATAGAAATTTACAATGGTGGAGCGCTTTGTCTGTCTGTATGTATATAGAAACCGACTTTGATAATCTCTTCATTGACAAATTTAAAATACTTATCGCTGACCGAGATTTTATACACGAATGATTGAGATGGCCAGTTCTTTAGTCTCTACTGAGGAGAGTGAATGAAAATACGATGCCGCACTTGATTTGCCCAATGCTGATGAAATCTGAATTTACTTCCTGTGAAAAAGAGAATTCTAAAGAAGTCAATAATATCCTGAGCTTGTAATATGGAAGTGGAGCCACTTCAGATTATTTCTAATGATTTCAACATACGCTTGTCATTGCAAGAAGTTCTGTTCTTATTTTTAGTTCCTGTTCCATGAATTGAATTACAATGTTGGGAAAAAACTATTTTTTTTGCTATTATAACTCTTATTTGTGGCATAGTATATTCTTCATTGTAATGCGTACTATGTGAAAAATATCTGTATTTAATTTAGTTTTTATTCACATAATTTAATTTGTTGATGTAGGGGTCGAAGTAAGGAATTTTATTTCACAACTTGTTTGAAAATCAATGGCCTGCACGTAGCTGACATATAGATAAAATAACTTTGAGCGTAGCTGAAAGAGTAAATGTCTTTGGCTGAGAGTATTGCGGAAATAGAATAAAATTTTTAATAATTATCTGGATGTTGTTAGTACTAACTTCCTGAGAAGTCGAAAATACATACCGAAACTTTGGAGGTTATTTTTAAAGTAGTTCTTTAAAAATAACTTCCAAAATTTTTTACACGATTACGCATCTATTATTGGAAACAATGTACAATGATATATGTAATTATAAGGGATCTATGGATAGTGACATCAGCATTTCTACTAATAGATCTATCATCAACGGAAGTTAAATGCTTTCCTACTTGGATAACTTTATGGAGAATGGATACTCCAAACTGATTCGGCAACCCAAAACTTGAGTATCCGTAAACGAGTTAACACTGATATGAGTGAAGGCACAAATCGTTACCGTATATGAACGAGAGACTGACTGCACTTGCTGTACCAGAATCCTAACTTGCACTGGGTAATGAGAGCATACACTGAAAACAAAAATCAATCCATCCGTACTTAAATTAATCACAAGGGGTGCCAAAAGTATGGTAATCCCGGTTTTTCTGAAATCAAGTACAGAAAGATTGATTAAGTCGGAATGGGCAAGTGCAGAATACTTATTTTAGTCTGATTAACCTTTATTCATGTAAAAAAATTTTATTTTAAATACGAATATCTTTATAAACTTTATAAAGTGTGGGCAAATTTGAGGTTAGGAAGTAAATAAGCTGTCAAAAGATGAAATACCAAGAATTGAACTGTCATCCTTTGGCATTTATTTAGCGAAAACTTGGGAAATTTTAGCCATGGAACGCTACACTCTTGAACAACGAATTTTAATTGTAAAAGTTGATTATCAAAATGGTGAAAATTTTACTAAATTTGAAAAAATTTTACTAAATTTGAAAAAAAGGGTTACTCTCCCTTTTCGCAATGACTGGTTCAATTGGATATCACCAGAGGCACTTTACGCAACATTTTGCATAAAGATCTTCATCTTCACGCTTATAACGTTCAACTCATCCAAGAATTAAAGGATCCTGATTACGAGGAAAAGCTCCTCGAATTTTACGAAGTGATACAGTAAAATTTTCAGAATTTTGATAGTAAATTTTCACAATTAAAGTTCGTTGTTCAAGAGTGTAGCGGTCAATTGCTAAAATTTTCCAAGTTTTCTCTAAATAATTGCCAAAGGATGACCGCTCAATTCTTGACATTTTATCATTTGACAGCCTATTTACTTCCTAACCTCAAATTTGCCCACCCTTTACACAATCGCACTCGTACTGTGTTGTTGTTTGTTTGCTTGATGATAGCCACAAATCACTGTTGTGCTCTTGTTGTTGTTGTTGTTTATTTTCATTGCTCGGACATAACCGACAAGTAGCGGACAAACGTCGTATTACATGTAGATTCAAGCCCGCTGTATACTTGAATCCGCCGCGTACTTGACAATCCTAACTGCATACTTTATAATCAATCCCGCCACGTACTTGAATCAATTCCGAATCAGGCTAACTTTTATTTATTTAATCCTGGAACACAATAGACTTTAATATTTTTACTTGCTTTAATTTAAAATTAATTTTTGTTCATTCCTAGTATTGAAATTAGCTCATCATGTTTGAAACCAATGCCTTAGAAAGAACTACAGCTAAAATCCAGTATAAACCAGCAGCATGTAATACGACGTTTGTATGCTATCAGTCGGCACTGAACGAACAAACAGAATAACCAACAACAAGACAACAACATAAGCACAACATGCTGCCGAAGCTATCAAGAAGCAAATAAATACCCACACACTACGACTGTTTAAAAAGTTTGTACTAATAGTCGTACATAAAATAAGAGTTTTGGTACACAATTTAAGAATAATCAAAGTAATTAGAAAATATTTGAATTTAGTACGGCGTTTTTCTTTCTGTGCACAAGCAAATTGGCTGGATTTTATCTTAAAGGATAATGCCTTCAAATGTTAGCTATTATTATAAACTTAGTGATGAGAAAGTAAGAAAAGCTATAAAGTCTGGGAAAAACATATAGACGGAGCTCCCTGCGATCATCATTAATGACATATTTGACTGAATTGGAAATTACAGAGGAAATCAAGAGGTGGAAAATATACGAAAAAATAATAAAATATTTACATTTGTAATATAATTTTCATAATTATTCTTGCAAAATTAATAACACTTGATCATATTCTGCACAAAGGAATAGATTCGAGTGCTTAAGAGATGTGTGGTGACACCGAAAATAATTTTCCTATTTTCTATACTCATCATAATTTGACATATTTTCATAATTTTATTTTAAATAAAATTTATTTGTTGATGGTAAAGCATTGTCTATATGGATTTCATTGGCGCTTTACCAAATCGTCAGTAGACTTCTACCATATTTTTGAACAGTTACAAAAGGTAGAAAAATAAAATAGATTCATATCGAATAAGAAATTATTTGCTGAGTTTTGTATATATAAGTTTATTTTTGAAAATCATTATTATTTTTGAAAATCATTTATTTGTAAGTTTTCGAATGGTTTTTGAAAGTCTGTACATAAGATACGAGGTTTGTAGCGGTTCCAAAATATGGTTGAGGTCTACTAACGATTTGGTAAAGCACCAATGAAATCCACATAGACAATGTTAAACCCTCAACAAATAAATTTCGTTCAAAATTAAATAAATACTAAATAACAAATTTCATTCTCTGATTGATACGAAGTGGACTCCGACTAAATATGCTCATTTAGTATGCAAAGATTTTAATATGTATTCTTATCCTTTGAAATAATAAATTTGCAAGATTTGCTTTAGTATTAAAAATTAGTTCAACTACAGGAAAATAAAAATATTTATTAAAAAAAATAATAATAAATACGAATAGCGTTTTATACAATCTAATTCAAAGCCAAATTTTAAAATTTTCTCAATAACTATGGTGCATCGTTACTATGTACTTGATATATTCTAATAGTTCATTAAAACATATATTTGTATATTTTTACACAGAAAAGCTGCACGATAACAGACAGAATACTCAATGCTTTATTTTGTTTTATTTTAATTAATTATTGTATTCTCAATTTTAATTGAAATGTCATTCAATAGCTAAACTATAATTGCATTTTTATATCAAATGTTATTTTGTCTTTAATGGTAATTTTTTCTTGTGTTTCTTGGTTAATTTAAGCAAAATATAAAAATACAATAATATTAGGAAACAAAAAAGAATATATTAATTCACCTAAAGGACTTCCACGTGTACCGTAATCCCTTGATGGTGAGCGATCAACTGTTGGCAATTCCGTAAGTCGTCTGTTACGACCCGGGCTACGAACACCAGAGCTAGTTACAGGATTGTAATCGTCTCGTGACATAATATGCCGCGGTAAGGCCGCGGTTAAATATCAATTTTTATATTTTTCTTAAATCTTCTATTGACCGAACACCCGTTATTTGGAAATGTTTCGATTACACACACAACTTTCGTTTTAGGTGATTAGGAGGAGAATGTGAATGTAGCATCTGTAAATGCAAAAAGAGAGAGAGAGAGAGAGATAGAGAGACTTAGTTAAACAAAAAAATCTTAATAATATGAATCAATGGTTTTTTTGGAGAATATTTAATTGTTTAACAAAATAGTAAATAACTCTCAAATAATTATATGACAGTGGTGGGTGGGAGGTGTGTTCTTAAGTGCAATGAAATGAAAAGTGCTCGGTGCAAGGTTTTTTTCCTAAATTTAATTAAAAAATACTTTAATTGTTCATAAAAATATAATATATAAACTAAGTACTAAATTGGCCCAATGCTCCCTCGAGGAGTGAAAGGAACTTACATATAAGTACTAACTCCATTTGAAATAATATAATCAAAATATTTTTTCTTGTTATTTGGATGGGTTTTAGAATCTCTAGGGTATTATAAGTAGGATACCGATTATATTAAAATACTAATTCTTACTTTTTTTTACAATAATTACATTAGTGCGATGTAGCATTTGTAGTAGTATTTATAAGTGAAAGCGATTATGGCCTATTTTGTATGATTAAATGAAATTAAAATATTACTATTTTTTTGAATCTGAGTAATTGGGCTTTGATAGCAAAAGCTGTATGTATATAAAAATATATAGCGACAAAACTAACAATATTAGCAATAGATCAAACAGAAGAGGTCCAACTTCGTTGGACCAACCTAAAATATGCCAAAACCCAAGACTTTCTACACATTCCTCGTAGCTCATTAAAGTCAACACTGCGCCCGTTAACTACAATCTGCTATGGAATACATGTTTAGTATCAATTTAAAGTATACCAATTTGTGGTGCATTTTTATAAGACTGAAACATATGTATTTCAATTTCTAATAAATATTTTCGCCGTGAAATACAGCACTCAAACCAAAGAAAATGTTAATATGTAAGTACTATGTGGATTTTGCACCCAAAATTTCAATGGCCGATCTTTGTTCCACGTCGAGAAGGAAATAACAACCATGGATCTTATTTCGTTTTCAAAATTGAAATAATGTGCACCAAAAACGAGCAATAATGTCCATGGGCATCATTTCTAGTACATGTCCATGGTTTTCACCTCTGCACCCAGAAAAAAGATTGGTCGGAGAATGGTTAGGCCGATAAAATATTAGTTGAATAAACTATATTTCAACTCACGCTATCAATTTTCTATGAATCCAAGAAACAATCCTTGTTTATTGCGATAAGAGCATAATTGTAATGGTTCTGACAATTCTTAAATTGATTAGATCAAGCGATCGTATGGTTTTTCCATTACTAAGTAACAAATAAGAGGAGCACAACCGAATAAAATACTATGAATGGGATTTTACGACAAATTATTGGTATTTGCAACTAAAACAATTGTCTTTCTAAATTTACTTTACTTTTTATCGGTTGTTGCAACTAATGATTAATTTTATTATCATTGATACACCTACCTAACCGATTAAACGCTTCCCATTAGCAATTATTTATTATTGTAAAATAACTTCTTTTTCAATAAGAATTCTATGATAGTTGGTGCAACCAAGAATGATAGAATACAATATTACGACAACCCGCTCATAAAATTGAAATCTTCTGCGCCTGTGTCAGCACTGACTGTGTTCCTATGGGTTAATAATATTTAGCTGTTGCAGGTCTGCAAAAAAATTGCATATATTGTTCCGAATAAGATTGTACTAGCTCAGGTACGAATTGACTTATCAACCTTTTGAAAAGCATTCATTACGTCATCTAACGGGATATCATGCGCATTTCGTAATCTTGTGTTCATTCTATCATTCATGGGTGCAACTGTCACAATTCGTATGGCTACAAATTCGGTTGTCTCCACGAATCTGCTTTCTCTATGTGGGTACATTGTAGGAATATTTTGTCTATCTTGTCTTCCAATTAAGTCATACTAAATTTGTAAACTATTATTATTATAGCTTTCCAGAAAGCAGGTACTTAATAGTTACTTTGTATGCGGAGTAGATTACTTCGTATCAAGTCTTCAAATTAGTTTGTACTAGAGGGCTGCACGAATATATTCGAAAGTACTCGTATGTATGTTTGTGTGTGAATGCATGTATATTTTTTTGTATATATGTGTGTATATATGTATATATATATATATATATATATATATATATATATATATATATATATATATATATATATATATATATATATATATATATATATATATATATATATATATATATATATATATATATATATATATATATATATATATATATATATATACATATATATATATAAATATATATATATATATATATATATATATATATATATATATATATATATATATATATATATATATATATATATATATATATATATATATATATATATATATATATATATATATATATATATATATATATATATATATATATATATATATATATACATATATATATATATATATATATATATATATATATATATATATATATATATATATATATATATATATATATATATATATATATATATATATATATATATATATATATATATATATATATATATATATATATATATATATATATATATATATATATATATATATATATATATATATATATATATATATATATATTTTATTTATTTTTTTTTGAAATTAGTTCGCTTGTACGAAATAAAAAAAAATCGCTACCACCGTACAGGTTGAAAACAAAAAAGTTGTTTTTTGGGTATAAAAACTAGGGATGTAACGATACGCCGTTTTGCCGATCCGATACCGATACCGATATTTAAAATTAAATATCGCCGATACCGATTCCGATACCGATACGAATATTGAAATTGAGTTCAAGTTTAGATTAACAAAACTCAAGTGCAATTTTTTATTATAAAAAATTACATTATAAGAGAGAATATTTAAAATTGATAAAACATTGGAAGTAATTTTTAAGGAGCTACATTTTCTTTGCTTCCAAAAAATTTATATTAAAAATATGCAGATAATTAGTAGAAAAGCAAGAAAAAATGTTTAATTTCTTTATAAAAAATACTCGCCATGCTTTTTAAAAAATTGATTTTTTTAAAGGACACTTATCAACTAATATTCTTCTATAACTTAATAGTTTATTTATTAAAAGACTTCTAAGTTTATATATATTCACTTAAATTTACATGAAAACACAGTTCTGAGTTTAAATTCGCATAAAAAAGTTTTGAAAATGGGTAATTTTTTATCATTTTTCCTTGAGGAAAAATCATTATAGAATACCGAAAAAGAAATTTGTCCTAGCATCGCTTTCAATTCGATGATTGGTAGCCGAAAAACAGAACTTCTTGCAATGGCAAGGATATGTAAAACTAATTAGAAATTATCAAAATTTGCAATACTTCCAGATCGCGAATTCTACATTTTCAATGCTTCTTTGGAGTATCTTTTTTTTCTGGAATAAGATTTAAAAACAACGACTTGAATTTGAATTCATGGTAAAATTAACAAAAAAAAATTTTTTTTACAAAATAACAGCATAAAATATTATTAATTTTTAAAATTGATATTAATAGGATTTAAAAAATAACGAAGTGAATTTAATTCATGGTAAAATCGAACGAAAATAAATTATTTGTTAAAAAAAACTCTGAAAAAAATTTTTAAAAGTATCGGCGTATCGACAGTAAAATATCGCCGATACCGATGTATCGGAAAATCTGAAGTATCGCCGATATATCGGTATCGGTATCGGTATTCGTTACATCCCTAATAAAAACACATTTGAAGAAGAGGAAGATGAGGAAAAACAGGAAGAAGGGGAAGACAAAGAAGGACTTAGTTTTGTGGAAAATATTTTCAAAAAGCATTAAAAAATAAATAATTTTTCCAACATTTTGCTTCATAAGCAACACAAAAATTTTCTAAATCAATTTTTTAAAAAAATTTAATTGTTGCACAGGTCTTTAGCAATAATTTGGCTTTTACAGATTTAAAAAATATCAATTAGTCGAAAATTGGCATTTGACTGCAAAGTCCGAAGGTCGATTAAAAAAAATTCGAACTAACATGAACAAACGCCGCGATACGGGTCTTTTAGTTTAGCCTCTATTTGCACCCCTCACTCTCAGAGTCGACCTAACTTTTGCTAACTTGAATTTGTTCCACAGTGTTATCGATGATAGTTTGCGAGGAATGATAATTTCTTTCTAATCAAATATAAATAAATCACCTTTACTAAACTTATATAAAATAATATAGTAATATGCCGCACAGTGATGTAAATTAAAAAAAGTGGTAATAAATATGGAACTTCTAAACTACTTACTAGATTTGTATAAAAATTAAATGACCACGTTTTGAGAACCGTGGTTTTTGAAGTGCTTAGCTGCACCAGGGGTGTAGCTACAAGGGGTGAAAGTTAGGTACCTGGGGTATGCGCCTTGTAACTTTCGTATATATTCACCGATTTGTAAAATTTTTTGCGCGTTTCCTTTTGCTAGACAAAATAAAGCAAAAAATTTATGAACAATTATTTTTGTATCTTTTATAGTATAGAGATATTTCACTTCGAAATTAAAACTAAAAATTTTTTGTCATAAAAAAGGTCTAAAATCAAAACTTTGAAATTTAACTAAATAAATCGTAAATTTTTCTAAAAATTTGATTTCATAATTTGTATGCTAGAATAGAGAAATAACAAGAAGCTTAACACAAGACATAAGGAAAACAGTGCATATCAATAACTATCAAATGAAATACAGCTCTAAGAGTATTAAATTATTAAAGGTAGATGATATTCTACTTTTGTCTGCAAACCACCGACTTTGGTCGAGTGTTCTAAGCGAAAAAGAATTTTGAAGAGATTAGCGGTAGCTATATCGAAACATGTCAGTTCAACCCTCCGTGCAGTCGAATTTTTCTTTGTCTACATGCTTTACATTTATTAATTGAAAAATTAAATTAAAACCAAACTCAAGCCAAAATAATTAAATTTCATTGGATATAAACCCATACAGTTCGACTAAAACTCATAACTTATTTGTTAAGCTCTAAAGGCACCTAGCAAAAAGGATGTACATGTTCATATAAACTGAACAAATAAACATTCACACACTAGTACTTGTAACTATCAATGATAATTCATACTAGAATACAGAAACAACAATAAGCTTAACACAAGATATAAAGAAAAATGTGAATATCAATTTCTGTCAGACCAAATACAGCTCTAAGAATAACAGTACTGTTATTCATACTGCAGTATGAATTGATTAAAGGTAGATCATATTCAACTCTTGACTGCAAACCACCGACTCTTGACTGCAAACCACCGACTAAATCTCATAACTTAATTTTTAATATTATAAAAATTTTTTTTAGAAATGTTAACTTTATTTTTTCTCACGGTGAAAGGCCATGCTATAAATATGTATTTAGCGGTCAATTTGGGTCGTTTTGAAGATATACCCTACATTTGGTAATGGTTGAAAATCATAAATCTTCAGCATAATTTTTGAGTTTATGTACCTTAAACATCCATGAACACCGTTTCATTAGGTAGGTAGTTAGCATTGTTCTTGCTTATAATGAAGACATCCTGACTATAGATGTAGATATTAGGGCAAAATTAGTAAAAAAAAATATGAATGTAGGAAGGTGGGTTTGGTCAAATAAACAGCCCAGCCCACTTTTTTTTTCTTTTAACTATATTTTTGGTCTGTTTGAAAATCATGCTTTTTCTGCTATTTTTGTCTTCTTTGCTAGTTACACTACTACTTCCATATCTCGGGATCGGTAAAATGTATATCAATAATTTTTTGACACGTAGTTAAATAATGCATTTAGAGCTCACAGTAGAAATTTTAGAAAAATATAAAATATAGGGAAATTTCGTCAAAACTAAGTTGAGTCGCAATAAAAAATGAATGCAAGAATTTACATGAAAAAAAGTTTTGTATTCTAATTGCTGACAAAAATTTGTTAAATAGCTAATGTTTCCTTGTAAAAACCATCAACCTTCATAAGTGGTAAAAGTGAACAAGAACGCTGATGGACGGTGTAGCGGCCTGTCGAAATAAGTAGTACTGATCCGTTCTGCTAATCTGATTTGAATATTCCAACACTCCACTCTTAATAATAATAAATTTTAATTTACATTAATTGAAATATTGAACTAAAAAGCCAAAATAATAAAATTTCAGACTTACGAAATTTATTAGTTAGATTTTTTGTAATATAACAATTTTAGATTTTTTAACTTTTCTTATTTTAGAACTTTTTTACGACTTAACGGCTTAAGATATTTCAAAGCTTTGTTCCGTGGCTTTACTTCGAATTTTATCAGCAATTTAATGGTGTACAAAAAATAAAAAATTAGACTCGAAGAAACATATTTTAAGTTTTAATTTTGAAGTGAAATATCTCCTAAACTATAAAAGATACAAAAAAAAATTGTCAGCACAGTTTCTCTTTATTTTGCCTAGCGAAATCTAACATGCACAATATATTTCACACCAGTGGTAGCCAACTTTCATCCCCTATAGCTCCACCCCTGGTGCAGCTAAATAAATCCAGACACACGGTTCTGAAAGCCTACCTCCTCTTCTGTAACCAATTTAATTTTTATACCAAACTATTAAGTAGTTTAGAAGTTCTATACTTATTACCACTATTTTTTTAATTTACGCCTTTGTGTGACGTACTTTATATAATTTTTAAAGTTACCATAATACAAAACAAACAGTACTACCTACGAGAAAAAAACATCTTCCCAGCAACATTTATATTAGTAAAACTGCGCATTTTCGTTTCTTTTTTCTGTGTTAACTTGAAAAAGAAATATTTTATCGCTCTAAAAAGTATCCTAAGTGTCAACAAGAACTTTAAAGTACTTCCATACCAAATTTTATAAAATCCGTTCAGTTGTTTTTGCGTGATGCGTGTTGGGACAGACAGACACAAATTCCAAAACAAACAAAGAAAAAACGTTGAAAGTAATATTTTGTAAAAATTCGGTGCATAATTAAAAATTTTCCATTTAGTATTTGAATACTTATTGTTCAGTTGAAGATTCCGATTTAGTTTACTTGAAAAAAGTAAACTTGGAAAATGCCAAGCAAAGCAAACAAACAGAGTTAAGAATTTTGAGTAAAGATAGCTCCGAAAGCCGAAAACAAGCAATGTTCTTGAGACGATCTAAAAAACAAAGACCATACTAAAATTATCAAGTCCAAGATATGTAGAATGATATACACCTTACAGGACACTTCATTTTATATGTAAGTATATCCTAATAGGACTGCCACACTATTGTGATTCCAGGGCATTTAGGGAAGACGTTGAGTCCATGAAGAATTTCTTGTCTTATTTTCTGGCATTCTTACAGTAAAGATCCTATTATCTTTCGGATGACACACTACCAGGCACGATCCATATGAGAGACTTTGCGTGCAAAAAAAATTTAACTCCTAGCACTGAGCTCTTATAACGTCGAACCATTGAAGATACTGCAAAATAGTAAGCAAGTATCAATCAAATCATAAACTAAAGTTAATATAGCACATTGCTATCATTACGAGAAGGTTATTTGAAATCAGATTATAATTTCCATTCAAATATAAATTTTTAATAACAAATAAATATTTCTAAAAGCTTTAGCTTCTATTGTTGGTAATACGAAAAGTTTCATTTCTCTACTCCCATAGATATCAATGAAAAATCCTTAACGTACTTCACATGCAATACAAAAAGACAATAATTATCAAATATTATTTATTAACAAACATGTACAGTAGAGTGGAGCGATAATGTATGAACAAAATTTTTTTGTTATTTCTTCAACACCCACTTTCAATATAATTGTGCAATTTTCGTGTTGCACAATAATATCGCCAATGTGTATGTCATATGCGAAGGTGCCACAATATATTGGCAAAAATCAAAAGACTTAATTTTTATTATACAATAAAGAAAGTTGTGGTGTAATGTGGTGGGAACATTGTTCGCACTGTCAGGAAAATTGAGCAATATTTTCTTTGAAAATACTGTGCGGTTTATTGCATACTTTAGGTCAAAACGACAATAATATGTACAATAACATATGCAATAATATTGTATAATGGATGGGCCGCTTAAAGTTTCCTTTCAGTGAGTTAATTAAACGTACGAAATATTACCTACTTGTCTTGATGTTTTGAGGTGCCCCAACGAAATTGAAAATTAGGAGAAATTACTTATTTTTCATATTGTCCGCAAACTATGTGATACGTTATAAACTCTAGTTTATGATGAATATAAATATTTATGAGTTATGCATTTTTAGTCGATCGGTATGGTTTTTATCCAAAGTATTTAATTAGTTTGTCTTAAGTTCATTTTTAATTTAATCTTTCGATCAAATTATTTTTTATTTAAGAAAGAAATTCTAAAGCATGTGATTATTGAAAATTCAGAGAAAAATTTGGATGTACGCAGGGTTGAACTGACAAAATAAATATTTTTTTTATATTGTTAGATTTACTATAAAGTAAAATACATAACAATAACTTAGGAATCCAATAACTAAAACGGTGTTTTTTTTTTTTGGTTACTTATTTTTTATTTATTAAAGATCTTACAAGAAACAAGATACAAGTAATTATCGTAACCTAGATAGATAATTTCTACGATATACAGTAATTAAATATTAAATTATTTTTTATATTTTTATCAAAAGTAGACATATGAAACTGTCTCATTTATTGTTTCTACCAACTGCAGTTGAAGCATCTCTCACTACTTTGATACAGCGCTCTACGGCTTGAGTGTGGCATGAAATTTTTTAAATTTTTTGCCATGTGCCGAAATCGTTATTGACAATGGCTTTCAAGTCTTCATCATATATATTTAAAGGCAGAGGTGGTTCAGTTATCTCACATTCTCGTCCCGTCATAATGTTGGTAAGGGCACTTTAGACTTTCGAAGTTCTCGAGCTTTCTCAGTTCTACCTTTTAAAATTTATCGATATGTTAGATGTCGTATGATTTCTTTTTGATCTCCAAGCATAGCAATAAGAAGATTTTCTGGGTGACCGAAATATCCATTTCGTTGGAATACCTTTTTCTTCAAATCGGCGTTCAAATAGCGACTCAGACTATTTGTTTGCCACAGATGCTTAGCTCCGTTTATACACGATGGACTGCATTTTATTGTAAACCACATCGGACCATAAATTCTCATCACATACGGCTAATATCACTAGTTTTTCCTCGGTGTCCGGCTTAGTAGCATATGATCTTAGAATTCGATTTGCTGTTTGTAAGCCATTTAGAATGGTTGAGAGATCCAGGTCTAATATTAGCTAAATCTAAAGAAAAAAGCCAGTGCTGATAGCGGTCATAATATCGTAAAGATACTATCGGTCGGTATTCAAATTACTCCTTGTAATTTCTCGTAGGAATTGTAGGAATAACGGTGAATTCCAATAGCACCTGAAAAGAGTTTAGGCCCTGTAGTCTTTCAGTCCAAATGTAACAACAGTTGTCGCAGTGGTAATTCATTGGAATGCAACTGGCAGATAAACCAGTGTAATGGTTTATTAGTTCTTCTTCGATCAAACGAATAATACCAGCTGCGGCTCCATCGCAACCAACAAAAACTACTTCACTGAGTTTCGCCGATTTTGATTAAAAGTGAGTTAGTATAGCATTTTTAATACCTTTAGCATTTCCCAACTCACACGTTACGTGCCTGAAATAGTCGCTTCCCGGCTCTGATACTCTCTTTCTGCAAAATTTTTGTCATTCTTCTATATAATAATCAAATTTGATCCTTTTTGCCATAAAACTAAATACAGCGTACTTTTGTTCTTTTACGGCGCAACTTTAAACGATCAATGACACCACTTGGATCGTTTGATAAAATAATGCCAACATCTTTTAACATAGAAGAAGCTATAATGGCAGCGGCTCTGTCAGAGACTGCAGTACCATTACAAGAAAGGACTAATCATGGTAAATTTAATCCCTTTTTTTGGTAGCGATGGAACTAATTGCTTTGGCGTTTCAAGATAAAAGGTAGAAGTTACGAGAACAACACGATTTGTCAAAATCATTTATCTCTCTGTTACGCAATAAAGTTTTTTCTTTTCTTTCTTCTTTTTGCTTATATTTTATAGTTGCGACCACATCTATACTGCGTATCATCATTTTTGTTCTTATTCTTTGATCAAGTAAGAATTTTATTTCTTCCTTGGGAACACGACTGTCTTTTAAACAAGTACAATTTGGGATAATTATGCATTTGCAACTGGAAGTATCAAATAATCTGTGGGACTCAGCTCTGAATCAATTAATCTTTTTTTGGTAATTTTCTTTTTTTCTACAGCCTTTGTAAGGTTTCATTAAGCTTCCATATTTGTCATGGTAGGAACGAATAAGCTTTAAATCATATCGGTAATTTTTCAAAACTTCAGTATAAGTTGATAATTGAGATAATGGTTGCTTCTCTAACAAGTCAGGTCTTCGATTGTCATGTTTTGACTTGAGACATTTTACTGTAATATAGAGAAATATATGTGCTAAAGTATTATAATAATTACTTGAACCGTTAAGAGGAAATTAAAAATATTATGTACTTACATGAGTCTTATTTCTTAATTTCAGCCGTAAAATTCAAAGGGTCTCACAATCAATGCAGTGTAAATTGAAGCAGCAAAGTCCGGCATGAAGATCAACACACACAAAACAAAAACCATGCGAATAAATGCCATAAACAACAGAATTTTGCTACTTAGGTTGTATACTTTCCGTGAATGGGGGCTCTACGAAAGATACCCGCAATCGCATAAAGTGTGGAAAGCAATAGTTTGGTCTTCTAAGCCCAATATGGTGATCTGTGCATATATCCAGGAAAACTAAGGTTAAAATAATCGACTCATGTGTCAAATCCGTATTCCTCCATGGCTGTTAGTCATGGAATGCTGCTGCAGGAGCTAACAACGCTCGCCAAGTATTTGTATATCGAATAATACTGAATGACAGTCTATGGAGAATCGCCCAACAAACTTCATTCAAGCTAGAAATTCTAAGAAGAAAATAGGGGTGGATCAGACACACCCTTCGTAGACCTTTAGAGGACATCACCAGAAATGCCATAGAATGGAACCCCCAGGGAAGCCGTAGAAGGGGAAGGCCTGCACACACATGGAGGCGCCAAATAAATACAGAAGCTGAGAGAGCAGGGAAGACGTGGAACCGAAATTAATGGAATGGATTTGGGTTGGCCCTATGATTCTTAAAGGATCTAATATGACGTTCGAATATCGTCTGAAAAGATATTTGAAATCACCTCTGCGGTATCCCACAAATCCGCGTCTCAACAGGCACTTTTCAGTATTAATATTTTCTATCTACTACTAACAGGGCAATACTTAGAATTTCTTCTGGCGTTCACAAAATATATGTCATTTCTTTACTAAATTCAAGAATTTTGCCAAATTTAATGATATTGGGGCACCTCTATATATATCATGTGCCAAATAAAATTTTCTGTGTATATTTGGGAGTTAAAAGAGCAACTTTTTAAAAAGCGATTGCTAAATAAAAACAAAATCGCTCCACCCTAATGTACACATACACATAAAGATATATATGTATAATCTACGTATGTTTAAACATATACTCGACATATAAATAATTTAATCCATAGAGGAATATGGCAAAATTGATAACGTGTTGGGAAATTGGTACAAAGTCGATTCCATCATCGATAACTATAGACACGACATTGCATGTCGGTTAGCCGTAACCAATACCAAACAATGAGTGGAGTTACACCACTCATACAAAAATGTTACTCACACAATGAGTCAAACAAAAATTGGAAAAAAGTAGAAATAGACAGGTACAGACTGGCTAATAGACAGACAGCCTGCCGATTAGAATAAACATACTTTTTAATTTTTCTCTATTTCCATTTTCATTTAAATGTACGTTTGCAATCGTACGATATGCGTGTGGTTGTGTCAGTTTATCATGTAGAACTATTTTCCACCTGTTTTTTCAATTTTTTTCAATTTACTTCATTATGAAATGGAAGGCATTTTCAGTTTATTGGGGCGTTTTAAACTGTATGATAAATATTTAATTATAAATGTTTTAAAATAAATATAATAAAGGAGTTACTTTTATACCAAGGAGACAATATATAAATTAATTTGTCATTTCATTTGCAATTTCTGCAATATACCTTTGTGACTCTTTAAAACTCATAAATATAATCTTGATTCTCGGAGGAAAGGAAATTCGAAGAAGGACACGCGTTTGCCAGATGGTTTCATCAACAGGTATATGAATATCCTCAGGTAACAGGAAATTAATATCCTCCTGCTATTTCATATCAGAAATCTTTGAGAGCTGTCTGAATAGTAAAACTGTTATATATTTATAACTCGTTTTGACTTCACAATCCGAGCCACACCACTTCAGAAGGTTATTATTCATAGTTGTTCGCCCAATACTCTGGATTTCTTTTTTAATTTGCATCCCTAAAAGTATGAAATGGGAGTTGGCGCGCCTCTTGGTAATTCGAAGCACTGCACTATCTCGGCTTTCCGTTTTCAGAACTTCAAACAGTCCACAGTAGGGCAGAATTAAAATATTTGGAACATAAATCAGGCATTTATAAACGGATAGTTCTATCGGAATTCCATGAATTTTGTTTTAACTCTTTGAAATTTTATTCTTTAACTAACGAAGAAAAACTTTAATAAATCGAATGATATTTGGATTCGATATGTGAAAAATACTGGACCAAAGTATTGTAAATTTGAGAAATTGTACCTTTTAAGCTTTATTAAGGGCTATAATGCAGCAAAAAGTTTTTAAAATCGGATGAGAAACAAAAAAATGGCAAGCAGTAAAAAATTTTATATGACCGAAGTGCCCTACTTTGAGACTTCATAGTTCCGCTCCTGAGCAAGTAATATAGCTCATATTTAAAACATTAATAGAAATACTCCTCTGCTAAAATTTTATTCGGATAGAACTATCCATTTAGAAATGAATGATTTATGTTCCAAATATTTTGATTCTGCCCCACTGTGCAGGCCATGATATTGTCCTGTATGTAGTCGTACCATGACTTGTGCAAACAACAGTTGTACAGTAATTTTTGTTATTGTTTAAAGCTTAGTCTAGACGGTATGTTGAATCAGCAAATATATGCTAATGCTACGTATAGACCATGCCATTTTATGGCATCGCAAGCAAACATGATAGTGTGTACTAGCGGCCACGTTTGTCACTTCCGATATTTTTCGGTGTATGGCAAACTGTATGCGCGTCTAATGTGTACGATTGTCACAGTAATGCGACAATATTGCAGTCACAAAAACAAAATGACAGCATGTTGTCATATTGTAGCATTGAGTTCTTAATTTGAAATATGGCGCCACGAAATGACCACAAAATATATGTCCAATGTGAAGCATAACACTCATATGCTTTAAAATAACAACAAATGCGCATGTAAAAATATTCAATATGTTAAGCGTCTACACGGTATGCTGAAAGTACCAAATTTTTCGAAGTCAACATATAACACCAAGTGACACCAAGACAACATATGAGTTAGCGTAGAATTTTTGCGTCTACATCCCACCAAACCAAAAGATTCGACCTTTTCTGAAGTCAGACTTGTCGTAACGAATTCGTTAAGACATTTCGGTAGTTTGTCTAAAATCAGACTTGTCGTAACGAATTCGTTAAGATATTTCGGTAGTTTGTCGTAACAAATTCGTTAAGACATTTCGATAGTTTGTCTGGACCAATTTCTTTCAGATACCCTTATTTAATGAGATTTTATGCAAATAAAACTTTTTAAGAAACAATACAAATTTGATTTTTAAGTAAGTAAAAACCAGTGAAAAGTTTTCAGATTGTTTTAAAAAAATATAATAAATAAAGCAGAAAATTTAAAACCAATGTTCATTCGCCAATTACAGTTTTTAATATAAATGTTCATGGACAAGAGTCTATGCAGGAAATCTTTACTCGGTGAAACCACTATTCGAGATACTACATAGAGAAGAAAACCTTTAACACCGGCCGAAGACCGTCTAAGCAGGCAATCTTTACTCAGCAAACCCACTATTCGACATACATAGAGAAGGAAGTATTGACTTTTGGCGGTATATACTCTGCAAAATCACTTGCATAAATTGTACGATTACAATTTACGAATATTTGCCAAAAATAAAACTGCAAAAATCGTTATCAAGGCCTGAAATAGATTAAAAGTCGCCTGTTTCTGGTCAAACTGGGTATAAGGGCGTTTAGTGGGATACCAAATCCAAAGGAAATTTACTTTCTCACTCCCACAAAAAACTTACAATGTTTTCATAAATTTTCATTATATTTTATACAAAACATTAGATTTGAAAAATAAAACGAAAAGGAAAAATTTTAATAAAATTAATGAGAAATTTGTAGTTTCGGTTGTCGTTGTTATTATGGGGTTTGGTGCTCTCTGGCCGATTTTTGGTCGTCCTTACAGTCTTGTTCTGTTTCATCACTTAGAGTCTTAGAAAAATTGTAATAAATTTATTTGCGTTGTAGTAAAGGTAAATTTTTCGGAACTTTATTGAAACTATGTATGCCTTAATACCTTCCAATATCTAGTATGTGAGCTATTTTAGATTAGAAATTGCAATAGCTAAATCCAACTTAAGCAAAGTTTCCATTTTGCGACAAATACATGAACAGAAAAGTGATGTAATTTCCATACTTAAAGAAATTTTCTAGTTTCAAAAATCTGTTTTGGTACAATTATGCCAAAAAAATTACAGTTTTAGAGAACAATTGGTACAATTTTAAAATCACATATGCCATCCCTGATACAGCTTAAAATATTAATAGAACTACTTGACACCAGAGGCGCTGTAACACTACTTTAGACCAAGGTGGATTTATACAGGTGATATTATAATCACAGCTGTTCTACTTTTTTTCCGCAAATTAGATGCTCGTATGTCAAAATTTGTATACGTTGACATAGGGGCTGAGATGTCAAATGTTATTGTAATGTTGTAGTTGTTTTAGAATCAACACCACCTGATAAAATTAATTCACCTTGCTTTAGACTTTAGCGAAAAACGCTCAATAGCAGAGTTGTAAATGAATTGAGATTTCTATCTCTCTCACTTTACCATCTTTTCTCATTACACTAGCCCTTTCCCAAAGAAGGCAACACTCCAGGGGTAAATGAAACGAAGTACTCAGATAATCATCAATGATGTCAGGTTAACGTTCAAAACGAGCAATCTACAATATTTCGATTGCAATGCACTTGTAATCTAATAAGTCATTTGAGCTGCTACTAATGGTGTTTTCTTTTCTACATAAAAAAATATCACCTTGTTGAAAGGTGCATGTATAAAATGTCTTGCCAACCCTGCAATAATGCTATTTGTTTTTTTGGAGAGAACAAAACACAAGTTATGAAAAAGTGGATTGCCCCGTTTTTAACAGCAGACAGATATGTATGTTTGTTATTTTGACAGATACGTTTAACATTTCTTCCTCGTCAGATGGCGAGGATGAATATAATAATTTATTTATTGTAATTTGTGCACATGTAATGCATTATCATCAATACTTTTAACATTTTCCTTTGCAAAAGTTTAAAAATGTCTAGTTTATTCTCATGAAATATGTAAGCATAAAAATACAGCTGCCAGATTGTCGATTTATCGACCCGAAGCCTTAACAATATTTTTATCTGAAGACTTTTTTTGAGAAAAATTTTATAACATCGAATTCAGTAAGATGTTATATGACTGACAATCTAGAATTAACAATATAATGTTTTCTCATAATTGTTCTATAAAATAGTAGAAATATTATCTTTAAAACTTATATTTTTACTTTCTAGTTCGAGGTGATTTTTTTTCCCAACTTCGTCTGGCAGCACGATTTATAAATAAAAGCCACAATTTTACAGGGCAATAACAGCACTGTAGATTTATACGGGGCATTAAGTGCAACGCCTTCCACCATTAGTGAGGGCGATTTTTTGGAATAAAACATACTACCCTTTTAGAGAGCAAAACATTTTTAAGAAACGAACACAAAAATTGCAGTTTTTACATGGAAATGTAGCATTTTTTTTTGTAGAAAACACCATAAATATTGCTTCCATCAGCGATTACGTAATGAATATTTTTACCACTGGGGTATTAATTAATTAACTGTGTTACTTCTCTTAAAAAAGAGTTATTGGAATGATTTATGCTTTATTTTATAGTGCAGTAATGAGCATATCATATTGCTAAGCAAAACCTCACAGAAAAAATTAAATGGGCGAAAGGTGGCCATTTCTAATTGGACCCTGTGTGAACCCTGTATATATGTATGTACAACACGTTTTTTTAAATCCATTATTCTTTTGTATTAGTAATTCTCATTTCTTGTTTAATAGTTTTTTTTTTGTGGAACAAATTCAAGTTAGCAAAAGTTAGGTCGATTGTGAGAGTGAGGGGTGAAAATAAAGGGTAAATTAGAAGACCTGTATCGCGGCGTTTGTTTATGTTAGTTCGATTTTTTTTAACCACCTTCGAACTTTGCAGTCAAATGCCGATTTTCAGCATATGGTTTTTTTGCTATAACTCGTCGACTAATTGCTATTTTTTATATCTGTAAAAGCCAAATTATTACTAGAGACCTGTGCAACAATTAAAATTAAAAAAAAAAATATTTAGAAAGTTTTGTGGTGCTTATGACGCAAAATGTGGGAAAAATTATTATATTTTTAATGCCTTTTGAAAATATTTTCCACAAAATTAAGTCTTTTTTGCTTTCTATTTTGATCTATAATATGCTTCTCAGTTTCTTCTTTGTCTACCCCTTCCTCCTCTTTTTCCTCGTCTTCCTCTTCTTCAAAGGTGTTTTTATACCTACAAAACAACTTTTTTGTTTTCAACCACCGAACTAATTTCAAAAATAAAGATTCAGTTAAGACTCGGAACTCAGCCGAAGCTGATGTCTTTTAATTTTCGGTCGGTCGTGATAAAATTCACTATTAATTTTTTTGGAACTTAATTCATTTTGTGAGTGATTTAAGTTAAGTGCATCGGTTTCATAAAAATAAAAAAAAACATTGTATATTATATATTGTATTAAAAATGTCGGAACCAAAATGTAAAATGGACCATTTTTGTAATGTTTGTGAACGTTTCATAGCAAGCGATGAAAAATGTGGCAATGCGAGTGATTTTTTTTTTGGAAGCCTATAAACAATATTTCTCGCAAGAGTTTATCACTGACGTAAATTATGCCCTTAAAAAAGTTTGCTTTAATTGCTATTCAACTCTTATGCAATGGAAAAGTGGAAAGAAGAAGGCTATGCCTTTTGGTATACCAATGATATGGTTAGACAACAGCCCGCATCAAGAAGAACATTGCTATGGATCAACTACCATAAAACTTTGAATAGAAGGAAAGCAAAGAATTAAACTTATGTAGCAGTGCCAAGTGTCCAATTACCATTACCGCACTCAGAATTCGTTCCAGTACTAACATACCGAAGTATTGATCTTCAAACAGATATCAGTACTACAGCCGCCGCTGCTATATCCATGCATTTCTTCTCAGAATACGACCCTGGTGAAGGTACATCCTATGAAACATCAAAGGACCCAATCCTAGTGACACAAAATCAATTGGATGGAATTGTTGCAAATTTGTGTTTGACTCAGAAAAACTCAGAACTACTGGCTTCATTTTTGAAAGGAAATAATTTGGTGGCGAAAGGTACCAAAGTAACAGCATATCGTAAACGCCAAAAAGGGTTAGAAAAGTTCTTCAATGTGAATGATGCAAAAAAATTCGCTTATTGCAACGATATTGAAAAGTTAATGGAGACGATAGGGTTAATGATTGGCGTTTATTCATCGATAGTTCACTAATCAGCTTAAAAGTTGTGCTTTTGTACAAGACAAATATAATGCCTTCTGTTCCGATTGCGTATAGCACTGACACTAGTGAAAACTTCGATAATTTGAAACACATTCTGGAAGTAGTCAAATATAATGAACACCAGTGGCGCATTTGCTGCGACCTCAAAATAGTTTCATTGATTACAGGCTTAACAGCATCTGGGCGTTTAAAATATCCGTGTTTTTTGTGCGATTGGGATTCAGGATACGGAGAAGGTATTAAAGGAAGAAACTAGTACAAACAGCATAACTGGAATAGTCGCATTGGACGGAAATGGCCTAAAGACAATAGACTATACGAAAGTCTTTTTCCTGAAATGAAAATTTTGTTGCCGTTGCTCCACATTAAACTAGTCATTGCCAAAAATTTTTTTAAATGTATCGTAAAATGACCAGCAGTATTCAACCGCTTAGAAGACATTTTCCCAAGACTAAGTAACGCCGAAATTCAGGAAGGGGTTGTTAATGGTCCCGACATACGGAAACTAATGAGTCGTCAAGATTTTGACCAAGTTCTGACAGACCGAGAATTAAATGCATGGCTCGCATTGAAAGCAGTCAGTAAAGAACGCAAAGACAACTACAGGCAATCTGTTGTAAACATTTTGACAGCTTTTGATGAAATTGGGATTAATATGTCGTACAAAATTCATCTCTTGCATCAGCATCTTGATCAACTCGCTCAACAGTTGCCAACTGAATCTGATGAGCAAGGCGAACGTTATCACCAAACTGCGCTTCAATTTGAAATAAGGTAACTATAGAGTGTGCATATTTTGAATTCCTAGATTTTTCTAATATCTTTGTCAGAGTGCACAATTTAAGCATGTTAACGATTGAAAACTATTTTCGTTTCAGGTACAGAGGAAAGAAATCTCCACATGCAATACTCGCTGAAATTTGTTGGTGGTATAAAAACACCTTTGAAGAAGAGGAAGACGAGGAAAAAGAGGAAGAAGGGTAAGACAAAGATGAAATTCCAGAGTATCTGTTGGACGAAATTATCGACCTTTCTGATGATGATGACGATGCCCAAGATATTAGAGAGTAGTGATGTTGATCCACAGCCGCCTGCTAAACGGCAACTGGCCAAATCATTAATTTAATTATTTTTTTTACGTAAAACTTTTCCTAACTAACATTTAAAAATTATATTTTTTCCATATTTTCATAATTTCTTTTTCAATGTTTCTTCAAAACCAACACTGAACAAAATTGGTGCATAAAAAATGAGAAGTAAATTAATATTAAGCTGGAAAACGCAGGTTTTGTATTATGATTGTTTTCTTTTCAAATGAAATTTATTGAAGAAACTGGGAAGCATATTATAGATCAAACAGAAAGCAAAAAAGGCTTAGTTTTATAGAAAATATTTTCAAAAAGCATGAAAAAAAATTTTTTTTCCAACATTTTACTTCATAAGCACCACAAAAATTTTATAAATCAATATACAAAAAATTTAATTGTTGCACAGGTCTCTAGCAATAATTTGGCTTTTACATATTTAAAAATATCAATTAGTCGACGAGTTATAGCCAAAAACTAACATAAACAAACGCCGATGTACGGGTCTTCTAATTTAGCCTCTATTTTCAACCCTCACTCTCAGAATCGACCTAACTTTTGCTAAATTGAATTTGTTCCAGAGTTTTATTCGAACTGAATAGGTTTAAGTCGGAAGTTGCTATTTCGGCTTAAGTTCATTATTTAAACTAATGTAAATTCAAATTATTATTAAGATTGGATTATTATAATACCAAATCAGACTAGCAGAACGTATTAGTACTAATAATTTCGACAGCTGCTACACTGTGTCACAGCCGTGTCACAGATTCCGTTCGGAATGGTTTTGATTCCGTAATGATAAAGTTTCTATACCTTGAGGCGTTTGTTTACTCTTGTTTTTATATGCAAAGCTCACATTGAACTTTTTTATTAACATGGAAAGCTCATGACCAAATATTTATTTGACGCTCCTAAAAGTATCCACGTTTTTTAGTATTTATATTCCACTTTGAAATTTAAAAGTGGTTTGATTACGAAGAAAGTTTTCGTTTTCTGAAGAAGCAGCTTACGGAATTGAAACCAATTCCGATCGGAATGGTATTTTGTGACATGGCTGATAATCCCCTCCGGTCACCTCTGACTACTTCTTTCAATTTTCCAACTCTTATTTTATAATAGCTTGTAATATGGTAGGCGGAATGTAGGGTTGCCAGATCCAATAATGCACTAGCTTGACATCTGATTAAAATCAGCTTGATTTTCAAAAGAGAGCTTGATACATTAAAATGTGTAAAACATACCAAAACAGGCCAACAACAAAATATTTAATGTTTTCTTGTAAGAAAACTAAAATCCAATTCCTTCTTAAGTGCTCCAAAACTTGCTGCTATGGCTAAAAGTGGGTTTTATAAGAAAGCAATCTCATTAACAATATGAATAATGGATAATGATCCTAAACACAAAGCCTACAAAGTAAGAGCATGGCTGCTACATAATATACACCATGTCATGGAAACACTATAAACAATTTATGGTATTAGCCCAATACAAAAAGACAAGGAGCACATGGTTTCACGCAAATCTGAGCCAAAAAAAGTTATATTAAAAGAATGGGGAAAATACCATATGGCTACTATCAAAAATTAGTCGCATCTATTCCTAAGACTCCAACTGGTTATGAAAAACTAGAGACTGTACCCAAAATATTAATTTATGGAACAGGGGGCGAATCGTCGCTTTCGATATCGAGCTGATTCGATCGAGTTTTCTGCGTTTGAGATTATGGTATTAGCTATCTAACAATATAAACACATTGTTCGATATCGAATGTCATAATCTCAAACTAAGTGTTTTGAGTTGTAAACAGTTTTGGTTCTTGTACACTGAGATATTTTTTCATAAAATTGTTTAAGCTATTTCTTTTTAGCTATGCATAAGGATTATTAAATCAAACATATAATTTCAGCTTGAAAAATTATACTTGAGCTTGTAACTTGACAACACCTACAATATCTTAACAATCAAGCTCGTTCAAATCCGTCTGGCAAGCCTAGGTTATTATGATGTATTCAGGAGGTAAGCATGATAATTTTTGCAGAAATTTGATTTCCCTGTCCATAGAGATATGTGGTAATTCTGCTCTTTGAGCTTTATCACTCAACGTAGTTCACCTAATGCTCGATTAGTTTCCCGAATTGAACTATGTTTTCAATATAAATTTTAGCAATTTGTTAAAATTATTTTATTTTTAGAATTTAATATTGTAAGAATGCATAGATAAATTCATTTTCATATTAAAGCATCCAACGAGAGCAGTTGAAATTTAAGAAAAACAAATGAAGGACGGCCCCCAAACAGTTTAATTACGCAATGAAGGGTATAAAAAGTTCGACCTCGCCACAAGTAACACTCGTACTTGCATTTATTTGTTAAAAAGTTATAAACGCTGCTACAAACCACCAAACACACACATACAGGGTTTGATTCGGGTTGGTTTAAATCAGTGGTCGCCAAACATACATTGTCTTATTATTTGTTTGCGTATGTGCTTTGCGGCTAAATAGATAGGCTGTGAGTTTCATACCCAGTGTACGTGTGTTGATGGTAAAAACAGCCTATGCTTGCTAGCATAGGAAATTGAGAAAATGGCCACCACTGGTTTAAGTCATATCACGTTTTGGATTATGTTTTCAATTGTTAAAATTTATAAATAAAAGAGAAAAAATACATTTCATTCATAAAGATCTAGATTCAATACTCGTACATGTTACTCGCCCTGCCACCTGCCTGCCAGTGGGAAGAGGAGGGTTGGAATATATTCAATGGGAAGAAAGTTTAAATGTAAGTACATACATAAGTAGTTGCAGTGTTAGTGGAAGTAATTGCAGTTGCAGTTGTATGGGATGGACGTTTGCTGTTTTTATTTTATTTTTGGGTGTTGCAGTTGCAATCGTATGATGTTTGTTATAGAACATGCAGAAACAATTACTCGTACGTGCATCTATAGTTGGTTAACATGAAGTGAATTGTGGGCTGTGGAAACACCCGTCTCGTCAACTTTATTATCATTATTATCATCAATGTAGGCAGGCCGCCAGGTAGGTAAGCGATAGCAGCAGTCATGAATGTGGCAAGAGGAAAGTTTGCATTGTGTGGGTGAACAATATAAGAGAGTGGATATGTGCTTTTTATTTCTTGTTTTTTGTTTTTTTAATTTTGTCTTATATTTTTGTGGCACTGCAACACAATGTTCAACTTTTGTTTAGGGGTTTGCGTGCTTTTGTTAGCTACATACAAACAAATAGCAAATTTAAGTAATTTTTCATCTGTTTTTCCTTATTTTAAATATTAAAGTAAAAAACAATACGTAGAAAAAATTTGCATCATGTTTAATATACACACGAGCGCACTTGGCATGCGATTTGTTTGTCAAATAGCAAAGAAGAAGTTGACTTTTTTCGTTTTTTCTTCTATTCTCTTCTGTTTCAAATAATTTGGGCTACATATTCAATATTGTTAATGTCTTTTAAATGTAACTCAAAAATATTTGAACTAAATAGTTGCAGTATCTTCTGAATTCGGCTACTTTAAATAATGAATATGCATTTTTGTTCCACTTACATTCTGTTTTCCGTTTGGAAAATGTATAGTAGCAACATTTTCCATGTTGTTCATTAATTTCGCACATGAATGCAACTACTGCATTACAAAGCAACTTAAAACATTAAAGTTGTAAAATTAGGAAATGTTGAGGAAGTTGCAGTCTCATACAATCCAGTTGAATTCAGGTACTTTCATGTCATTAATCGATGGATAACACAGGAAGAAAACAAGTAGAACTACAAATTTACGGGCTAAAACAAACGAGAAATATATTTAAAATATTTATTACAGCAAACGATAATGCTGCTTTACAACCAAAATGTATATAGCTTCTAATGCATTTTTAAGGGTAATTAGGATGTGCTCAACACGAGAAAAATAAAAAAATTATTTTATTTTGGATATTGTCCAGATAACGGTACATTTGTTTATTTTTCGATATATACCTACTTTTCTGGTTCGATTAAAGTGAATTATATATTGTGTAAAGGGATAAAAATATTATAACATTGTTGTCGAATTTTGGTTTTTTGCCTTAATTGTATAGGAAAATCCGCTGTCCAAATATGTTAACATTTGTTGTGCAACTGTAAATTAATTACCCAATTTTAGTGTGCGCTTTTACTTTTTATAATTTCCTTCGCGCGCTTAAAGTTTGCTTTATGACTATAATGCGTGTAAAATATAATAATACTAGCTTTTATCGACCCGGCAATGCACGGGCTTTAAACATATTGAGAAAAAAACTTTAATGGGTTATTTGTCGTCTATCTGGCCTAGCAATATGGATGAAATAACTCTGTCAAAAAAAACCGAGTTTAATGCATAGATCCCATTGAACAGATTGCAAAACGGATGCAATTTTGCGTTAGGTCTAATGGGGGTATACTTCTGCTAATTGTGTCCGCAATTTTTTGTAGTACCAAACCTATCACGTCCTTAGAAAAAAATTTGAAATTGAGTTATGCTATAATCAATATAACGGGATACCACTTTTTCCACCCCATCTCCATCCACTTCTATGGGACCAAACTTCAAGCAAACTCTTTCAATCAAAAAATTATTTGTAATTCGGTTTAAAAATGACAAAGTTAATTATGGGGGAGCAAACTTCCCCACCGAATAAAAAAAAAAATATGGACGCTTTAAAAAAATTCCAAATCCCACATGACATCACAAATGACAGAGTTAAGAATACGGGAGCAAATTTCCTCATCGATTTTGGAAAAAAATTATAGAATAAAACTAGAGGCAAACCCTTAAAAAAAAAATAAAAAAAAATATATATATATATATATATATATATATATATATATATATATATATATATATATATATATATATATATATATATATATATATATATATATATATATATATCTATATACATATATATATATATATATATACATATATATATATATATATATATATATATATATATATATATATATATATATATATATATATATATATATATATATATATATATATATATATATATATATATATATATATATATATATATATATATATATATATATATATATATATATATATATATATATATATATATATATATATATATATATATATATATATATATATATATATATATATATATATATATATATATATATATATATATATATATATATATATATATATAACAATAATTTTTGAAAATCAGCTTATATATGACAGCGCTAATCATGGGGGGAGCAAATTTTCCATCCGATTTTTTAAAAAAAAATTATGGGACTAAGCTTCAGGCAAACCCTTTTAAATAGGGACGTAACGAATACCGATATATCGGCAATACTTCAGGTTTTCCGATGCATCGGTATCGGCGATATTTTACTGTCGATACGACGATACTTTTAAAAAAAATTTCAGAGTTTTTTTCTGACAAATTATTTATTTTTTGTTAATTTCACCATGAACTAAATTCAATTCGTTATTTTTAAGTCTTATTAATATCAATTTTAAAAATTAATAAGTTATTTTGTAAAAAAAACATTTATTTTTTGTTAATTTTACCATGAATTCAAATTCAATTCGTTGTTTTTTAAATCTTATTCCAGCAAAAAAAAGACACTCCAAAGAAGTAATGAAAACGTAGAATTCGCGATCCGGAAGTATTGCGAATTTGGATCATTTCTAATTAGTTTTACATATTCTTGCCATTGCAAGAAGTGCTGTTTTTCGATTACCAATCACCGAATTGGAAGCGATGCTAGGACAAATTTCTTTTTCCGTGTTCTATAATGATTTTTCCTCAAGGAAAAAGGATAAAAAATTACCCATTTTCACAATTTTTTTCGTTAATGCAAATGTAAATTCAAAACTGTATTTTCATGCAAATTTAAGTGAATAAATACAAACTTTTAGAAGATTAATAATTAAGCTATTAAGTTATTTAGAAGAATATTAGTTGATAAATGTCCTTTAAAAATCGATTTTTTAAAAAGGATGGCAATTTTTTTTACATTATAAAGGAATTAAAAATTTTTTCTTGCTTTTTTACTAATTATCTGCATATTTTTAATATAGATTTTATGGAAGCAAATAAAATGTAGCTCCTAAAAAATTAATTCCAATTTTTTTATACAGGGTTAATATCAATTTTAAATATTAACCCTGCGGTAAATGGAACTGACACAAAACAAGTCACGTGACCGGTCCCCAGGTGGTAGGGACCAGTCTGAGCTCTAATACTTCCTATGAAGCGGACCAGCCACTTTTACATGGGGATGGCCTAGGTGGCCTAGGATTGGGTTAATTGATACTTTGTATGCACTTTGTAACTTGTCTCTGAACTATCTTATGGAGTCGTAATCGATGTAGAATAATATAGAATATATATAAATATTATTCCCAAATTCAGCTGTAATTATCGAAAAATTTATTTTTTTATTGTTACAAATCCAAGTGGAAATTGTATTTTATTTTTAAGCGGTGTCTTTGATAGGATTCGAACCGACAACCTCCGGCATGACAGACTAATACACTACCCACTCGACCACAGGGGAACTTATATTTCAATGTTGTAAATACCAGTTAAGCTGGAATTAGTATCTGAATATAGTTACGGAACAGGTTCCTGAGTGGAATGGCAGTTTCATTGAAGGGAGACAATTAATATTATATAGATACTATGTAATAGGCCTTTGATCCAGGTGCATCAAATTAGTTCAGTGCCGTTTACTAATATACTAGCCGGAGTACCAACTAAATTGACTGAAAATGGTTAATATGTGACCATTTACACAATATGTCTTTTTTCACCATCCACTACTCCTTATTTTTGGTACCAGTCTCACTTTCTCAAGTCATGGGACGAGTACTTTTGGATCATTTGTCACCAAATTTTCCACAGGGAATAATCTCTTACACTGTAATTTTGTATAAGAAAAAAATTGCACTAGAGTTTTGTTAATCTAAAGTAGAACTCAATTTCAATATTCGTATCGGAATCGGCGATATTTATTTTTAAATATCGGTATCGGATCGGCAAAACGGCGTATCGTTACATCCCTACTTTTAAACAAAAATCGGTTCACATCTGACAGAGTGAAGAATTGAGGTGGAACAAATTTCCCCACCGATTTTCGAAAACAAAATTATGGGACTAAGCCGCAAACGAACCCTTTCAAACCAAAAAAGAATTTTAAATTTAAATAATTTCACTCCAACCAACCCCCCCCCCCCCCCTTTAACCCTTTTCCGAAAAAAATATGCAATCAAACTGCAAGTCCAAGGACCAAACTTCCTCCTTCCAAAAATTACCAAAATGCAAGCAAAATCTTTCAAGCAAAAAGGAATTTTGAAAATCGTTTCACAAATGACAGAGTTAATGAAAGTGGGGTGGGGCACTTTTCCCAACCGATTTTGGAAAAAATTATGCAACATAACTGCAAGCAAACCCTTTCAAACCAAAAACGAATTTTAAAAATCAGTTGAAAAATGATAGAGTGATGCGGGGGACCCAATTCCCCCACACCCATCTCCACACGCTTTTTCAAAAAAGAAATATGCGACCCAACTGCCAACAAAACCTTTCAAACAAAAAAAGAATTTTGAAAATCGGTTCACAAATAACAGAGCTAAGGAATGCAGGGGAGGGGGCTTTCCCAACCGACTTTCACAATAGTTTTTCTTTTTTAATTGAATTGGGCAACCCGTTATCCAGTTATGTTAACATTTGTTGTGCAACTGCAAAAAAAACCAAATGCAGACTCGCATTCAACGCTCCATATAACATAGGCAAATTACATAAGAAACCACTTTCAGTTGCTCAATTCCAAAACCTTGTAAATTTGAGGTTTTAGTTGTCATGAGCTGGGAGGGCGAATGTAGCATTAAAATAAGCTAATGATGCTTGCAGATTCTATATTTATTATGCTAAATATTCGAGTTAAAGAAAAGCTATTATAGCATGAAATGTTGTAAACTTCATAAGCAACATTTTCTTTTTACAAAACTTTTTTGTGAAGTTAAAATTTATGAAGTTATAAGGCAAGAAATCTAAGTTTTATTGTTTCTGCTAGATTGAGCTGATTGGTGGCACGGTGTGCTCCTGTGGTTAGTGATAGCGTTGCTTCGCAGGTTGTGTTTGTTAAAAAAAACATCTCACCCCCACTCGATTGCTCTATAGGAAATTTTTCCCATTTTTTGGCCAAAACTAAAAAAATTTATATTGAAAATTTGCAATTATTTTTGTATTTATATGTCTAAAGCTGAGTCTTTTATATAGCGATGAAAAGGCAATTAATAACTGGATTAGTTAATCTCAAAATAAGTCGAATCTTGTTTTAATCTACTTGAACGTTTTTCACTTCTAGCTTGAACTTTACAGCGGAAAAAGGATGAAAAATATTGATAATTTATACAACGTCCTCTTTTATCCGCGCAACTTATGTAGAGGGCGAAGGGCTTTTCTCAACAACTGAAAATGTGTTACTTGAAAAAGAAACCGATTGTGAGATAAAACAATTAATAAATTATTGGAGGTCAATATTAGATGCAAATGGTCTTGCGATAGTGAAAATGCAAAATATAGTAGATTCTTTATGAAATCCAACAACAAAATACTAAATTTCATAAAAAAGATAAGATATTTTGCATTAGCGCTTTCGCAAGACCATTTGCATCACACATTGAAATCCGCTATTGACTGTTTTAAAAAACCATTTGCAACAAAGAATAAACAAAGAATATAAAAGTACAATTTTTTATTGTATACCAAGAACTGAAGGACTAAATTTAATATTCTAAGACTGCAACATTTATCCTAAAACATTTTAATCGCTCTTTTGATAATTTCCACCCGCTGACAACCACGTAATAAAATCATGGATGAATGATCAGAAATAAAACTACTTTGATTTCAGTTCATCAATGATTTTAATATTGATTTGTATGTTGTCTTTTTGTTCGGTCTAAAAATAATTTTCAAATACGAAGTTTTCTTAAAATTTCGGTAAAAATATTGTACTTTTTTTATTAATTTACTTTGAATCTTTTTGTCTCATATCTTTAGAAACTGTTTTGTTTGTAAAATACTTTTAAAATAAAGCTCCGTTTTAAATAAAGAATGATTCAATGATTAATTTTGCTCATATAAAAATCAATTGATTCTGAAAATGAAAATTTTTGGTAAATATATTATTGCGTTGATTAATTTCCGGGAATTCCCGCGATCCCGGGAATCTATTTTTTATTTCCCGCTCTCCCGGGGAGCAAAAAAAGGCTGGGAATAAAAAACCCTAATTAGGACTAATAAATCGAAAAATCTAAAGTGACTTTAAGTTACACTAACATACACTAAGAGAAAAATCTTTCATTCAGCTAATGAAGCGCCGTCATCGATATATCTGCATCATACTAAGGAAGTGTTGCATCAATAGAATGATAATTTTCATTTGCTCAATAAAGTTGCTCTATTTCTGCATTTGTTCATTTTTTAGCTTTCATTGCATTTGTGATAATGTTTTCGTTGATATTATGAAGTTAAATTTTTTTCCAATTTTAAGAAGACTAAAAGCTTATCGCATTAGATTTGAGTACTTATTGTAAAAACACTTTGCAATACGTGAAATAAAATAAATTTTTATACAATAAATACCCTTATAATAGATTTTTTTCGAGTTCCCTAAAAGTCTAAGAAAATGTTTCATACATACAATGAAAATGTTTCTTGTATACAATGAAACAGTTTCCATGGTAAAATTTTTTTATAGAAAACACTTCAAAAGCGTTGAATGCACGCGGCTGTTATTGTGCTGTTGGCTGAAGTGGTTAAGGCGTTGTCTACAAATCTGATGATAAAAACGAAGAGTCAACGTAATAGCATTGAATCGTAATGGAGGTAAAATAAATAATAAATTTTTGTATATATTTTCAGTTAATGTTCTTAGTTAACAACATTAACAAAACGTGCAATCAATGACTTAATTTAATACGTATAATGAATAAAATAGTTTAACGAAATCAATGAAGTGTTTTATATGAAACAAGTCGGAAGTTATTATATAAAAATAATATGAATTTACATTAATTCAATTATGGAACTTAAGCCGAATAATAATAACTTCCGTTCAGTTCGAATAATAATTACGTACAAATTAGGGATATGTAACGAATACCGATACCGATACCGATATATCGGCGATACTTCAGATTTTCCGATACATCGGTATCGGCGATATTTTACTGCCGATACGACGATACTTTTAAACATTTTTTCAGAGTTTTTTTTTAACAAATAATTTATTTTTGTTCGATTTTACCATGAACTAAATACACTTCGTTATTTTTTAAATCTTATTAATATCAATTTTAAAAATTAATAATATTTTATGCTGTTATTTTGTAAAAAAATTATTTATTTTTTGTTAATTTTACCATGAATTCAAATTCGAGCCGTTTCTTATTCCAGCAAAAAAGAGATACTCCAAAGAAGTCATGAAAATGTAGAATTCGCGATCTGGAAGTATTGCAAATTTTGATAATTTCTAATTAGTTTTACATATCCTTGCCCTTGCAACAAGTTCTGTTTTTCGATTACCAATCACCGAATTGGAAGAGATGCTAGGACAAATTTCTTTTTCGGTATTCTATAATGATTTTTCCTTGAGGAAAAAGAATAAAAAAGTACCCATTTTCACAATTTTTTATGCGAATTTAAGCTCAGAACTGTATTTTCATGTAAATTTAAGTGAATAAATATAAACTTAGAAGTCTTTTAATAATTAAGCTATTAAGTTATTTAGATGAATATTAGTTGATAAATGTCCTTTAAAAAAATCGATTTTTTAAAAAGCATGGCGAGTATTTTTTTAAATTATAAAGGAATTAAACAATTTTTCTTGCTTTTCTACTAATTATCTGCATATTTTTAATATAGAATTGTTGGAAGCAAAGAAAATGTAGCTCCTTAAAAATTACTTCCAATGTTTTATCAATTTTAAATATTCTCTCTTATAATGTAATTTTGTATAATAAAAAATTGCACTTGAGTTTTGTTAATCTAAACTTGAACTCAATTTCAATATTCGTATCGGTATCGGAATCGGTATCGGCGATATTTATTTTTAAATATCGGTATCGGTATCGGATCGGCAAAACGGCGTATCGTTACATCCCTAGTAGAAATATTAGTTTTATATGAAACTTTAAGAAACATTCTTCATTAATACAATGAAACCTTAGGGAAAAATTAACATCAACTTAATTTTTCGTTATTAATGACAAAATTCATGGACCCAATGAATAAATTTATAGAAGGCACGAATAGTTTCTTTTCAGTGTAACTATAAAGGCCTTTTTCATTTGGAACTCCGAAAAAATTATTGCAGATGATTGCTATATGTAACACCATCGCAGTTCTCTAGGACAATCAATTATCTTCTGAGTTTGATATATTTCAGGTCCAAATATTTGCAAATTTGTTTACAAACGCATTTCTCTAGGTAACTCAATGTACTGAGCGTAAGGGATACAAAATTTTTCTACGTAATAGTAAGTGATACAAAATGTTAAGGGCATTCCAAAGGTCGTGGCCTAAAGTTATTTAAATTGGTCTTACCGTTTGGCTGTAATTAATTTTGGCCACAAAAAGGGTAAAATTTCCTACAGTGGATTGATCTGAAAATTTGGCGGGATAGTTTTTTTTATCAATAATAAGCAAAGTGGGCGGTGAGACTGGGGGAAATAGCCCAGAAATGCTCAATGGTTGGATAAATATGTTGTACTTAAATGTTTTATCTTGTTCGGTTCGTTGGTGCCTTGCAGTTCCTTTGCATGTATTTCACTGCGCTGCACTGGCCCGAGCTTTGTTTTGCTTCGCAATCAACGCTTGCTCTACTGTCTGCTTAACGTCATTTGCAAAATTTACTTATTTTTTCGCATTGACTTCTACATTTAGCACCATGCATATTTGCTACTCACAAATGACCTCTGCGGTCCCCTGTGCAAAATCATATGAGCTACTTTCTACGATAGATGGTTCCGGTGTGAAGCATTCTACATACCTCACGTTAAGATTGGAAATGTTATATACAAACAACTGAATTTTCAGCTGACACAACAAAGAAAAGTTTTCACTTGGCTAAGCAGTAAGCGCTCGATTTCCATTGGTATTTTGTGCTGTAACTCGCAATCGCATGCGGGACATTTCATGTTTATGCTGCTATGCTGTCATTATGCTATTATAACTATTTTTTCAGCTCGCTGGTTACCAGGAAAAATGGTTGGACCTTTTTTTTCATTTGCCCATATATTTTTGCTATCAACGGTACTGCAGTGGAACTTGAACTATTATCACAATCACCTTGGCACTGAAAATTATTTTTGTTTCTAAGTCATGTAATTTCTCCTCAACAACTTTCATGTGTATTTGCACGTCATCGTTTCTGGATTATGAACACTATTTTCTAACTCTGAACGTTTTTCGTCGACTTTACCAGCCTTATTTACCATCTACTCTTTTATTTATAGCGTTAGAAATGTGCATTAGTTTCTCATTATAGTCTTAGATGTTTCTTGCACCTCTCCTTTTACTTCAACTAATAATTTCTCGTTACCAGCCAAAAATTATTCCTTCTTGACTCTTGAATTTTCTTAGACTTTAGCCAAAAGTCTTTCATTATTGTTAGAGAAAACTTCCGTGTTATTTTGTAGTTTATCGTTTTCTAGAAGTTGCTTAGTTGATTTGTTTGCATTCATTTTCTCCATATTCTCCACCATAACAGCCAACAATATGTGCAAGCTCATTGTGCTGATATGCCCCGATATTGATCTCACTCCACTTGAACTTATCCATTAGCCTCTTCTATAGTTTTACCTTATTTCTAGTAGTTGAAGGTCTAAATTTTCTCACATCTTTCTTGAGCTGCTCAACTTTAAGATCTTCATATGTTGGTATGTCGTGAGTGGTTTGTTCGATTTTGTTAAATAAAAATGCAAAGGTTCACATTCGAGCGCTATTTAAGTCGGCGTAATGTCATTGTTTAATCTGATCAATAGTTTGAGAGATATTAAGGAAAGTCTGAAGAAAAATTATTATCTCCACAAACCATAAATGTGAAAATAAAATCAAGTTCCTACCAAAAATTTTGGCCGTTAAAAGTACTGACATTAAACTGAGGACCAAGTTAATGACAGGAAAAAACCATCTCATTTCTAGGCAGCCTGCTAGATTGGCAACTTGGATACAGTGGCAACAGTGGATAATAAAACCACTTAACAAATTCTAAAATAGTTCTATCTTTTAACATTTTTATCTAGTTTTCAAATCTGCAATGCATTTCACTCTGTATTTTGTTCCTTTCTTTTCTACGAGTGAAAAACTGAAGCAATTCATAAAATCTCTGTATAAGAATAGCATTTCGGAAAAGGCACCCTGATTTTCCCAATGCAGTTCATATGAGGGAAGCTAAGGTCCCTTTCTCTCTATATGTAGAAGTTGGAAAAAATATCTTTTTAATTCATTTCGGAGGTGAATATAGGGATAATTCCACTTGTAAGGTGGGGGAATATGCCTGAGGAGTAATATCAACCATAATCTCAAAATCGACCAAAATTGAGGCAAAGAGCTATTTTTGGCTCTACTGAAAATTGTTGCTGGCAAGATTAGGTCTCTTTTCATCGGGATCACCACATATGTAATTAACTTAACAATTAGTCTTAAAGTTTAATTTCACAAAGTACACAAAAGACTATAAGTTGTTCAGATCTGCATATAAAACGATCATGATATACTTTTTGCTAAAAACTCTACAATATTTACTTCTGTCGTTCCAATGTGGTCATACAAACAACGTCTTAGTCATTTCTAAACTTTAGCAGCAAAGCCTTTGCTTGGAATAGATTGAAGACAGTCATTCTCTTGAATAGTCAAGAGAACACTGAAGATGGCACATAGCCGAAATCGGTCTGTTTATCAACCAAATTTGACGTGGGATAACGGAAAATCGTTCTAAATTCAAACAAACTCCTTCGGAAAATACACAACACTTAACTTAATAATTTCTACATCCATCAGCGCTCTCAATTGGAGGCATTTTTAATATTAATAGTACGATGCTAGAAGTTCTTCCTGAAAAAAAACGTTTGCTGACGTATACTTGGTAAACCGTAATAAGATTTCATTATTAAAATCCACTTTTGCTTTTAAGACTTCGCAGAATTTGAAGTAAATAGGGAAAATTTTGAAATAGTGCTAAATTAGTCTTTTACTATTGTACTTTTGACATTCAAATAGTGTAAAAAAAGGAAAATTGTACCAACTTTTGCATACCTGGTTGAACCTATCAGACAGTACCAAATATCTGGCGATTATCATAGATAGCAAACTGTTATAGAAACCCAAATAGAAACTGGAGTCTTAAAAGCAATGGCCGCGGCTTATAACTGGAATAAAGGTAAAGATACGTTGTGAGGTATCCGACCGCGCACTGTGTGCTTTGTGCTTGATACAATCACTACGGCTATTCTCTTCTATGGCGATGTTGTCCAGTGGATTTCTCACATGGACAACTTGAAAGTTATACGCAATATGGCAATCCTAATTACATATGCCTTGCGCTGAATTTTAACAAATTTAATTATTATGTTGTAATTTCTATAATTTATAAAAAAAAATCTGGCAGCGATTTATACTGCTGCTCTATGCTAATGTACATCACAGCGCCCTCCTTAATCGATAATGTTAGCAGAATCGTCGGCGGAGTAAAACAATTAGTAAAACGGCTATACACTTAGTTTAAGAAAGTTAATGTGTCTCCTTAACACTTAAGCTTTATTTTCTACTTCAACACTTCTCCTTTCTACACTATCTTTTTCCTAAGTAAGTCATATTAGCCCTATTGAAAATCTTGTGCAAGTGTTCTTGCATCACAGCATTTGTGAAATGGTATAGAGTATACATATTTATGAAATTTGAGTATAGTGTATTCTTATCTACTCTCTACTAACAAAATACACAAAAATCTTGCAATATACTCCACCATTTTGCAAATGCTATGATGCAAGATTAGCGGTATTCAGTCTTCGGTGCAAATGGCAATGCGAAAGGGCAAATTCAAAATATAGTAACTTTTTTATAAGCTACAACAGCAAAATACACAGAGTTGCCGTTAGATTTGCACTTTTGCAACACCATTTGCACCAAACATTAAGTTTCGCTATTGTGAATAGGACTATACAGTAGTAGGCATTATTTCCCTGAGAGTTACTTCTCTTAAATGCTGCAACCATTCTCAGCGAAACTTCTTTTGGCGCCTTTCTACATATGAACATATCGAGAGTCTATATTCAAAATACGTCAACTCAAATTTGGTCAAAATGAGTTTCCGATGGCAAATAGCTGACCTATGCAATATTCATCTGTGATATAAATTTCAAACAAAAAAAATTATTGTGAATCTAAATTGATTATTAGGCCAAGGTTCGTAACGTTATATTCAGAAAGAATTGGGCATGATTAATATTCCCAGGAACAAGGGAAAAATTAACATCAACTTAATTTTTCAACGTACACAGCAGAGCAGAGTAGCGCCACTTTCGGAAGCCGCCACACTTCCATCGTCAGTGCTCACGTGTATTTGCTATCACCACTTGTCAGGTGGCTCTGTTAAATGTGATTTTAATTCTTATATATACAACGAGAAGACGAGAATTAAATCACTCTCAAGCTGATATTAAAGTGCACTTTCCCAGCGTTTTTCACGAAAAAGTTGTATATATAAGAATTAAAATCACATTCAACAGAGCCACCTGACAAGTGGTGATAGCAAATACACGTGAGCACTGACGATGGAAGTGTAGCGGCTTCCGAAAGTGGCGCTACTCTGTTCTGCTGTGTACGTTGAAAAATTAAGTTAAGTTCTGAACCTTAGCCTAATAATCAATTTAGATTCACAAAGCAAATACGTTCGAAATAATCATATTAATAAAAAAATTATTTTTTCTCTTTTTGTATCAGTGTTTGTTATTCTGCTATCTCAAAGTACATATTTTTTTGGTGAAAATAAATGCTAACTCCCATGTAAATTTTCAACTTTTTTAAAAAATAACAAATTAATTATTAATTTATCCCATTTCTTATTGCATTTGGCATGCTGAACACGAATCTGGTAAATATTTTTATATCCAATGGCTAGTTTTTGAGATATGGTCACTTTTAACATAATAGTAAATAGGGGTTCCGATAAAAAAAGTGCCAGTATATGTATAGCTTTTAAAATATTAATCGAATAGGAACATTATGTATGGGCCGATTATAGTCAATGATATAAGCTTTCGAAATTGCAAACTTGTAATGAACCAATTACAATAGAGCGTGAGTAAGAGAGTGCCAAAGCAGACCACCTGGAGAAGGAAGATGTTTTCAGAGTTTGTAACTTTTAAAAATTAATATTGTTATAATTCTTGCAATTAACATAAAAACGATAACAAAAAAACATACATATCGTCTGATGAAATGCAAAGCCACGTCACTAACAAAATATTTTAAATTGCATTCTGGATTAGGTATTGCGTATTACATCAAAACACATGTCCTTACAAATTTTCAAACCTTTCTCATAAAAATCAGCCAAATTAAAGACGAAAATAAAGCGGCTATACATCAGTGAAGTATTTAATTTATAAATTCCCCCTCCTTAAAAAATTAAAAAATGGAATAGCTACATGATTTGCATTTCACCTAACGATATATAACCTTCATAATACTTATGATCCAGAAGATAAACGGGTTTAAAAACATATTTTATGTCTTCAAATATTTTGCATTCTCAATTTCACACTCAAAATTAAAAAAAATTATAGTTTTGAAGAATATGCATGCACAACAGTGCAATGTAAATATACTAAAAGTCATTATTAATGCAATGCTAAGATTATGTTAGAGGCTTGGAATAATTATTATCAATTTATTTTACTTTATAACAAAAAATAGGGTAAATATTAAGCTTTATGTAAATACTTACACATAAAAAATAATATAACTCGATGTTTTTAGTATGTTGGATGATAATATTTGGAACTGCAATGCTCTACAGCTTATTGCTGTGGAATATGAGTCCTTATCGGATGAAGAAAACATTGTTTCCAAAAGATCTAAAAGAGAATACGACTCTCGTTCAAAGATGCGTAAAATAAATTTTGACAAACGGATGAAAGGCAAGGAATATTTAGGATTTTCCACATCAGACGCAAAAATCCATCAAGATATCCTAAAACCTCAAAGAAAAATAGGACCGAAATGTTCATCATCATTTTGCTTAAATACTAAATTGAGAAAGTGACAACAGTTTGAGGAAGACGATAGAAAAACCATTTTTGAGAACTTTTGGAAACTCTCTTGGGAGGCTAAGAAGGTATTTGTAAAAGACCATGTTTCGGAGTTGGCTAAAAAATCAAATTTATCAGATAACTCGAAAAGAAATAATACTTTTATTTATAAACTTCCTTACGTAAGTGAGTCACTTCAGGTATGTAAATTTATGTTTCTGTCAGCCCTATCCATAAATTGCGATATGGTAAGAGATGCGTGGTTGATTGAGTTTCATATCCAACCAACAAGGTGTTACGGGCTCTAAAACGATTATTTCTAAAACGTTTCTTAAAAATTATTTACAAAATTTGGACGGAGTTGAAAGTCACTATTGTAGAAAAAATCTAATAAACGGTATCTGGCTGCAACTTTTGCAACTAAAACTGATGTATATAATCATTATCTTACAAAATGCTCAGAAAAACAAGTCAAGCCAATGTCACATTTTACATTTTCAAGAAGCTTCGATGCAGAAAATTTGGTTATATTTAGGCCTCGCAATGACGAATGCGACACATGTGTGGGTTATAAAACAAAACAAATATCTTCAGAAGTATACAATGAACATCTGGTAAAAAAGCAACGTGCCCAAATTGAGAAAAGCCAAGATAAACTTGATGCCCAAAAGGGATTATGCCATGTTTTCACAATGGATGCTGAAGCAGTTAAGGTTTGTCCTGATATTAATGCGTCCGCTATATACTATAAACAACGTTTACAAGTGCACAATTTTACCATTTATAACATCGGAACTCATCAGTGTACAAACTATTGGTGGGGCGAAATAAATGGAGACTTAAGTGCTTCGTCATTCGTTTCCTGCATAACACATCATCTGAAAACGCATTGTTTATCTGATATTATAATATTTTCAGATGGTTGCGGGTATCAAAACCGGAATAACTTCTTGTTTAACGCGTTGTCCAATTTTTCAATAGAAAATAATAAAGTAATAGAACAGAAGTATCTAGAAAAAGGTCACACACAGATGGAATGTGATAGCGCACATGCCAAAATAGAAAAAAATCTGAAAAACAAGTCGGTTTATTTGCCAATTGATTATGCTAATTACACCAAGGAAGCTCTAAAGACCGCAAAAATTGATAACAAGATAATAAAAAAGCCATTCGATGCAATTTATTTAAGCTACGACTTTTTTAAAGATTATAATGACGAGGAATTAATTCGTTTTAATAGCATAAGATCAGGCAAAGGCAAAAATGATCCAACAATATCACAATTACGTTCACTTATTTATCTTCCAAATGGCAACGTTAAATTTAAAATTAATTTTAACGATGAATACTCTGATTTACCTTGCCGAATAAAAAAATATGGCGGTAAACGGAAACCAAATCGTTTACATTCTGGACCACTTCCTATACAACCAAATATATACACTTCCTATACAACCAAATAATACGCTAACTCGAAAAATTATCTATTTTTTGATAGACTAAAATATGCTATCTCAAAAATATACGCAAACCAATGCAAAATATAAATTTTTTTGCATAGTTTTAAATTAGTAAGCATATTAAAGCCATCTTATTGAAGGCACATAATTTATTTTTACAATAATAAGCGAAATAACTAGTTTTTTCGCTCTACTGAGAAGTTAGCTTTTTTGAGTTGACGTTTATTTAATATAGGCTCTAGATATGTATGTATATTTGAAGCTGTGTCTTATACTGCAGTTAAAAAAATAAATTATATATTGCATTTTTCAACCAAAATTGTGTATTTGAAAAATTTTAACATTTTAAACTCCTTTGCTACAATTTATTTTCTTAATTAGCACCTCTTAAACAGTGTAGTTTGTTCTTCTTTTTTCGCGCCAAAAAAGTGTAAAAAATCTAAAAACCCAATAAATTATACCACCACCACCAGTAAATAAATATAAAAGCAACTAGAACTAACTAACTACCTTTAAGGTTTATGCACTCGAACACAACAATTGCTGTTAAATTTTTCGACAAACCACAAAATTTAAAATATTCACTAACCTCTCAATAGCCATAGAAACTTGGATAGATGGTACTTGGTCGTTGTATGTACATACATATGTATAAATATTGTAAGCAAGGGGTTGGGGCATAAAATAAAATGAAAAAAGTAAAACAACATTCCCCTAAGCAAATGGAAAATATCCATGTATTTTGTAGTAAAACCAAGGTAAATTGAACAGGTAAAACTACAAGAACAGCTGTTTTAGTAAATTTAAGAATATGTGCGTCACACAGACAATAGATTTTGACACATGTCTGGGATTTTTCTATCAATACCGGGCATGTGTTAGTAAATTTGAGAGAGCTTATGAATGTGTGCGACTTACAGATAATGGATTTGACATATTTCTGGGGTATTTCTACCAACAAAATACATGTGTTTCTTGGTGTTGTATTTGTTTTAGTTATGGTGGTACCTGTAATGAATATGCCTTGAGTAAAACATTAAGAAACGGACTCAACAGAAATCGACAGACATACAAACTTACAGCTTAAAGTGTTTATCACACCCAATACCATCCATCAACCACCCACTATTTCTTTTAATAATCAGTTGCGATTTCAACACGTAATATAAATTCACCACAAAGCAGTGCTACCACATAGAATTTCTGATAATTTTCTGATAATCAAATTGCAAGGGAAAAAATCTAGGGCTCTAACACTATAAAACGTTTTTTTGATATCAAAGCATTTTTGAACTGCAATAAAGCCATAACATTTTTTATACACCCTTAGTCTTACGAAGCTATAAGCTTGTAGAGAAAATTGTAAGATGTAACTATAATTTAATTAAAAAAATCCGAAATAATTAAACCCATAGTTTGACTAAAATGCATAACTTAATTGTTATAAATTCTAAGGGCATATAGCCAAGAATGAATACTGTTCAAATAAATAAATGCACGAAACAAATTCTCACACATTAGTATACTACCAAACAAACACGAAATCAAACCTTTAAAATGAGATGAAAGCTCAAGAAATTTAATCTCACCAATTTGGTCTGTATAACATTTTTGTGTGCAATAAGTTTCCAAAAAATTTTCTAATCAATTTTTTTTTGTAAAGTTGATTATATCGGAGATAGCCTGCAAAAGACGAGAACTTTAGGTAAAAATCGAATTCAGTAACCCGTACCAACTTACACTTTCGTCGCCATATGCATTGTTGAAGCCCGTTTTATTCCGAGTAAATCAATGTAATAGAATACAATGCAATACAATAAAATGCGGCTGAGTATGAGAAATTTTAATAAAAACAAATTATTTTTACGCGCATTTTGAATGGAAAATCTTTCCACGCTTTGGGAAACTACTTAAAATTAATATTGAGGGCTGTAACTTTCAGGGTACGTTCTTTTTAAACATTTCCAATACAATCTCAAGTGGGGACGGCAAAAAAATACTTGCAAAAAAAAATTAACCTAATGTAGTAAGTATATTGTTTGTGATTAAAAAATAAATTCAGTACAGTGCGACTTTGGCTCGCACACAAAATGTTCCGTACGAATACACATAAATCACTCTTCGTTTTTGTTTTTTTTCCATTTCAATAATTTTTTCGTTAAATTTTAGTTTTATTTGATTTTTTTTTCGTGTTAACGCTTTTTTCATTTTGCTGATTTTTCATTTTTTTGTGCGATTTTTCGTTTTTTTGCCGAAAGTTTTTTTTTCGCTTTTTGTCGATATTTTTGGCGCTTTTTCCAGTTTTCGCGCTTTTTCGGCTTGGGGTTTTTTCGGTTTTTGGTATTCCATTTTATTTTTAGCGTTTTTTTGTTTTGTCACTTTTTCATATTGGGGATTTTTTTAGTTTTCGGCGATTTTTTTAGTTTTGGCGTTTTTTTCCGTTTTGGTGATTTTTATATTTTTCGCGATTTTTTTTTCGTTTTTACGATATATATAGTTTTAGAGATTTTTTAGGGTTTAGTGTTGTTTTCTTTTTTTACGGTTTTTTTTTGTTTTTGGTTTGTATTATTATTTTTTTTAATCTTTTTAGTTTTGTTGCTTTTTGCGTTTTAGCGATTTTTTTTAAATTTTGTTGCTTTATTCCTACAATCGCATTTTTCATTTTTTCGTTTTGACATTTTTTTAATTTTAGTATTTTTTTATTTTTAGCTTTTTTTTTAAATATCAAGAGTTTGCCTATTTCGGTTTCCAAGATACAGCAAATTGTTTAAATTTCATAGTCAAAATTACATTAACTTTAATTTTTATTGTTTTAAATATCAGTCAATTGTTATAGTCCATTTTACAGACTACATCAATTAACACTTACTTTAAAAATTTAAAGTGTCCATAAGTGTCTGTATATTACATTAGTAATTTCTACATGTTTCGTTGCTCGCTTTAGAACACTCTTTAATTTTTAACTGCCATATATTTGTTGATGTAGCAGCCAAAGTTTTACATATTCTGTAAAAATTTCAGGTCCACAGCTCTTACGGTTCCCGAGTAAACAGCCTGTGATAGACAGACGGACGGACAGATAGACGAACAGACAGACAGACGGACAGCGTAGCGAAAACAATAGGGTACCCTTACACTTTTGGTGTACGGAACCCCTAATAATTACATATCATGATTAACAACGTGAATAAGAAAAAATGTAAAATATGAACTTACAACAAAAATTTGTTTCATTTATGTTCCAAATTATATTACAATCCATATTTGAGAATAAGGTTTGAAAGTGAGTTGAGAATAACTGAATTTCTCAATTTTAAAATAACCCAGAGGTAAAAATGGCCAGTGGTAAATGAAACGAAGTACTTAGATAATAATCGATGATGTCAGGATGACGTCCTAAGCGAGCAATCTAAATACTTAGTTGTAATATACGTGTAATCTGATATGTCATCTACTAATAATACCTTCGATTATTTTGCATTGCGTATGTGAGAATTTCGTTGTATTTCATGGAAATTATCCCTTATATGTACAAAGTATGTTAAATTTAAGTGGGAAAATAAGCCAAAGCGTCTCCGCTAGCAGCTACTAAGTATTGCTTACATCAGCGATTACGTATTGGGTATTTTTACACTGGGTAACCATTACGTAATCACTGATGTGAGCAATATTTAGTAGCAGCTAGTGATGACACTTTGGCTTATTTTCCCACTTAGATTTAACATAAGCGTCAATAGGTGCGCTCTCGCTTAAAACGTAAGGTACGATGTCAGTACCTGTCGCTACTGTGCGTTTACATAATAGCCCAGAAATCGGCCACAATTTTTTACTTTGTACATATAAAGCGGCTATTAGACGGTCATACTTGGTATACTGGGTATGTTTGGAGAGAGTACAATATCAACATTTTTTGATTTTCAACATACCTAGTATGACATTCACGAATTTTTCGCTATTAAGCGCGTATGATGGTATGATGGCATACCATTCTCACATACCAAGTATGATCATCTAATAGTCGCTTAAGGGATAAAGTCTATGAATTACAACGAAATACTCACACACATAATGCAAAAGAGTCGCAGATATTATTAGTAAATGGCATATTGGATTACACGTACATTACAATCTAAGTACTTAGATGCTCGCTTAGAACGTCATCCTGACATCACTGATTATTATCTAAGTACTTCGTTTCATTTATCACTGGGAATTTCCCTTTTTTGTTGAGAATTCTATGTTTTTCAAGTTATTTTCAAATTGTTTTTAAACGGTTATCGTTTGAGAAAAGGTTTCATGTCAAATCAGCCTCAATTAGAAATCAAGCCTGCGTGATTGTTGGGTTAATGCCGACGGCATACATATTAGAATAATGAAAATAAAAAAACTTAATACAACGCACAAAGAAAAGTAGTGCATATGAATAACCATCAAATGAAAAAAAAGCTGGAAAACATCTCTAATAGTGACCAGTATGATTTAATTAAAAGAAAATGATATCACTATGCAACAAAATGAAGCATTTGTCATGTCCTATGGTCCCTTATGCTGACTTTAGACGACATGTTTTTTACATATGTCTTGTCAGGTATGTGAGACATATGTAACTTCGTATGTTTGTCAAAATTGTCAATTTACAGATGGTTTATAATTTTTGCGTTCACATGACATGTGCAATTATATCTGACATAACCTCTAAGTGTTCACAACAGCTGAGTTTATCCACAATTTTCATCAATATATAAAGCGTACTATGCTTTGTAATGTTTTTTCAGCCAAACCACAATTTTGTTAATTCAATACAGTTGATGTCATATGCCTTGTCAGATGAAAATAGAACACGCTTTAATTGAAAATTTTTCATATGACTTTGCTTCTGTAAATGTCATCTGACAATGTTTCATATGTTTCACACGGCATGTTCAACTTTTGCAGTGGGAAATTTGACAAGTCAGATGTAAAATACATGTCGTCTAAAGTCAGCATTAACCTCAAAAACAGTTGAAATATTAAATTCTACTGATACTTTAAAAAAAATTTTTTTTAGTTTGCGATTTTTCAAGAGGCTGCTAGACCGATTTCATCATAACTTGGGAAGGGGCAGTCCAACTCAATTACATATAGCACTGGAAAACTTGGAATAAAATTATCTTTAAGCCGTTGTAACACTATTTTTTTATATACTAAAAAAACGAAAATGGCAGAAACTTACCCCATTTTTATTAACTGATAATAAAGCCGCATATACTACAAATAAAATAAGCTTTATTTCATAAAAATCGATGGATAAATATTGATTTTATTCATAATAAATTGTTGTCACCTAATTCTTGCAAAAATTGCGAATATTTACACTGTACAACGAAACCAACTTTTCTTTTAAATAACAAGGTTCTAACAACTAATTCAAGTAGAGGCAAAGGAAAAATATATACGTGTATCGGCGTTTTGAAAGTTTACATCTGGGATTTCGTTAATATGGCGACGAAAAGAGAGAATTGGACTACCTTCTGTTATGGTATCATGGTTTTTATAGAAATTGGGCAAATTTTTTGATATATATTCCGGAGTATTTAAAAACTGTTATGGTGAGAAGTTTGAATTCTTATACGAGTAAATCTGTTGCTAGTGTTCGTTCTCTAGCAAAAAAGGTGGTTGAGTGCCAATAAATCGTGCGATACTACATGAGGGCAGTTTATAACAGAAGTCAAGTAATTAGTCCCTGTTATTTTTCAATTATTACATGCTTTGAAAAATTATTTCTCAATAAAAAATGTTTTAATTGTAAAATTAAATTGAATGAACTTAAGCTTGAATAATAAATTTCTTTTGATAAAACCCATATAGTTCGACTAAAATACACATAATTTTAGATGTGTATTAAAGATCAGCGTCATTACCTGCCATAACCGCCTAATGTGACGGTGGTCCTAGCACCGAGTGAAGTTGAGTGCTCACCACCACATCCGAGTATCCCCAAAGCTAATCAGGAGCTAATGCGATGCAGCCGACCCCAACCAAGGAATAACTAGCAAGCTAGAAGTCTACCACATAGGCAAACGACAGTTATACTAGCCTCCTCCAGCATCCGACCACAAAGCACCACCAACGCAGTCCTGTTGGTTTAACAACAGTACAAAGAGACTCCCTATTGGTTGTCCGAGGTCCAAGCAGCCAATGGAACATCAGTCATTAAGCCAACACCTCCCCCCAGCGATTTTGATTGTAACCACAATCACCACGTAGACTCTCGAAGGATACTTTACAAATAACCGGTCACAGAATCATATTTCATGTTGAGAGTAAGAAGAAACTCGCCAGCATATCCATCCTAATAGGAGAAGAATATGCTCGTGAATGTCGAGCATCATCTCTTTAAACCTCTAGAAGGCAGGCCAGGTCATATGTGTGATTACTGGTCGAGATTGGAAAGAAAACCCCTAGAGGTTAACTTTCCATCGACTTTGGTCATAGGTGGGACTTTAGGTGCGTGTCTATCTTCTTCCTGCCTCGCATAGGTTATCTACTTCCTTTTGTTCTGTTATTTCATAGAATGGGTAGTAACACATAAGTTTTATTGGTAATTAGCCAAAGGTAATGTCCAGAAAATTCAATTACCTTTTTCCTCAGCAAGCACAGCACCATGGTTTTGAGAATCACCAAGATGCACAACTGTGCCCCCGGGGAGGTAGCATGTATAACAGTGTATATATTTAATCTTTGTTCAAATAATTATAATCTGTTTGACGAAGCCGAAAGTACAAATTAGAAAGAAAAAATCTTCGGATTGAAGCAAGTAAGGAATGAATATTTCTTAATTAAAGTTTTCAGTCCGAATTTGAAATTGTTAATTTGACTTTGAGATCCTTAGAATAAGTTTTTTTTGTCAAGCACTCTTACAATATTGAATGTGAATTGATGGCAGCATGGAATTTAATTAATATTTGTGTAATTTGGCATCCCCCTATGTTTATTATTTAATGGCAACATTGCTAACATTTTCTTTCTGCCATGTTGAGTAAGAAAAGGAATGTTAAAAGAGAGTGTGTGAGCAATACAGGACAGGTGAGAATTATCTCTCATACTTCCAAAGCATGCTTTTAGGGAGATGACACTACGTTATATATTTATTCTCTCTCTTCCTAGGTTCTCATAGTTTCACTGACTTCGGTTTGTGACGAAAGAACGATAGCGTCACATATTTATATACATTGCATTCACATTCATATATACCTATATATACATATAAGTATGTATATAGAATTTAACAACCCACGTATAAACATGCAACATACCAACTACCTTCTTATTGGTATCAGACTATTCTTGAGGCTTTTGTATTTTTTATTTTTATAACAAGACTTGCAACACAAAATCATCATCGTATGAAGAAATAAGGTTAAAAATCGAAATCAATAAAAATTATTGGACTGATCTAAAATTAGACGTACGCAAGAGAGTATTGTATTGTCTACCACTATTTTTGGCCCCCAAACCATCATCACAACAGCAACAGCATACTGCCCTTCGTATACCATTTTATCTATGAGAGTGCTAAAAAACCAATCAACAACATTACAAGTGTTCTAAATGAAAATATGTCTATTAACCCATATTGACTCGAAAAAGTTGACTGCTATAATCAACGTTACAGAAACCGTTAAATTTTAATTATACACTTAATTGACAGTAAATGGTTAAATTAATAACGAGTTAATAATTTTTGTTTTTGCTTAATTGAACTTGTTATTATAGGTCAAAATGGGATATTATATATTTGTATAATATTTCGGGTACGAGTACAAAAAGAAGGCGAAAGTAAAGAAAATGTAACAAAATTTAATTAAATAATGTAATAATATTACTATAGAAAACAAATATTGTTGCTATTTTCTACAATCAAATAGTTCAATAAATTTATTCTAAAATATGCTAAAATTTGAGTTGTTTCCTTTCAATTTTTTCAAAAAGTCTTTTTTCGCCTGATATATATAATTCATTTAGCGTTGTCTGAAATGGATAAATTCTTAGCCATCTCTAGAAATAATACAAACTGCCACAAAGCTATTCACGTGATCGGTTCTAGTTCGAAAGCTTTATCACTTTTACATGGCGCTGTGATTGGAGGGGTTAAATTGTCATAATTAAAGTTACTATGTCACAGTTCACACTATGAAAGTTTTCTTTCAGAAAGTCTAAGTATTTGGGTGAGAGGGTAGAGAAGAATGAAAAGGAGTACACGCTTTCATATTCCTTGAAATTCCCTTTTGTTTTGTAGTTCGAAATGGCCAACCTGATGTTGGCTGCAGCTTAATTTTACATTTTCTTTTAAATTTCATTGAAAGAATTTCAATGTGTGGACATGAATGAAAGTTTAAAAGAGAATTAAAGAAAATTATTGAAAGAAAACTTTCATAGTCTGAACCGAGACTATGTATGTATACAATATGAAGTATATTTATACTATGTCACACAATTCTGCATGTATAATACATCAATGAAAGACAGTGTGGTCGAAGGATTGGATTATACGTACAAAATTAAGCATCGGAGATAATATTGGAGTTACCGGAGTTAGTTTAGAAAAGAGTTGGCGGAAATGTCAGCACTGCATATGCAAGGTGGCCCACTTGGCTACATTTTGGATCAGACAGATATCAGACAAGTATTCTAGACCTTTTTTGCTGGCACATATCTTGGTGGAATTAACATAAAATGAGTTAAGTATTACGCGCTGTAATTTGATACACTATCAGAAGTATGGCCTTTAACTTTTCGTGGTGGCTGTTTGAGACCACTGATAAGGATAAGACTGGCTAGAAGTTAGGATATAAATGAAATTAGGGAGCAAGCATTGATGGATAGAGCCTTTTTGCAAAGGGCGAAGATTTTAATATCGCGAGGGCACGATTTCAAAACTTAAAGGGCCAATAAAGACGCTTTGGAATGTCCAGCATCCTGGAGAGCTTCCACTGCTGCTTGATTACGGTATAAGGATTAAAGGCAGTGAAGAAACGGTAAACTCGTAAAGGAAAAATCTAATTGGAATATCTTCAATTCGATAACTGTTTTAGCAAAAGTCCACGGAAGCTAAAATTGGATGAAGAATACTTTACAGCAAACCTTTATGATGGCGTGGTATTGGGCCTTGTACTACATGCACTGGAAATGTGTTAGAAACTGTATCAGTTTTTTATTGTTGGAAGAATTTTGTTCATAAAGTCTGTGAATTTCGACATTAATCCAATGAAAAACTTCATTAAAACTCAATTATTTCATTACTTTAATGAAACAATTTCATAATTTTAATGAAATTCTGTCATTATTGTAATTAATTTATTTCATTGTTTTACTGAAGTTATTACATTAACTAGTAGTCATGCTCATTATAACTTGTATCTTTTATTTACTATTTTAATTTATTAACAGTCCTATGCTACAAATACGTACGATAGACGCCAATGCATATCAGAAAAATTTGCAATCTTGATGACTGCACACAGTATCGAACTTAGATTCATGATTATCATCTTTCGCTTTATAGGCAACGTCTTAATCATTTCAGTCAACAGCACTGTCAAGGCAATGTGTCTATGAGTGTATAATAACAAGAAAGAGTTCAACAAAAACAAACATATATATTGACAAGTGTTGTTGATAAGATGATTACCTGAACCAGAAATTTAGTTAACAGAGTTAGTCCCCGTCTGTATCCAAGATTTGGACGAGTACGTGTCCGATTAATAAATAGAGATGTTTGACCTAATGCATGGGTTGGACTAATCTGATAGTAGGTCGGTGGTAGAGAAACAAATTTCTTTTTACTCTGTGCAAATAGTCTGCGACAAGATGCACGTTGCATGTAATCGTTACACCAAAATAGAGCAAGAAAGAGTTGTAAAAATTAAAAGGTGAGACGCGGCAAATGACTAAAGATAGGAGCTCACAGTGGAGCGGATGTGGTCTAAGATATCCCAAGAAAAGTATTCGTTTGCCGTTCAAGCTTATTTAAGCACACGAACTCTTTCATTGGACCTTTCCAAAAGTACCTGAAAATTCTGCAAATACTATTAAAGTTAATGTTGGTTTAATGTACGAATTTTGTATGAGAAACCCGATTTTAATGCATACATTATCTTTACTAATCGTTTATGAATATGGTGGTAAATCTATACCACCGGCGCACGGTGGTTCAGAATCAATTTTCATTGGCCAAAACCTATATTTTTTCTTGACATAGATTCTCAAAATTTTTACGCCATCAGAAAGGGAACATATCAAAACTGAGGTAGCCAAAAAATTTGCTCAAAATATTTGCAGTAGTGGGCGTGGCATACTGCTAAAAAGAATGAATTTATGTTAATTAAAAAACGGAAATTTTTCATATTTGGTCTGAAACAAATTATGATTCCTGGAAAATTATTATCGATAACGGACTGCGGCATTTTTTGTTATGTTGGGTAAACGGTTGTTTTTAAGAAATGGTATGTGCACACCGTGTACAATTTGTAGTTAGGGTGCCGCGTAGTAAATTTTAAACCACAATATTTTCGCAAAATTTTAAGTTTAATAGTGTATAACTGTTAAAGATCAAAAGGGATCAAAAACCGAAATGCTCCAGAGAAAGATTAAAGTATCGTCTTTAAGCCTATACATACATTATTTTTTATTTTAATGAAAATAATCAAAAATTATAAACAAAATTTGTTTACCAAAATTTATTTTTCATTTGTAAACCGATTTTAAAAATTCTCTTTTTGCCTGGTTTTCAAAATTCTTCTTTTATTTAGAAAGGTTTGCTTGTAGTTTGGCACTAAAATTTTTTTCGAAAATCGATGGCGAAATTTTTTCCCCCAATCGCATAACTCTTTCATTTGTAAACCGATTTTCAAAAACATTTTTTTTGTTTGAAGAGGTTTGCCTTCAGTTTTGTAGCATAATTTTTTTCGGAAATAGGAGGGAAGTTTTTTGCAGAGTTATTTTAATTCAGGTCTTGCAGATATTAATCTAGTAGAAACGATGCAGTTATTTATGCCTTAGAATGTCTTACATACTTATGTATCTACACTCTAAAACATAACATCAAATTTACGATCATATACTGCCTAAATTTGTGTTGAAAATTTCTCCTTGTCTAAAATTACATCGATTTTGTAGTTATTTTATTAACAATAATAATCTGTAAAATGTTGCCTACTATTATCGACCTAATTTTCAACAAAAGTGCTTTAGAGTGTATGCAAATTTAAAAAAAAAATCGATAGTTCAAATTTAACCTTAAATTTCGCAACAACCACTGTACTGATTTTAATGAAACTAAAACTGGATAAAATCTTAAGATTCTATCTATCCACTAAAAAAGAATTGGAAAAAATCTTCATTAGTTCAAAAGTTACAGAGTTTAGGCAAATGAAAAACGATTCTGAACCACTGTGCGGCGCGCTTGACATTAGCTTCAGTGCCTACGACAAATCGACCAAAGCTAAACGGGGTTTTTCGGGTAGCAAATGAAATAAAGTTTTTGGAAATCTCCTAAGATAAATAGTTCTTATGAAAATCCTTAAAAAAATCCTAAAACACCCGACGGATAACAAAGAAACCCATTGGCTGCCCATCTGTCACAAGATTCTATCTTCGCAGGCTGTACTTTACTATGTCTGATATGGATGAAGATACACGCAAAGAAGAATTTCAACCTCAAGAATCTGAACAGAATGATAGAAAAATATGTTGTTCTTGTCTACCAATATAACACAGAAAGACAGCGTATATATGTATGTATGTGTGACACGCGATAAGCCAATGTGTCTTCAATGCTCAAAGCCCATCTGTAAGGATTGCCAATATTTTTCCTAATATTGACCTTTTGTCAGTTTTTTTTTCTTGTTTTAGATGATCTTTTTTGTGTTTAAATTATATTATTGTTACTAAAACTCAAGAAGAATGTTACATTTTTTTAATGTTGCTGTAAAAAATAAAAATAAAAAAACAATAAAAGTGACGTCATGTTGAATGAAACAGAAATTCCTTGTCTTTCAAATTTTGTATTAATAGAAGATTCCTTAAAATAAAAGTTAGTTATTTCTAACTTTAATTGTTTAGTTTGCGATCTACACAGAAAAAATTATCATAAAAAATTTTCCAACAAAAGTTTGTCTAAAAACACATTTCATTTTCAGTAAATGTTCTTTACATAATCAATGAATTGTTTGTTTGACGCTTATTTACCACGTAAACACGAAGAAAACAACTTTGTCATAACAAAACAACGCCGATGACGACATACACACAAATAATAACAACAGCAATGATATCAAAAGGAATGCGATTGTACCAAGTTTGTTTACTGAAGATTTTTGAGTGGATGAATTAGTTAATATCGTTGCATTAATTCTCATTAATTTTTTTAAGGTCTTTAGATAAATATTCAGACTTGAACACATTTAACAAAGTGAAATTTCATAAATGCCTAATGGATGATGATGATAATGACCCAGACAAAATTTTGTTTGATATATTTCAAAAAATCCAGTAAAAATTTTTGTTTGATTAAGTAAACTATTTTGTTTAATATTTGTAAGTATTTTTAGACTAATTGTTTTTTAAATTGAGACAAAGACATTGTTTAATATTTTTCAGAAAGTCCAGTAAATCTTTTTATTTGATGTAGTAAATTATTTTGTTTACAATTTGTAAATATTTTTAGACAAATTGTTTTATAGAGTTAAACAATTTGTTCACTGAAAAAAAACACGTTTTTTTCAATAAAATTGTTGAGATATTTTTGTCTAAATTTACTAATTTGTTTGTAGGTCCGTTACTACACAAAATATTTACTATTTCATTGAATTCCTTTACAGAAAATGAAATTTAGCTTTTTCTGTGTATTAAGTCACACAAAAATTATAATTTTTACAATTTTACTAATATTTGCTGTCGAGGTGACGCCGCATATACAGCAGTCTGTGAGACCCCACGTCCAAGCTGGTGTTTGAAAAATTAAACGTCCATATTTAAAGGTTAAAAATAAACATTTCAAAAAGCCGATTTAAAAATTGTACAAACTTTCATAAAACCAATGTAGAATTTTGAAATTTGTAATACTAAGCGGTAAATAAGGTAAGAATACGGAACAAAACTACTACAATCAAGATATATGAGTTGGTTTGTATAGATTTTACTATAAAATTTCTAAACAGTGTTTCAGCAAATACTGTTGTAGGTTGGTGGCGTGATCATGCAATTCTATTTGTGCTCTTAAAAAAAAAAAATTGAATAAAAAGCTAGTGACATGCTTTTTACATATGGCTTGTCAAATTTTGCACTGCAGAAGTTATACATGCCGTGTGAAACATATGAAACTTTGTCATATGACATTTACAGAAGCAAACCTATATGAAAAAATTTCAATAAGAGCGTGTTCCATTTTCATCTCAAAAAACACATGACATCAGCTGTTTTGAATTGACGATATGAAAATTGTGTACAAACTCAACTGTTGTGAACACTCCGAATTTATGTCTGACGTAATTGCACATGTACTTGTGAAAGTAAAAATTATAAATTGCCTGTAAATAGACAATTTTGCATACATTGGGCTGACATATGTATGTACCTGACAAGCCGTATATAAAAAACATGTCGTATAAAGCCAACTTAAGTGTCTTTCTTTGCTGTTCACACTTCTGTAAACAACTTCTATAAACAAAAGATTAAATAATAATTATTTTCTTTGTTATAATGAAAGTTTATGAATTGAATTGATTTATGTTTGAGGATTTGTGTATTATCATGAATATTAAAATGAAAATTTTTGCAACTTACCTGCTTTGCTTAGTCTGTAAATTTTGAATGTTTTCTTTTAGGTCTTCGATCGAAAGAAATAGTTTAATGGGATTTTGTTGTTATGTAGATATAAATATTATTTTTTGTTCTTTTTCCTTAATACTCTAAGACGTTGCGCGTTTTTTAAATTTTCTTTTGTTGATTTTTAAGTAAATGCCTTTATTTTGCTTTAATGGTTGTATGTGTTGGAATGTAATGAAATTTAAACATTTCCATTTAGTAACTATCTGGGTTGGGACTTAGAATTTTCAGTAATTTTAAGACGTTGGCTTGCTTTATGCATTGATGACCGGAGAGACCATACATTTATTTATATAAAAAAAAAGAGTTTTATTATTTCTTATTTTTGATATTTAAAGATGCAAAATTCATTATTCTGGAATAAATTAATGTAAATATTTTATTATTATTTTTATTTCCTTGGCATAACACTTCATACACCATTTACAATTGTGATATTAAAACTTTTTATAGTTAAATTTATATGGGCACCATTTGCATTGCAATTCACTTTAATAAAACTATACGGTTAAATTACTACATTAGAGCACGGGTTCTAACCGGCTTTGGATTTGCTGACCCTTTGTGACCTTTTTTTATTTCACATTGTCTTTTAATTTAATGTCCAAAGATGTGTTTCTATCTATAGATTCTGGTCCATTTAAATTTAAAATAAATAACAATAAACGAAAGAAATTTTGAATTTAGGCTAAAATTCTTTAATCAAACTTTTATTAATTAAAACTAGAAAAATATTTTGTGACTTCGTATTGGCCTTTGAATGTTATTGCATGCCATCTAAGCAACTTTTTTCAGGCAAAGATAAATTTTCGACACCTATACCGGTAGAGCTGGAGCAACACGCCACACAGTAATATAGTTTCGTACAATTGTCGGCAAAAAAGTAGAAGTTGTTATGGTACAGCGATAAGGTTTGGCCCGTTTGCTTATATTTGCAAGACTTATAAAAATTCACAATATAAAATAATAATTACATTTTATTACATGCACTACTCATAAAATTAATAATACTGAGACTAAATTTTGTTCAAATTTTGTTCTTTTTATCAATTGAGTTCCCTCAATTAATTGTAAATAAAATCAAAAGTTGTGGATTGATTTCACTAAAATATTTCTAATTTTGTTTCCAACATATTTGCCAATATGCTGATAAGAAAAGAACGGAATTTTCGTTGTGTTTTTCTTCTTTATTCATTTTTTAAAAACACAAAATTTTTATAAATTTTTATATTTCTCTTCAACGTTGGGTAAAAGCTGGTGGATTTTATTTCTTAAAAAGTTATTAAGGTTTCTAAATCTTTTAGGCAAGTAGTGCCCACCAGTTAATAAGTTAATGTGTCACCTTGATTGGGAAAGGAATAGAGTAGATTTTTTTTTACAACTATAGTGTTACTGCGCCTCTGGTGTTTTCTAGACGCATTAACCTTCTTAACCTGTATGTGTAGTCATATTATCAATTGTTTTACTTAGGCGACGATTTTGCTCACATTCCTTTAGCATAGATATCGCTAGAAGCTTCTTCTCTGGAGCAGCACTTCGCTTTTATGTTCTAACAAAATAAAAATAAGCATTGGCATAGAACGGAATCAAGCGCTACCGGTACTGCTTAGTGACCAGTGCTAGACCTTCATCACTTAAACCGTCCAACGACAACTAACACAACACTCCACTAATGACTTGTCTGGCACAGGGATCGAATACAGCATCATTAGCTTTGTATTCAATGCGCTAAATATGTTAGACAGCGGCACAAGAAAAAAACAGCACGGTGCTAATGACTGACTTGACAATCGTAATTTCTACGCCCAGTCTGCTCTAGGGTATCACAAAGTGACCGAATCAACGGACTCAAGTGAGTCCGTTGATTCGGTCGTGACTGCCGTGACTGCCCTCCTAACCTAATCTAACCTAATGACTGACTTTAGTAGAGAGGACAAGACAAAATATACGTGTATCAACGCTTTGAAAATTTGCAGCTCCGGTACTGGTTTGAAGGGAAGTTAATATTTGCATACAAAATCAACAACAAAACTTAATAAAACAAAAAAAATCCCGTACAAAATGTATGTCAAAAAGAGGCCATATTTCTGACATAAGCTGTCTAATTACACTCAAAAATCTGAAGAAGGCCAAGAACAATTTTGTTAATTATATCATGAAATTTCAGATCGATATGGGTGCTACACATACACAGGTATGCTGCCGTTGACGTACGTATAATTTTTCTGCTGTTGTCATAAAGATTAAATAGGATTTAAAAAAAATTTGATTTTCGAATTCTTCCCCATACTTCAAATATTTTGATTTTACTATGTTGTAGTTCCCTAGAAAAATGCGTTTTTTCAAAAAGTCGCAAACATTCGCAGCTGAAATATTTCAATGGTGTTATGGCTATCATCTGCTATAATTTTCTTGTAGTTCAAATGAAAAAATACTTTATAGTTCTATTCGTTTACCTTAAGGTCACTTCAATTATTTCGATTTAATCAATCTAATAAATACACGAATTCACCAAATTTCTATTGTACATAAAAATACTACTCACTTTCTATATTATCTTCCATTTTTTAGATTTTAGAATTTATAAGTTCTTATTGTTGAAACCTTCATCTGAAATTTACACTTTCTCTACAGTCCCTACTTTTTAACTACTTTAGGAACGTCATGAAAAATATATTATAACGTAACGGAAAATCAACATGGCGGAAAAATGTTAACAGAATTGTTTATTTAATTTGAAATGTTTTTGATATAGTAAAGCGAAAATAATTGCGAATTTCGAATATTAAGTTTCTCGTTTTGGCTAAAAAAGGGTAAAAGGGTAAAATTTCCTACAGTATTTTGGTTTAAATACAGTAATTTTTGTAAATAAAAATACTTTCGTTGTTATTATTATAAATTAGTAATTTTAACTATAAAAATTTTTAATGTTTAAAATTAAATCGGTAATTTTAACCAAAATATTTTATTTTGCTTGGGAATTATTGAGTTACAGGTAATTTTAGGTTTGTGACGTTGTCTCCAAAATTTATATTTTACAATTCAGTAAAATATTAAAAGTTTTTTAATACTTTTAAACTTATTACTACAGCATTTTACATTACACTGAACGAAAAAGGTATATAATGTGAAGGAAAAAGTTCATTGTTTCAACGAATTGTTCATTAAATTTGACTTAATGTGCTATGTAGTATGTTCAATCATTGAAGTGGTTCATTAATTTTGTTAAAAATAATAACAACGAATGCTTTCAATGGACCGTTTTACACTGAACTTCAATAAATATTTTTATTGAAACAACGTATGCGAACATTGAATCAATGTATTTTTGGAAAAAAATAAATGAATTTAGGTCAATGAATGTAATTCATTGAAATTATGTTAAATACTTTTTTCTGTGTAGCAGTTCCGTTACAGCAATTTGTGTTAAATAATTATTTTCCTTGTTATTATTATAAAGTGATAATTTTGTCAGTGTTTAATATAACAATACGCAAAGCTGCAATACATGTAGAGATTTTGTTGGTCCCCTCTACCAGAATCAGTCATTAGAACCTCCTTATTGACATTGTTGCCCAGTGTAATAATTATTATTATACATTTATGTTGTTAGAGAAATAATGGAACGATTTGCATTAAAATATCGATTTTATAAAAAAATCCACATACGCACTGTGGTCCTAAGTAGGGATGTAATGATACGCCTTTTTGCCATTACGATACCGATACCGATACTCAAAAACGAAATATCGCCGATACCGATTCTGATGCCGATACGCATTTTGAAATTGAGTTCAAATTCAAATTAATATAACTCAATCAAGTAGGGTAATTTTTTTTTATTATTCAAAATTACAGTGTAAGAGATTATTGATATTTAAAATTGATATAATCCACTATATAAAAAATTGGTAATAATTTTTAAGGAACTACATTTTCATTGCTTCCAAAGAATCTGTATTAAAAATATGCAGATAATTAGTAGAAAAGCAAGTAAAATTTTATTTAAGTATTACAAAAAATTTGTAATTCCTTAATAACTTAAAAAAATACTCCCCATACTTTTTAAAAATAGATTTTTAAAGGACATTTATTAACTGATATTCTGCTAAATAACTTAATAACTTAATTATTAAAATTATTCTAAAAGTTTATATTTATTCACTTAAAATTACAGAAAAACACAGTTTTGCGTTTAAATTCGTATAAAAAGAAACAAGTTGCGAAAATGGGTAATTTTTCATTCTCTTTCCTTGAGGAAATATCATCATAGGACGCCGAAAAATATATGTTTCCTTACATCGCTTCCAATTCGGTAATTGAATTCAAGAAGTATTCCGTGCAATCTCTGACGAGAATAGCGGGAGCTATCGAAACATGTCAGTTCAACCCTCCGTGCAGTAAAATTTTTCTTTGCATAAATGCTTCACATTTATCTCTAAATAAAAAAATTGTTTAATTAAAAAATTAAACTAAAAGCGAACTCAAGCCAAAATAATTAAATTTCAGTTCGGCTAAAACTTATAACTTAATTGTTAAGCTCTAAAGACACCTGCCAAAAAGATGTACATGTGCAAATAAACTGAACAAACAAACACACATTCACACACTACTACTGGTAATTATCAATGATAATTCACACTAGAATAGAGAAATAACAAGAAGCTTATTTACCTGCAAGAAAACTGTACTAAAACAAATTATTTTTAATATTTATTTCTTTATTATATATTATAAACATAGCAATGCTACTATCAGCCCTTTTCACAATGTACGATTAATAGTTAACGAGGACTTTACCAGCAAGTGCGGCATACAAAACTTGCCGTTAAAGTCCGTGTTAACTTTTAATCGTACATAATCAAAAGGGCCGTATGTTTAAAAAATTTTAACGGTATGTTAAACGGTAATTTTTTTAATGAAATTTTTAATTAAAAAAAATATATGTGAAGAAAATGGGAATTTATAGTAAAATGTTACGTATGAGTAATATGATGATGCCATTATATTACTAATACTAAAAATATTGGATATCCGCTTTTCATCACATATATTTTTTTATATAAAAAAATTTATAACAAAATTACTGTTTAACACAACTTTAAAAATGTTTAAACATAAGAGAATTGCTATGTTTTTTTAATAAATACTAAAGAAATTAAAATAAAAAAATATTTTTTAGATAATTTGCTGTCCAGACCAATTAACAATTAAAAGCCGGATTGATTACATTAAATATTTCATCTTAAGCGATTCATATAAAATTTCGTAGAAAAGATCACAATTTTCGTCCAATGTAATCGTTTTTGAAGTATATTCTTTTGAAATATTGAAAAAAATTTTAGTTTAAAAATATTTTTGAAAAAAACGTCGAAAAATTAGCTTTCTTTTTGTAAAAATATTGCCATTTTTCACTATGATTTCAAAGCCTTGATTTTCATTCATTTTTACGACTATATGAATTGATATAAATAAAAAAAATTTTCTCCCTGTCAGCAAGGACTAACGGTTTTATTTTTTGGTGATAAAGTACACTTGTAGATCTATTTAATGTAGTATATGTAGTTAAAGTACTAGTATTTACCACACGCAACAACAAAATGTACCGAACCTTAATTTAACATGCTGTGGTTAAAAAACAACACTAAAATCTATAGTAAACTCGTGTGTTAAGTTTACCAAGACGAAAAATTTACTAAAAACAAAATTAAAAACAGCTGAGTCATTAGCTCATCATTTGTCCACAATATCCTTTACTTTAATATACTAAAAAAGAACTCAGCACAAAATTTTATCAAAATCGTAGATGGTGAGATCTACCCATTGGTTGATTTGAAGTGGTTTAACCCATAATTAAAAAGTTTCTTTTTGAATTTATTGCAATACAATTTGTTTTTATTTGTAATGTGTCTTTTCCCACATTAATATTTTACTATTAACGTTTTATTAAAATACATTGAAATTGATTATGGAGGGGTATTAGATAGTTCTTATGCGCATTACACCGGGGCTAAAGCAGATCATCAGGAAACCCCTAGAATCTCATAAGAAACCGGAAATATTATATTAAACTTCAATTTATATGAATAAGAAGCTTAAAAATAGTATCAAAGTCAAAACATGAGCTCCGTCATCAATGGCGTTTTTCATTTTTTACCTTTGTAAGGTACGTCAAGGTTATAGCTTTTTGTAAGTGGGATAATTATTTTGAATAATTGAAATATGCAAAGGAGAAATTTAACACGCCAGGAGCTAATAGCTACCTTAAATCTTCCTCCCTTATTTAAGTATCCAGAAAGTGCAACTATAACCCAACTTCGAACATTGTTCCAGAAAACAATTATGATATAGATGAACATTGTATGATCGATTGGAATGCAGCAATAATATATTACAATGCTTCAAGTAACGTGCAAGTTTCTGATCAGCCAGCTTTAGTTGAGCTCGCTATACTACTCCTGTAGAGTCAATATTTCACTGCTTTAGATTTAAAAAATGAATTCCATCAAGTAGAAATGCATGAAGATTCTGTAAAATATACTTCATTTGTAGTACCAAGAGGGCAGTATAAATACACGAGCATGCAGTTTGGTCTAAAAAATGCACCGGCATTTTTTAAGCGTTTTCATTACAATATTTTGATGAACTTCATTTCATCCGATAAAATAGTAGTATACATGGATATTACAACTGCTACTTTAGATTTTACATCTCATTTAAAAACCGTTCACGAAGTTTTCTTAAAGTTATATTCAAGGGGACTTGAGTTAAAGTTGATTTAAAGTAATTTGAGCAATAAAAAATTTTTCAAAGCCTCAGAATCTCAAGAAATAAAAACAGTACATTGGGACTAGAGTTTTTCTTTTCCCCGACTTTTTCATTTCCCGGGAAAGCGGGATTGATTTTTCAATTTCCCGGGAATTGCCGCTAAATACAAAACGATACAAAATAGCATTTCACTTAATTTATTTGAACAAAAACAAATACCAATTCACGAGATCTATTAAATAAGCTTATGAATGCATTAAACGTTAGTAAGAAAATTATAAAATTTTAGGTCCTTAGCCGTGCCGTATGCTTTTTAATTTAAATTAAAAAATTTTATTTTTAATTGTATAACTTCTAATTAGTAGCCACCCGAAGTAAAAAAATTTACTAATTTCATACTTTTTTATAATTTCTCTAGCTTCTTAAGTAGAAAAGATATTGCAATGATTTATGCCTTATATCATAAGACACTAATGAGCATTTCAAACTGGTAAGCAAAACTCTATTGAATTAATTAAAGGGCCCCATACACCACACCAGTATGCACCCGCAATCACGTGTTGGCGCCAGTAGTTGGGTCGTCTATGGGTATTTGGTGTGATTGTACGATTTGTGTAGCGATGTCAAACAGAGTTTGATATTTTGCTGATGGTACCAGTTTGTGGTATTGTGTATGGTGAATTTAGCTCAGTTGAGAGGAGTTGTCAAAGAGTAAACATCGGGATAAAACACATTTGTTTGAATAAATTACTCATAAATTAAGAAAAAACGAACAAAATATATACTGTAAAGTCTTTCTGAAATAAAACAAGTCATATCAAAAAAAATTTTTAATAAAAAGACATGAATTTTACTTAATTTCTATTTTTAAAACAATATCAGTAATGAATGCGGTGCGCACTAGGTACAACAACTCATCAGTACAGAATTTTTAAGAAAATGTATATTGCACCAGTATGCTTGTATGGTATGTGTTTCGAGCACGATTCAACATCACTTGTTTGTGCCAATATACGGGAGTAATGTAAGCCTTGCTTAAGTGGCGGAAAAGTGACCACCTACAAATTACATTTTTTTCGTTTGTATCGATTTTTAATTGAACCCTATGTGAACCCGTTGTTTTTTTTTCAAAAATTAATAATTTTGGAAAAATTCAAAATTTTGAGCTTCAAAAAACTCATGTGTGGCTTAAAATAACAATCTGATATTTTCAGAAAATATAGACCAGTACTTCTTTATTATGCCCACTTTCGCTATGTCCACTTAGTGACAATCTGTTATTTTCATTTCTTCACGAAATATGATTTTTGAGTGCTGCTCTTAGAAAAATATTAAAATAAAAATGGAGACAGATAAAATGTGCTCAAAAATACATATTTTTCTTTTATTTACATATTTTTCTAAATAAAAGCAGCACTAAAAATGTGTGCTTACAAAGAAAAGTTACAATAATAATATTTAAAAAATCCCGGGAATTCCCGCACAATTTCCCCGGGATTTATTTCCCGAAAAATGTGCGGGCTCCCAGGAATTTTTTCCCGGGAAATCCCGAATGAAAAACACTAATTGGGACTCAAATTGATTGTTAGGTTAAGGTTCGTAGCGTTTAATTCAGAAAGAATTGGGCATGATTTATATTCCAAGGAACAAGGGAAAAAATTAACATCAACTTAATTTTTCAACGTACACAGCAGAACAGAGTAGCGCTACTGCTGTTAATTCTAAGAGTGAAACAGAGTTATATAAAGATGCCACCAAATTAGCATTTTGCTTTAGCAAAATAAGGATGATGGCAAGTTTCATCCAATTGCATATTTTTCGAAAATTGCACCGGGGAGTGAATCTCTAATACAGAGTTTTGAATTAGAGATATTGGCGATTGTGTATGCCTTAGAGAGACTTAGAACCCATCTTGATGGTATTAAATTTGTTATTGTTGACTGTAATGCTTTAACATAAGCAATACAGAAAAACCAAGTTAATTTAAGAATAGCCAAATGGGTATTTGCATTTTAAATCTATAATTATGAATTTCCATGCCCCATGTAGATGCATTAAGTCGTTGGTGTGTAATCGATTCTGACGAAATTTATAGAACTAATTTGAATATCCAAATTTCGCAGAACAGGGATCATAAAATTAGGCAAGTGAGAATTGAACTAGAAAATTGTAATGATAATCATTTTGACTTGATAGACGGGATTATTTTTAGAAAGGCCCGTCCGATTTTCGAAAAAATATGGGATTAACCTGCAAGCAAAGGAAGGGGGAACTTCATTAACAGCGCGATAAATCAACCGCCATCTTTTGATAAGAAAGATTGGTACCAATGGAAAGGTAATTTTCTATAGATATCAAATATATCAAATTCCGAATACATTTATTGAAAAACACAAAAATAAAAATTATTTTTTGGTTTTTTAGTATATATGAAAACTATTACTATTTATTGTTACTCCCCTGTGGAAAACTTCTATACCAATTGTCGTCAAAGTAATTGTCCTTTCACTGGTGGAAATGGGGGTGAAAATGGCGATATAATGCGCATAATTTTTGGAGCATGGCATAAACTGAATATATTAAAAGCTAGATATACAAAGTTCTAAACGGGTTTTCTTGCCACGTGCAAAAAATTGGACATTAGGAGCGAAGTATTCGAGATGACATAAGTGGCGCCTAGAATTCGATGTCGGGTTAAAAAGCCACCAGAAACAAATATTAAGCCAGAGTCAAGCCATAAACATCGATGTGCAATATGATGAAATCGGACTTCAATAGTGGTGCTATAGATACATAAAAAAATTAAAAGTGCAGTATTTTAAGGCGTGGCAAATTTTTTTTTAATTTTTTTAGAAACATCATTGATATCTCTTTCATTCTAGGAGGGGATTGCTGCAATTTTTTTCTACCTATAATACTACCAATATTGGAAGATATATAATATGTATAAAGTGCAAAACTTAGATAAAATGCAATATCGCAAAAAATCGCAAAACGTTAAATTTGGATGCAAATATAGACATTATGCTCTTTATTGTGTGTATAATAAATATGGGGAATAATGGTGATATCTATAACTATAAGGCTTGTGAAATACTAAAATGTAGAAAATATAGTCTACAATTATACTTTTCATATAAACATGAATCTATCTGACCATGAATGGACCATAATTTTAAAAATATTTTTACACAGATTCATTCTCTAAAAATCATACCAATACTAGTGAAAACAATATAAATTTTTTTTAATGAGAAACGTAATTTTTTCATGTCAAACATTTATATTAAAAAAAAACATTTTAACACTTTAAAAATGAAATGTTTTACTTGACTGTGGAAAGAAAGAAATTTAGAAAAAAGTTTATAACAAAATTTATATAAAAAGTGTTCTCTTGCAAATGACATAATTTTATTTTTAAATTCCATTTTTAATTTTTGTTTTATCGCGTGAACACCCCATATGCATTGGCCGGCTTTTTTCAACTTTAAGTGTAGTTATAAGAAGTAATTGTATAAACTAAACAAATGTAAAAACAGCAGCATATGTAATGAACAGTGTTGTCAACATTTGTTTTTCATTAATTCTCAATTACCTCTTACAGCTACATTTAGATTTGTAAAAAAAAGCCGGTCAATCTAGAAAATGGTAGAATAAAAAAACATAGTTGATTATGAATCTTATCTTTACACTTTGATCCTATTGTTAAGGCTCCATGAAAAATCGCCCAAAGCCAAATCGCCCAAAAATAAAAATGAAAAATCGCCCAAAATTTTTCCATACAAATTTTGGGTGATTTTTCATATGAAAAATCGACCAAAAATTTTGGCCGATTTTGAATTTTTTTTTTGATTTTTCATTTTGAAATTTTGGGCGATTTTTCATATTAAGAATGTTTCCTTGAAAAATCGCCCAAAGCTAAATCGCCCAAAAATAAAAATGAAAAATCGCCCAAAAATTATTCCATACAAATTTTAAGTTATTTTTGATATTAAAAATCGCACAAAATTTTACACCCAAAAATTCTTGTAATCAACAAAATCGAATATTGAATTTAAAATATTATATTATATTAAATAATTGAAAGTTTCTCCAATGTGTTCCATCTCCATCATTATTTGGCTTCTATAGCCGTGTAGCCGGCTTTCGGCCGGGCGGAAGGATTTTAAGATTCATAGTATATCAAATCTCGGCTTCGCTTACGACAATTTTTTAGATTACTTGCCTTTGGAATATTTAATTTGAAACGCGCTTTTGGCCGGCGGAAAGTCTTTAGACTCTATGTGATATGTAAAAATTTGAGCTGCGGTTTCCTTGACGTCTTAAATTTCCGGCCTTCGATAAATGATCATTACTGTATTATATGTTTATAAATTTTTGTTGTATCTATAATAATTATCTAAATTACCCTTGGAGAGCCATACTATAATTTTCGGCGGATGGATAATATTGCCTTTTATTCATACTTTTATTGCATTTCAGTAAGAAACGAAGACTATTTATGTTTTTCTGTAAGTTTTCTTTTTTTTCAATATAAAAATTAAATTTAGTTATTCTGTTTTTTTGACCTTCGTTTATTAATTTTAGTATCTAGTTTTCAAGCAAAAGGCCTCTTTTTTATATAAAAATCAATTAACAGTAACAATTGTATTTTTATTTCAATATTTCGCTACTGCTTTGTGTAGCATCGTCAGGAAATATTAATGTTGAAATTGAATTGTTACTGTTAATTGATTTTTATATAAAAAAGAGGCCTTTTGCTTGAAAACTAGATACTAAAATTAAAAATTAAATTACTATAATTTAAAATTTTTTTTTGGTGTTTCTTAATTTTGGGCGATATTTTATTTTTTTGGGCGATTTTTAATTTTTTTTTGGTGATTTTTCATTTTTTAAATTTTGGGTAATTTTTCATATTTTTTTGGGTGATTTTTCATTTTGAAATTTTGGGCGATTTTTCATTTACATTTTTGGGCGATTTGGTTTTGGGCGATTTTTCATGGAGCCTTTTTCTAAACTTCATATTCATATGAATTGAAGGTTAATATAATAATTGAGTTATAAATTTTAGTCGAACTGTATGGTTTTTTATCCAAAGTTACTTAATTGGTTTGGCTTAGGTTCGTCTTAATTTAATCTTTCGATTAAATAATTTTTTATTTTAGAAAGAAATTCTAAATCATGTAAATATTGAACATTCAAAGAAAAAATTGGCTGTACGGAAGGTTGAACTGGCTACACACGTTTGGAAACCACCACAGTCTACTCATCAGAGCTCTGTTCCCCTAGACCATAATCAATTTGAATATACATATTTTAATAAAACTTTCATATTTTACTGAATAGTAGTAAAATATTAATTTGGGAAAAATCACGTTACAAAATTAATATCAATTGTAAAAGTGGTATGTTTTTCAGCTCAGAAAGAATATTTGCATACATATTTTTACAATTTATTAATTTGTTGTTAAACTATCGAAGAAGTAAATACAACTTTTAAGGATTTTCCTTGTAAAGTAGTGCTGTCTTGATTTATTGCTCTTACTTAATTAATTAAGTATATATTAAAAAAGAACATAAAATTTTCATACATATAAAAACACAAAGATGAAGAAATGTTTCATTTCTTAGCACTTGCTTGAAAAACATTAAATCAAATTTAACTTCAAACTGGAAGTTTAATGAAAGCTTTAAAAATCTAACTAACTCGCTTACTTAACTTATTTATTGTTTTTTAATATGCAGTATACGATGACAGCCTTTGTGCGCTTGTGTGTTTTTTATCTCTAAAATTTTATAAGATTAGCTTTTTATACAATTTGTCACGCTATTTAATGCTTAGTAACCGGAAACAGATATTACTTTTCTTATTGCAGCCCAAAAGTATGCTTTAATATATATAGTTTTTGCTTCTTTCTTTTATTATTATATTTTTAATCATTGTGTCTGGCCAGAATGTTTTACTTGTGAATCAATGCCATATATTCTTGTACATAGTTACTATTTTTATAAAAAAAAACATATGTACATATAAAAAAATATATTAAACTTTCTTTGTCACAATTGGAAATGGTGTACATTGTTGGCGAATACAGATTTAATTAAAAAACACTATCTTTTATAAGCATTTTTGTTTTAGTTTTTTATGTTTTTCTTTTCTTCCTTTCATTGTTGCTTTAGTATTTAAACAAATATTGATAAATATTGACAATATTTCTTCGTTTTGTTTTTGCTTTTATAAAAGTTTGAAATGCTTAAGATTATATCACTTTCTGTTGTTGTACATTTTTACCAATATTTTTTATGTTTATGTGTGTTTTTTATATACATTTTCTATGGTAAGCGATTTTGTTTATACGGATATAAATATATAGTTATTTAATATATTAGCTAAAACAGTTTTATCATTGACAATGTTGTCTCTGGTTGTATCGTTTGTTTCGTTTATGAACGTAAGCGTTATTTTTTACGTTGACGTTGTCATGTTTTCCCTATAAAGCCACTGACACATATTTTAGTTATTCACCAAGAACAACCATTAACAATCAAAAACTTGAACACTTACAATTGTATGAAAATATATGTCGTTTGTTGCAAATATTCATACATATTGATGCATGTACTATGTTTTGAGTTTACTTCTAAAATGAATTCTCCTGTTTCCAAAATTGTACATTCGAAACTCATTTTATTTAATATGTGTATGTTGTAGCGTAAGCAAAATGTGTGAGTTAGTGTTATTAATAAGTGTACATGTGTGTGTGTGTGTTTGTATGCGTGAATGTGGGTTTCGTACACTACGCATTTGTGTACAGCGCATTGAGAGGAGTTTTATACGAAAAAAGTAACTTTATGTGCTAGTATTTTTTTCATTTCATATCATGTTCTTTTGTTTTCTTGTTAACTGCTTTTTGAAGCTCTACCAAATGGTTCAACCATCCTGCGAGAAAAATTATAAAAATGTACAAGAGTACGTAACTGTAAGTATGGAGTGTTAGTATGCATGCATTTGGACTTAAACTGCAGGGATGGATATTTCCTGAATTTTTTAACATTACAAATATATCGTACAAGCCGTAATATTAAAGATATGTACTTGTGTTAGGTCTATTTTTTTTTTTATAAAATAAATGGAAATATTTAATACATTTTTATCATGTGTCTAGAGTTCAAGGATTTTGCTTTTATTTCTTATTACACTATGCGACAAATAAAGACTTTTGGAAAAACAAAAGAACTGGACAGTACAGGTTCGATTGTCCTATAATGGGGTAGTAACACCCTATACTCAGTTTGGCGAATTTGGTGGCCAATTTTTTTTATGGACCTCCAAAATTTCTGAAAATCAGTGGGGCCTCAAAAAACGGTGTCATCAGTATTTAGCCAACAGCTAATTCAAACTTTATAATACCGCTTATATATATATGGCAATAATGTAGCTAAGAGTCTGTTTAACAGATTTTTGTAACATTTCATGCCAAAACATTTTTTTTCGTGAACATTTTGTTGACAAAATAAGAGAAAAAAATTGTTTTTTTGAACTTTTTTCAGAATAACTTACAGGGACTTGTAATTTTTAAGTAACAATATTTGGCAAACTTATAGTTACGGTAGAGCTGAACAACTTTTGTCAATATATCTATACAATCTGAACGTATCTAGACACTCTAATAGCTCACACAGGCCACTTTTTACCTTAAAAATTGTAGTTTTTCACTATTTTTTTATGCTAAAGAATATTTTTTTTGAAAATAGTATATTCTAGTGAATACTCTCTATTGAGTTTCACTAACATTTTGTGCCCAGAAAAATAATATGTTCCTGTACTTTTTTGAAAAAAAAATATTTTATTCACTTTTTTCAGTATAACTTAAAGGGACTCCAAATTTTTCATTACCATTATTTGGCAAAACAACAACAAACAATAAAACTTAGTAAATACTAAAATCAGCAACATAAGAAGTGGAACAATAACAAAGAAAGTAAAAAAATGCAATAAAAATATAGCCTAACTCGTAAAAAACGAAAACTTTCAAGGTAGAAATTAGTTTTTCTGAGCTGTTTAGGGTGCCCATATACATTCAAATTGTATTGACATGTTCACAAAAGTTGTTCAGCTTTACCGTAGCTACGACTTTGCCAAATACTGTTAATAAAAAATTACGAGTCCCTGTAAGATATTCTAGTGAAAAAAAAAATTTTTTTTCCTTAATTTTTCAAAAAAAAAGTGTACGAAAAAATAATTTTTTGGCATAAGATGGTAATAAGATCTGTTTAGCGAACTCTTAGCTACATTATTGCCATATAAAATTCACCAAGTTTGAATTTTCTGTTGGCCAAAAGCTGATGACACCTTTTTTTTTGAGGGCCCGCCAATTTTCCAAAACTTTGGAGGTCCGTAAAACGAAATTGGTCACCAAATTCGCCAAGATAAGTATAGGGTTTTACTACAATCGAATCTATACTGTCAAGTCCGTGTGTTTTGTGGACTGCTGCACTGTGTTATGTATTGAAAATTTTTAGTTAAAATATACAATAGTTTGGAAATATTAGAAGGCTTTTTTATAAGTTTATTAGTTGGAATCAGAAAATTCTCTAAAATACACTGGTTTGCTTGAATAAGAGCTTAAAATGGCTTTTCAAAAATATTTTTTTTTATAATTCGCCAAAAAATTTAAACGATATATCAGAAAGGTTCAGTTATGTTGAATATGATTAAGTTCATTATCCCAAATCTGCTGCAATATAGTCATAACTCAAAACACTTGATTTTTAAATTAATAATGCAGAATTAATCGTTATATCGTTCTTCATATTGTGCAAAAATTTCATAAAAAATCTTGCATACTTAATTCTTGAGAGAAGAATAAAAACTTATTTTACCATTAGCCTAAAAATATATAACAACCACCAAAGCAACAAAAAAAAAACTAAAATTTTTGTACCGAACTAGCGGGAAATAAAAAAGAAATTTCCGGCATCCCGGGAATTGAACAACGTAATATAATATTTACCAAAAATATTCAATTCCGAAATCCACTGATTTTTATATGTGCAAAATAAATCATTAAATTTTTCTTTATTTTAAGCTCAGCTTTGTTTTAAAAGCATTTTTACAAACAAAACAGTTTCTATAGATGTGAGACAAAACGATTCAAAGTAAATTATTAAAAAAAGAACAATATTTTTATCGAAATTTTATGAAAACTTCGTATTAAAAAACTATTTTTAGACCGAACAAAGAGAGAACATATAAATCATTAGTAAAATCACTGATGAGCTGAAATCAAAGTGGTGATATTTCTGATCATTCATCCATGTATAGGAAAAATGTTGCAGTCCTAGAATATTAAATTCAGTCTGATTAAAAAATCTGATGTATATTCTTTGATGTATTTTAACGTAAACTCCTCAAAATTAAAAAAAAATATGGATAACACTCAATACATTTTTTTAGATACAAATCGTAACTGATTGATGAAACGTTTTGCAACATAATACTATTTAACAAAGTTCACAAAAGTTTTAAATATTTATAATTGCAAACCTACACTATTATTTTAGTGTGTATGCTAATGCAATTTTAATAGTTAAACTGAGTAATGAAGCGTAATAGAAAAGAGAAACGCTCAATACATAAGAATACGGACAACAACAATTTAAAAAATATATATTATAAATTCAAATATTTTTCAAAAATTGTGTGTGTAAAATAAGAGAAGAAAATGTAAATGTACTAAGACCGTTGTGATTGTAATCTCGTTTTTGAAAAAGTGCATAGTTTCTTAATGTAAAAAATCAAGAGCATGCATTACGGACACCCCGTTTTGTATAACGAGAGAATAAACAGTCTTTTTGTTTTTCGTTCTTTACACATAATGGGCAGTCTTACACAAAAAAAACTTATGTACATTTATTTATAATCCATTAAATCATACTAACGGCCCTTTTCACAATGTATGATTAAAAGTTAACGTGGACTTTAACGGCAAATTTGACATACAAAACTTGTCGTTAAAGTCCAGGTTAACTCTTAATAGTACATTGTTAAATAGTTTTCATTTTTAAAATTTATCCGCTTATTTTATAAAATATTTTACAATACTTTCAACGGACACCAAAAAAAAAAGCATTTGAAATGAGAATCAGTCCTATATAATTTTAAAAATGCCAATAATATAATTTTTTTAATTATAGCATCACGAATTGTCAATTGTGAAAAAAAACAGCTCTTGCTATTGTGATAACTTTTATATTTTTGTAACCGTCAAGGCACTATAACAAAACCTATAAAACGAGACATGAATCTTTCGTATAGCTTAAATATTAATGAAGTTATATAAAAGTAGTTTGAAACAATTTTTGTAATTTTGCCTAAATTAATTGCATCATAATTTGGGAGCCACTGGCGATAAGCTAATTTTTTTATGAAATGTTAGTTGTACAAGACTGATTGATGCTAGTTGTACCATACTAAGTTTTGTTCGATTCGGAGGGGGTCGGGATCAATCACTGGCTGGTTTTATATGGACTAATGCCCGCAATTTCATCAAATAGATATCTCTCCGTGCATAATTAAATATTGTGTTAAAATATTTGATAATTTTAAGTTATAGGCAAGGATTGTAAACAAATTTTAATTTACCGCCTGGTTTAAGATATGTAATAGATAATTTACGCCTTACATTACATTTATATGATGAAATATTTCATGAAATTTTCTTTATGATACTTTTTTTATTTGCTTTTACAAGCGCGGAAAAGCAAATTTGGCAAAGAAAGTTGACAAAAACCAACTGAAATTTTATTTTCTACCATTTTTTCTCCATTCTATTGGCAAATAAAGAAAGTTTCATACCACAAATTTCATGAAATATCATCATGTAAATTTAGTCTTAGATATCTAAACGGTCCGCCAGATAACTTTTTTTTTTTGAAAATGCTATAAAAAAAACTACGAATATTTTCTCAAATTTCTTTTTTTATTTGAAAGTACAATCCTTCCGGTTAATAATGAAAAATAATTTCATTCAAATGGCTGCCTCGGCTGGCCATGCAGTAGCCTACACGATCGGTCCAATTTTTAAGCACATTATCGATTGTGTGCAGCTGTATTTCACCAATGGCTTCACGAATATTGTCCTTTAAAGCGTCAATTGTCTCTGGCTTGTCGGCGTAACACTTATCTTTGACGGCACCCTACAAATAATAGTCCAACGGTGTCAAATCGCAGCTCCGAGGTGGCCAAACGACATCAGCTCTGCGGCTGATAATGCGATCTTCAAAAACAGGGCGCAAAACATCGAGTGTAGCTTCGGCTGTGTGGCACGTAGCGTCGTCCTGTTGAAACCAAATGTTGCCAATATCCTCCTCTTCAATTTTTGTGAACGAAAATTCGCTCAACATGGCCCGATAACGATCGCCATTGACTGTATCGGCCACTCCTTGCTCATTTTCGAAGAAAAATGGCCCAACTTTGCCTCTGGACCAAAATCCGCACCAAACAGTGACTCGTTTTGGGTGCGTCGGCTTTTCAATGTATGCGTGCTGGTTTTCTGTGCCCCAAATGCGACAATTTTGCTTGTTTACATACCCGCCAAGATCAAAACGAGCTTCATCTGAAAAGATGATTTTTTTTGGCCAAATCGGCATCTTCTGTAAGTCGATCGCAGGCCCACTTAGCGAAGCTAAAACGCATTGGATGGTCAGTTGGCCGTTGAGCGGAAGGATAAAACTAATTATCTGTCAAATCAAACATGAGCAAAGTGTTACCATTCACGAAATGCACTAGTTGAAAAAAAACGTTAGATGGCGGACCCTTTATTAGTTGAAATTATGGACATAAGTCATTAAGTTGTTAATAAATTGAAAACTTTAAACTCATTTTCTGTAAAACAAGTTTTTTGAATTATGACTCAGTTGCAGCAAAGGCATTTTCATGAAATTTCGGCCGAATAATCAGTTATAACGACTTGGATCATTTTTGGATTAATATGTCGATGGAGAGTGGTGTGAAATAAAAAGGTGGTACTAAATCCCTTAAATCTATGCTACTTATCATTAATCAATTTAATAAAACAAATCTTGTGTAAAAACAAATCTCGTTACTTATTGCTTTTGAAAATGGTAACTAACTTCAATGATTTGTTTTGTGAACAGCGAAGATAAGACATTCTAAAAGAGTTAGTGTAACTATTATACTTTTAAAGTACAGTAGAGTCCCGATAATTCGTCATCGCAAGGGAACAGTAATTTTTTATGAGCTACATGGGTTCTCCATTTAACGAAATATAAAAATTGACTTAGCAAGACTCCGAAGTTGTCCAAGTAATAGCAAGTAAAAAATTAACATAATTAGTCTTCATCAAAATGATGGCGAACGTAGCGCTTTGTAAATGAAAATGTTTAGTTTTTCCAATTTCGCTGCAGTTTTCGAATTATTGTGGGTCAAAGTTCGATTTTTTTGAAAAATTTAGTAAAATATCCCATGTTTAAAATAACATAACTTTACAACCGATGATTCAATTTGAACAAATAAGCTATATACTAAAAGCTTAAGTCCTGGAGTTTCAAAAACTAATGAAAAAATGCAAAAATATAATATATTTGAATTTATTTAAAAAACCTCATCTTTCATAATTTCCTCATAATTCTTCTGCTTGTAGGCCATAGTATTGTGTATAACATATCCAAAATTTAGACTGGGAACTCCATGGGATAAAAAAATAAACATACTTTACTAAGAGGCTGTCATATTAGTTTCTAAGAAAATTGTATTTAAAATTTAAACAGACTTACAAATTCCATACAACACACAAGCGCACCCGCACAAATTAAAATTTTACTGTTGAATGAAATTGTTATCTTTTATCAATTCACTTCTTTCCCTTAATTATGAATAAAATAGACATTGTCCATAGATTTGAATGATTTATGACTTATTTTGTCCGCAACACATCTGTCCTTAAGAATGTTATTTAAAAATTTTAGTTATTGCAGTTTTAAATTTGTTTACAACTTTTCGAAGAGGTTCTTTTTTCATAAAAACTAATTTGTGAATAACTAAGGAACCTTTGATTTGGTTACCTGATTGTATTAAGATACTTTGAAGGTAATTTTATCATGCATCAGTTGCTGTTTTGTTGGTCGAAAGCGGAAATATTATGCTCGAGTTAAGGTGAAATATAATGGTATACGTAGTGGAAATATAAGATATGACCGTAAAAATCTGTAAGTAAGAGGAGCTACTTTTATGTTTTTTTTAGATGCATGCCCTTTCAACAGATTTTTTATTAAAAAAAACTAAATGTGAGGTTTTTGAGATATATGCAATTTTATTTTGTTTTTGAATTTTTGCAATACTTCTGTAAGAAACCTGTGTATTTTAGTTATTCGTTTTTGAAACCTTTGTAAATTAAGCTTTTCATACATATTTTATTTGTTGAAATTGCATCATCGGTTAAAAAGCTATATTAATTTCAATATGAGTTATTTTATAAAATTTTTTAAAAAACTCGAACTTTGACCCACGATAATTCGAAAACTACAGCGAAATTTAAAAAAAACTAAAAACGACACATATTACGCAGGTATGTGGAATATTGGTCTACAAAGTCTTATTTACATCCGTTGACATGCATGCGACAACCGATTCGAAAATTTTTGGAATTAGTCTGTCATAGAAAATTTAAACCTTCCAAAAATAAAAATTTGTAAAGCAGTGTTATTAAAAAAAACGATTTAGTGGTATTGTGAGTATTAGAAAATCATAACCGAATTGAAAATTTAAGAAAATAAAGTTTTTTGCGCCCACTCCAGAAAAAAATTCTAGCTCCGCCAATGATTGTTACCGGAAGTCAGTGCGTGTGCAAAGTTTCATAAGTATCGCTTTAGTATAAGTAGCTGAAAAATATTATTTATTTAAAATGGACGTGGTAATGCTAACTGTTTTCATCATAATTTTTTACTGTGACGGTACACAGTAGTTGGAATTGGAAAAAGGGTAAATCTGTATCTTTGAAACTTGCGATCCGATTACAAAACGATGCATCAACAAATCATAGAGAAGGACCTGAGCTTTAAGAATGATGAAATGTTGAAACACACGTTGAGTTATAGGGTGTCAAAGTTGACTAACTCAGGCATGAAAAACATTGTCGGCCATTAATTTTACAAATATCCAGCCTGTTTACAGAATCGGACACGGAATTGGATTGGAAACGGAATTCGAATCCAATTCCAATTGTGAATGGGTTCATGAAAGCGTGAAAATCAGAATATCGTTTACAAAGTTGTATATTTATTTATTAGAGGATGGGAAAAATAATAAGAGGCTCATGAACTCCAATTCGTGGACAATGAATTCCACTTCTTAACGAAAATTTCTCAAATTTAAGCACAAACGGTTTTCATGAACGGAACCAACCGGTTTTGTAGAGAAAGTGATGACAAACCAACCCGTATTGGATTCTATGAACAGGCAGATTATCCAATTTCCATTAATTTAAGCTCGGTGTAAAGTTTATAAACAGATAAAGGCAATATATCTTAAGAAATTTATTATTTGCCATATTGTCATAATAATATTTTAAGTACAATTTATTTGCTGGTGTCAAAGCATTGTCTATATGAATTTAATTGGTGCTTTTCCAAATTGTCAGTAGACTTCACACACAATCTTGAACAGTTATAAACTCTTTATCTTATGTATAGATTTGCAAAACCCATTTGAGAATTTACAAATATGTAACTGATTTTTAAAAAATTAGCATAGTAGGCTTTGAAAATTATTCAAAGCCCAGCAAATAATTTGTATTCGATATGAATCTATTTTATTTTTCTATAATTTTATAAAATGGATTTCTAATTGTATAAAGGTGCAGAAAAATAAAATAGATTCATATCGAATACAAATTATTTGCTGGGTTTTGTATACTTTTCAAAGCCTACTATGCTTATTTTTGAAAACCATTTGCATATTTGTAAATTCTCAAATAGTTTTTGAAAGTCTGTAGGCAGCCATGTATACCAACCTATACATAAGATAAAAGGTTTGTAACTGTTTGGTTTATTTCATTTAGATATCCTTAATATTTGTAGAGATATTTGGCTTTGCATTTTAACATTTTGGGTTTTGGACTCGACTTTGTTTTCTATTTCGCCAATATCTGCGGTAGTAGCATAGCCAAAATTAAAAAAAAAATGTTATGACTTTTAAAACAATACCTGATAACATGTAGAAAAAATTTTTTTTGTTACATATCTAAATTCATGTAGTCGTGAAAATCAATCAAAGTCACGACTTTATAAGAGTGAAAAATAGCTACATTAAGACAAAAATAGAGCTTAACATTCGACGTGTTTCTCAAAACTTTTGTTAAACTAAACATTATTATTTTCAATATTTCAAAAGAATAGACTGCAAAAATGACAGCAGTTAAAATTTTAAGTCGAATAAGGCATGCACGCTACATCCAGTATTGGACGAAATTGGTAAATTTCGCCCATAGGGTTGTTCAAATTTCTCTTCAAAATATATTAGAAATATTTAATATAATTAATCTGAGTTTTCTAAAAATAGCCAAGTTTTCAGAAGCATTTTATTCGCCTGCATGAAAACTGTACTAATTTTTATTTCTTTGCTATTTATTAAAAACATTGTTATCCTCTTATGTTTAAAAAATTTTAACGATATGTTAGACGGTTATTTTTTTTAGTATAGGGCGTATTAGTAATACGAGTGATACCATCATATTACTCATGCGTAATCTTTAGCCCCAAAAGTATTGGATACTCCAATTTTCTTTATATATGTTTTTTAAATTAAAAATTCATAAAAACTTACCGTTTAATATATCGTTAACATTTTTTAAACATAAACGGTTTGCTATTAAAAATTAAAAAGTGAATATAAATATATCTAATATAGTTTGTAATGAAATTCGAAAGACTCATTGCGCTTTTTTCTTAAGCGATTAGTTTAAACTTTTGTAGAAAAATTCAACATTTTCATACAATGCTGGATGTAGCGTGTATCCTTTAATCGACATAAAATTTCAAATGCAGTAATTTTTGAAGTCTATTCTTTTGAAATATTAAAAATACAAAATTTTTGTGTTAAAAAATTATTGGAAAAATGTCGAACTCTGATTTCAAAGTCTTGACTTTGATTCCTTTTAACAACTATATGAATCGGGATAACTAAAAAATTTTTTCTCCATGTTATTAAGAATTGTGTTAAAAATAGAAAGGAGAAAAGGGACCTAGTGTATCGAAATACGGGTTTGGACTTAAGAGTGTATTCTGGTACCTAAAAGGGTGTAGAATAAGATGAAATGAGTTTTTCTCAAAACTTCATTTTCACACACTAGGTCCCTTTTCTCGGAGAAGGTCACATATGATAATAAAAAAAATACGGTCATTGACGACTGCCAGCAGAAGTGAAAACTTTAAATTACGAAATCTCTGTTTTTAAAATTTTCATTCTGGTTTTCATATACATACTACTAGTTGTTAGCCGCAACTTTGTCCGCGTAGGGTAAGTAATAGTTTTCATATTAGGAGTACCCTTTTCAACTGTCCTAATCAGCCAACCTTATCCTTGTCTACGCACATTATTTTCAAAGTAAAATGCACCAAATTTGAGAACTATCATTATTGCAGCACTCCAGACATAGGATAACAAAAAATAGTATACATTATTTATGGAGAGTAGCTTATTTCTCTCCTATCCCGCCACTCTACTAATTGACTACGCACATTATTATCAAAGTAACACACACCAAATTTGAGGATTGTAACTATTGCAGCTCTTCAGATATAGGATAACTTAACGTTTTTGTATGATTGGTACCATTCTTCTCTCCGCTTCTTTTTCTACAGTTTTCTGCTTGGATATGCACATTATTTTGAAAGTAACCAAATTTGAGGACTCTAACCATTGCACCTCTCTAGATATAATGATAAGTAAAATTGTTTTGTATGAGGAGTACCCTTATTCCCTTTCATATACCACCAGATTTCTGCTTGATTACGCACATTATTTTCAAAGTACATACACTAAATTTGGGGACTCTCAATATTGCAGGTCTCCACTTATAGGATAACTAAAAAATTTTTGTATGAGGGGTACCCTTCTGCCCGCTTCTATCGAACCAGTTTTCTGCCCATATAAGCACATTATTTTCAAAGTTGATTACTGCAAATTTGAGGACTGTAAATACTGCAGCTCTCTAGATATAAAATATTTTTTGTGTGAGGAGTACCCTTCTGCCCGCTCCTAGCCCTTAATTTTTCTGCTTGACGACGCACATTACTTTGAAAGTAACCTACGCCAAATTTTAGGATTCTAATTATTACAGTTATCTAGATATGGGGCAACTAAGTTTTTTTTAGCATGACGGTGATGCCAAAATGAAACATTTGCCTAACGTGCTATAGAAGTTTTCACTTCAAAAATTTCTTTATCTGTTTATAATCTTTTCATCTAGTTTAATTTTACTAAAATCGGTTAAGGTTTGTCATGCCCGAAGTAGTTAACTTTGACACTCTGTAGCTCAACGAGTGTTACAGCAGAGTGGTCCAAGTTTCGACATTTTTAAATCTCAGGTCCTTTTCTATGATTTTTACATACATCGTTTTATAAAATGATCTCAAGTTTCAAAGATACAGATTTATTACCCTTCCTTTGTCAATTGGAGCCACTGTGAGTTGTCTCAATATGTAAAAAGTTTGACAAGAATCGGCTAAATATAAGTAAATAAAAAAAAAATTACTTTGTGTGGGTTTGGCCCTGCCCACTCTTTTAATTATAATGTTATATTGTCACAAAAATCCAATGTGTATGCAAAGTCTCATAAGATTGGGTACAGTGGAACTAATAGAAAAACCTGTCGCTAGATTTGCCATTAACAAGCGAACTGACATTTGCAAGTTAAATAAAATATTTTCAATAGCAAATTAGTTCGGAATAATACCATTTTTGATTTTTATACAAATTCTTCACCGAACAAACACATAGAAATTCAGTCCAATCTTTGCATTTCAAAATTTTTAAAAATTGTTTAACAAATAAAGCGAAATTTTTAAAGAATTTGAAATTTTTTTTATCTCTCCCTTTAAATTTCACACAATTCGAATTTTCAATCGAACTCAATTTTGCTTTCGATGCGGTATAGCAGTTTGTAAAACTTATTGAAAATATAATTTTTTATAAATTTTTTGTTTGTTTTTTTACAAATACCATTTGTAAATTATTTTATTTTAATTTCATAGTCATGTTAATTAATAATTAAAACAATTTTTTCTTTTATAAATTTTTAAACAAACAATAATTATTTATCGTGTCAGGTGATAAATATGTAATATTGTGAATAATCCAATAAAGTGGAATTCACAATAGCGTTATTTTGATCGAATGTGCGCCATAACACCAAATAAAAATTCGTTCGATCAATTAATTCGATCACAATCGTAAATCGATTGCTGCTCATAATAAGCACCTTAAATTTTATTGCTTATTTACATTTGAGCTGTTGAGTATTAACTCAATACCGATCTTTTTTTTTTTGTACTCGATACTCAAAAGAAGTTGAGGAACTTTCAGAGTCTTGTTTTCCAGCAAAATATATTGTAAAGTATGAATGAAACTGATCAAGAAATTTTAAATACAAAAAATTACTGAATTACAAATATAACTTTTATTTAATTAAAACCTCGTTAATAATAATAAAAATCTATGGGTACATTCGTAAATTCAGTAATTGTGCTGTAGTCAAATTCCTGCGTCAGAAAACCATCATTTTCCAATACTTTTCTGCGTCAAAAGTTTCTTTATGCAAACAATTGACAGTGTTGCTGCAGAGTGCTGCAACTACGGCTGCACTTTTATTACTGTTGCAATAGTTTGCCTACAAGTTGCACACATTTGATGCATTTACAAATTCACCATATATTAATAGCTATAATTTTCACAAATAAGATTGCATTTCGTTAATTTTTATTTAATATTTAAAATTTCATTCATAAATTCAAGAAAACCATTAAAGTATTGATGAAGCAGAGTAGGAAAATTTTGTAGAGTCTACAATTTTTTATACCCTGGCCTTTACACGCCTCCTATGAAACAAAAATTCAACATATCCATTATCATCATACCGCAAGTATTCTAATAATTTATATCAAAGTCCATCCAGAGCTATTTATTTGAACAAATACAGCTGACCATCCCTGTTATAATCATTAACTCTATGTTGCGTGTTTGTCATTATGTATGTATTTTGATAGATATGTGTATGTATGTATATATATATATATATATATATATATATATATATATATATATATATATATATATATATATATATATATATATATATATATATATATATATATATATATATATATATATATATATATATATATATATATATATATATATATATATATATATATATATATATATATATATATATATATATATATATATATAGCGTCACAGAAAATGCAAAAAGGCCTATCTAACATTTTAAAAGTTTAACAGGAAAGGCATAAAACTTGTGTACATTAAAAAATATATTGAAATTTTGTACAAAGCTTTACAATAATTATATAAATTTTTCGGTCCTTTTTACTTGTATTGTAAGATTTTGCACTAATTCTCAATATAGTTTTCATTAAAACAAGTTTTATGCTTCTCCTGTAAAACTTTTAAAATATTAGATAGGGCATTTTGCATTTTCTGTGACGATATGTGTTTATGTATGTGGGTTGATATGATTGAAGTTAATAAGAATTTTTGTCAACGTTTTCAAAATCGGAAAAAGTTTTCTCCTTTTTTCATTCCTTTTTTGCCACGATACATCAATCGATATATGCCGCTTGTAAAAATTGTCTCTTTATTTCTTTCTTAATTTTAATAGAAAGCTTTTCTTTTTAATGAATAAGTTTATTTTTCGTTTACAAAAAATCTTCTTGTTTTCTATTATTAAAGACAAACTAATTTTTCTTATTAATAAATTTTTCATTAAATTTTTCTTTCATTTCAATCACTCCATTTTTCTGTATCTATAACAGCAAATACTTGCGTTTTTGCCGTTTCTTTTTTTCTACACAACACTTTTTCACTACCGTTATTTTAACGAAAAGAAAAATTCCAGCATGTATATGTAATTTTTAACCCGATTTTTCTCTATATATATTTCATATATACCTTTTTCTGCTTAATTTTCGTACAATTCCGTATTATTTAAAATGCAGTTGTAATTTAAATATGTTAATAATTAATTTGGTGGGTTAATTTTGCATATATTTATTTTATCGTGCTATTTTACGTTAGAATTTTTTTGTAGCTATATTTTATTTTATTTATTTTTTGTAATTTCTTTGTAAATTGAGTTTAATATTTTATTAATTTTGTTACAACTTTAAGCACCAATTATTCCGACGTATACATCTTTTTTTCTTCGATTTCTATACTTGTTCTAAACTTCTTTGCAACAATATTTAATTTTCTTCTCTATCTATAACAGCGTATAAATAAAATTTTGTCTTCTTCTTCTTTTGCTGCTCATCTAATTTTATTACACCAAAAAAAGTAGTAGAAGAAAACTAGTTAGAAGAAAATTATGTGATTGTGTATGTTGTAGTTAGTTTGTATGTGGTTTCAACAATATTTCTTTTTCTGTTTTTTTAATTATCAACCCAATTGTGCGGCACTTTTAGCCAGCTTTTTATTTAACGCCGTTTTCCAACTAACTACCCTTATAGAACTGATTTGTTGGCCCCATGCTGGTCGCTTATTATACCTCGAATTTGTGTAAACCTTACAAATTTGTTTCATTTTTTTCATTTCCTTTCAAGAGTTAACTCACCACTATGTGTTTTATGCCTCTTTTTAACTCTTAAGCAATTTATTTGTTACATATTTGTAATCAATGAAAATACCGTTCTTTATTTAAGCGCCCGCGCTTTTAGGACTAAATAACCAAAGCGCTCAATCTACTAGATATAACTTCGGTTTTCTCTAATTGTATGGAAAGTTTGGGGTAGACTAGTAAAAGAAACAAAATTCCATTACTATTTGAGGCAGAAAAAATGTAAACAGAAAATTTTATATGAATGTCCAAATGACAAATGGAATGCTGGAAATGTCATCTCAAGAATTTGATATATAAAGTAAAGAGAATGACATTTATGCAGTATGTCAAAGAAAGACATTTTTAATTTTAGTAGTAGTAAGCACAGATGAAAATTATCGTACTAACGGAATACTACCAAATTTTACCGTTATATTTTTACCGTTATATTCAAAAATTTATTTAACGATTATAATAGGTTTTTATTAATTTACTATTTAGTAATATATAAATTTTTATTCCGAGCGAATGGTTGAGCAAAATGAAAAATGGTAAACATAATCTGAATTTTTTAAGAACTCTGTCGCCTTGAGCCACCTCTACACATTTTTCAATCTGTCTAAAAATTTAAACATAATAGTTTTTAAGCTATTCGTATATTTCTATTGGGTTAGAACGAGAATCGGAGCAATTTTCTATATATAGAGATACCCTAATGTATATATACAAGTATATAATATTTGAATTGGTTATTTTGCTGCCACTACTAGTCAGTTTTTGTTTATTATTATTATTAAACAAATTTATTTTAACAGCATTTTGCTCATTCTCATTAATAAAATTGTAATACCGGTATCATACCAGTATTCAAGTTTCGGTAGCGGTATATACCGATACCGATATAGTTAAAATACCGCTACCGCTACCGAAATAAAAGAAAAAATTAATACCACTACCGTTACCGTTATTCGTTTCGGTTGCCAACTTTGCTTATAAATAATTAAGCTGGAAAGAGTTAATTTCCAAGATCCTTACTGTTCCACCAATATTTTATGGAACATACATCAACAAAATTACACTGAAAGAATGATAATTTTTCGAATAGACAAAATATTATAAATAAAACAAAAGATTTTGTTAGTAATATTCTATTTGATAAAGTCTGTGACCAAATGTTTTTAAAAATTGCACGAAAAACAAAACCAAAGCTAAAAATATCGAATTTGATACTGTCGATATATTTGGAACAAAATATCGATATATCGAAATTAAAAATATTGACGATACACAGAAACAACTAAAATACGATTTCAATTACGAAAACTGCAGATTCAATTAATTATGCTGTTGAAGTTCCACCAACGACGAAAATTGTATATTCAATCACTGAAAATCAAATTTTCAATTACTCTACATTTTTAAAATTTTCTAGAAAATTTTGTTTTTGATAACATTCAATTACGAAATTAATTGAGAGTAGTTTTAATTTCTGATCAAGTGTATTAATTGAAAATTTCTTAGGAATAATTTTTTCTGTGTATATATCGATATATTTTTTAGAAAATATCGATATATAGATTAGGGATGTAACGAATACCGATACCGATATATCGGCGATATTTCAGATTTTCCGATACATCGGTATCGGCGATATTTTACTGTCGATACGACGATACTTTAACAAATTTTTTCAGAGTTTTTTTCTGCCAAATTATTTATTTTTTGTTAATTTTACCATGAATTAAACTCATTTCGTTATTTTTTAAATCTTATCAATATCAATTTTAAAAAATTAATAATATTTTATACTATTATTTTGTAAAAAAATTATTATTATTTTTTAATTTTACCATGAATTTAAATTCAATTCGTTGTTTTTTAAATCTTATTCCAGTAAAAAAAGACACTTCAAAGAAGTCATGAAAATGTAGAATTCGGGATCCGGAAGTATTGCAAATTTGGATAATTTCTAATTAGTTTTACATATCCTTGCCATTGCAAGAAGTTCTGTTTTTCGATTACCAATCACCGAATTGGAAGCGATGCTCGGACAAATTTCTTTTTCGGTGTTCTATAATGATTTTTCCTCAAGCAAAAGGATAAAAAATTACACATTTTCACAATTTTTTTAATGCGAGTATGGCGAGAATATTTTAAAATTATAAAGGAATTAAAATTTGTTTCTTGCTTTTCTACTAATTACACTATGCGACAAATAAAGACTTGGAAAAACACAAGAACTGGACAGTACAGGTTCGATTGTCCTACAATGGGGTAGTAAAACCCTTTACTCAGTTTGGTGAATTTAGTGACCAATTTTTTTTATGGACCTCCAAATTTTCTGAAAATCAGTGGGGCCTCAAAAACGGTGTCATCAGTATTTGGCCAACAGCTAATTCAAACTTTATAATACCGCTTAACTATATATGGCAATAATGTAGCTAAGAGTCTGTTTAACAGATTTTTTTTAACATTTCATGGCAAACATTTTTTTGTCAACTTTTTGTTGACAAAATTAAGGAAAAAAATGTTTTTTCACTTTTTTCAGAATAGCTTACAGGGACTTGTAATTTTTAACTAACAATATTTGGCAAACTTATAGTTACGGTAGAGCTGAACAACTTTTGTGAACATAGCAATACAATCTATACGTATCTAGGCACTCTAATAGCTCACACAGACCACTTTTTACCTTAAAAATTGTAGTTTTTCACTATTTTTTTATGCTAAAAAATATTTTTTTTTTTGAAAATAGTATATTCAAGTGCATACTTCTTTGTTGTGTTTCACTAACATTTTGTGCCCAGAAAAATAATATGTTCCTGTACTTTTTTTGAAAAAAAAAAATAAAAAAAAGTAGGGACTTGTAGGGACTCCAAATTTTTCATTACCATTATTTGGCAAAACAACAACAAACAATAAAAAATAGTAAATACTAAAATCAGCAACATAAGAAGTGGAACAATAACAAAGAAAGCAAAAAAATGCAATAAAAATATAGCCTAGCTCGTAAAAAACTAAAACTTTTAAGGTAGAAATTAGTTTTTCTGGGCAGTTTAGGATGCCCAGATACATTCAGATTGTATTGACATGTTGACAAAAGTTGTTCAGCTTTACCGTAGCTACAACTTTGCCAAATATTGTTAATAAAAAATTACGAGTCCCTGTAAGTTATTCTGGAAAAAGTGAAAAAAATTTTTTTTCCCTTAATTTTTCAAAAAAGGTGAACGAAAAAATAATTTTTTGGCATAAAATGGTAATAAAATCTGTTAAGCGAACTCTTAGCTACATTATTTCCATATATAGTTAAGCGGTATCACCGAGTTTGAATTTTCTGTTGGCCAAAAGTTGATGACACCTTTTTTTGAGGGCCCGCTGATTTTCCAAAACTTTGGAGGTCCATAAAACGAAATTGGTCACCAAATTCGCCAAGCTAAGTATAGGGTTTTACTACCCCGTGGTAGTACAATCGAATCTATACTGTCAAGTCCGTGTGTTTTTGGACTGTTGCACTGTATTTTCTGCATATGTTTAATATAGATTTTTTGGAAGCAATTTAGATATTAATAATCTCTTATACTGTAATTTTGTATAATAAAAAAATTGGACTTGAGTTTTGTTAATCTAAACTTGAACTCAATTTCAATATTCGTATCGGTATCGGAATCGGTATCGGCGATATTTATTTTTAAGTATCGGTATCGGTATAGGATCGGCAAAACGGCGTATCGTTACATCCCTAATATAGATATCTTTTGCATATCCCTGCTAGCAGCGCAATCATGCTTTTTCGGCTTCCAGACCCCAAACAAACTGCCCCTCACATAGGTCTAAGTTTTTTTGCCGATGCCAGTTGCAGGGATTGGTCTTTTTTCATAACTTCCTCCCAGGCAGGCTGTTTATCTAATTTATTAACCTTCAAAACAAAATAATATGTTCTAAATATTTACAATAATTTTATATAAAAAAATACTTACTTTATTGTTTTGAAAACTGCCAAATAAAATGCCTTTTTTTTCTTTAATAACTTGTAAAACTGCAATTTTTTTCCATTTTTATTTTGCGGGTCATTTTAATAAGTTACATATATTTAGCAATGCAAAGTGAAAAGTGATCACAGAAAAAAATAGACAAGAATTATATTCAATAAAACCATGTTATTAAAAAAAATATGAGTTTCAATAACATTTATCTCTAACATAATAAAATATTTCGTTGTAAGTATTTCTTTTCCATGCCGGTTATTTCTTTTCTTTTTATACATAAGTACTTAAAACAAGTTGTATCCCATAAAAAAATAAATGGGATATGGCTTAGCTAGAGAGTGTATGCTTTACGTCCGGAAAGCCCGGGTTCGTATTCCAGCCATGTCAATATTTTTTTAATTTATATATATATTTTTATTTTGAAATAATTTTGTTATCAATATAGGGGAATTCTTAATCACAGGAAATTAAAAAAAAAATTATTGAATACCGGGATTTTTGTTATCAAAAACGAAACTTATTTTTTTCTGTGATAAGACAGAAATGCAAGGATGGTTAAAGTCTTTGTGGAACACATTGCAGATTTGCAAGGAGAGCGCAAAGACTGAAAAGTCTTTGCAAAGAGAGCAAAGTCTTTGCAAAAATTTGTTTAGTGCACAGTGAGATTTGCAAAGAATATTGTAGAACAGAAACACTTATTACTTTGCCAAAAAATGCAATTTGATAAGTGCAAAGTGAAAAGTTTTTTGTGGAATAGGGCCATGGTATAGAGACGACTGACTGGTGGCAGCTCAACTATAGTATCAGACGTAAATACTTTCTGCAAGTGGTTTACAAACAGAGTACCTTTTTCAGCATAAGTTCTTGCCCAGTCGCTATTCGAAGCTCGCAATGGAGCCGTATATATTACTGGTTTTTTGAGGCCTTGGGCTGCTCTCCATAGCGAATAGTCTGTTTGAGGTGTTGCGTCGAGCCCATTCAGAAATTTTTGAACAGAGGCGTTTTTTTGATATTCTAGTAGCGTTTTAAGCTGTTTAGTACATTCCACCGATTGTCGAAAGAAATTATGGAACAAAACTCCAAGCAAAACTATGAGGGAGGTGAAGAGCACCAAGTACATTTTAATAAGTAGCGGTAATATTGTATGACGTAATTTTATTAAGGATATGTTAGATATAAAAAAATATTATCAGAGTTATATAAATATTATTAGAGTTATAAACTGTTAATTCTACAGATATTGAACTACTTGAGATTTTAAAAATGTTTTTGCGGTCTTCTGCAAAATTTTTAAAATTTGACTTGGTGTAGTTTACCTCCCACAAACAGATAGGTATACATTCAAGATAGGTCCCAGAATTAAGAGTAGCTTTAAATTGCCAGCAAATAGACCACGTAAGCGGCTTGCCAAACATACTTTTTTCATTTGCACACAGATTACACTAAACTAGCTCGTAGAAACATCGATTTTTTATTTTAAGCATTAATATAAATTTTTCACGACAACACCACTCTACGGAAATGTTATTGTAAATGAAACAATTTTGCAATAGACTGACTACACAACAAGCTTTCCAAAAATTCAATATGGCAGTATAAGCACATACATATACATATAAATTTGTTGATTTTTCTTCAAACGGCTTGCCGAGCCGCTTGATAAATACGAAAACACCGTCATAGATAGTATTTGCCTGCTGATAGAGATTTAATTGTTGTTTCTATAAACTCTATTTAGTGTAACATATACTAAAAATGACAAACTTTTTCAAATCATCGCTTTAAATAAAAATTCCAAAATGAATCATATTGATTTTGTTTTGTTCGTTCTTTATTAATTGTCGTTTCTTTTCGTTTCTTTATTAACTTTTTACATTCGCATTAATTATTTTTAATTTCTTATTTTTGTGACAAAAACTAATTACATATTAAGAAAATAAGTTAAAATTTCATTAAACTACAATGAACTTATAAACAACAATAGCTTTATTTAGAAAAATATATTTATATCTATTAATAATATATATTTCTAATCTATGGATAATAAAACATGTAAAGTACGTATTATTACAACCAAATTAAATAAATTGAATTAACATATTTTTTTTTAAATTATTTTTGTTAGATAAAATATAAAATTATTTACACGTGAATTCTTCATAATTCTCTTCACAGACATCACATTGTACCTGACAGCACCATTTAAACTGGCAACGACACTGAGTGGTGCGTCGTATTGAGTGTGTATTGTAGCCACGCCCACAACAAAGTAAATCACAGCTTTGAGGTCCATGCAAGGTGCGATTACAAACACGACCCTGAGTACCCTGTACACTTTCTTGCACATTACGTTCACAATAATTGGGTGACGTTTGCAAATAAACCAAATCCATACGTTTGGGAAAATTCATAACCTTGCCTGCACGATTTTTTCTAAAATGAAAACGTTTAAATTATGCAGACTTATTAAAACATAATAATTTGAAGGCATTACGAACTTGCTTAAAACTAATTTCAGTCCATTTTTGCCCTTGGAGGCTTGAACAATTTTGGCTTTTGTGTATTTCTTCATTAAAACATCGCCCAGTATTCGAAATGAGGGCAAACTCTTCCAGCAGGTTTTCATTACACAAGACCCCGAAACACCATGACACTTGCAATCAGTTTTCAAAAGATTTTTGACCAGCTAAAAATTTCAATAATTTAATATAAGATAATGCGAAATATAAGTCTATATCATTTTGTGTTTACCCTTCTTCCTGCTCGATTATTGTGTAAATTCATTAGGCTTCTGGCATCGCCTTCAATCTCACGGGCATCGAGAAACTTGCGTGCAAATTTCATGCCAAATTCAATATCAGCCGAACATCCACCCCATTTCCAAGGTTGATGTGCTTCACTTGGTGCACTTTCGAAACCGGTTTGTGAATCTTGGCGGGAAGTGGGTTTGTGACGAACATCACAGCCACACAACGAAATATTACCTCTGGCACAAGCTGCTGTTACAGCATGAGCTGCTCCTGCACTCGCAATGGCGTATGTGAACGCAGCCTCTCGAGATCCTTAACAGAAAACGAAAGAAAATTGCAAATTTGTTATATTTGAAGCACATATCGATGGCTTAATATAAAAAAGGAGTATCTCTATTTTTTCGAAATCGCGTTTTTAACGTTTTCTAGTATTTAATATGTAATTACATCCTCCTTACAGAATTAAGTAAGTTACAATTAAATATAATGGACTTATAGCCACTTAAAAAAATATTTATGTAAGTAAATGCTTTAGATTTTATTCAGTTTTTTCCTTCTCCCATAAAATATCGCAAATTTGAGATAGCTTTTTTTTATATTAAGCCATAGATATGTATGTATCATCTACATAAAATATCATTAAGATTTCGAAACACAAATTTAAAAACTATTATTGTTTGATAGATTTTTCCATTATATTTTAAATCAAAGTTAAAAAAAACAACTCTTCACACACTTTAAAGCAAACTCACCCACAAACATGACATGGCCAAAAATATCCTTCTTCCAAACTTGTGTACAATTCCAGCGATGACCTCTAAATTGATATTGACATTCTTGTGCGCCTAATTGTTGACCCTCGCCCAAGGCAATCAAGGCATCTGGCGACTCAGTGCAAAGTTGTCTTTGCTGGGGCGTTAAGCCAGGTATACGGGCACATAGAAGTGATGATGTAAAACTGGATACTAATCTGACAATAATTAATCGAAATAAAAGCAATTTGTTAATAAAACATAAAACAAACATAAAAAACAATAAGATAATATTAAAAGAAAACACAAGCAACTCCACAAAAAGATTCGTATCTTAAATCATACATACTCGTATAAAAAAAGATATAAAATAAAATCTATTGGATATTTAGATATTAAAAAAAGACAAAACCATTCATTTTGTGATAAATACGCCGTCAAATAATTAAACCCACATGCAAATTATACAACAATTCAAACGATTATTTATTATAACAATATATTCAGTGAATACATTGAGAAAAATGAGTGCGCTTGTGTGTTTAGGTTTCAACCAAACACATACTAGATGAAATATAGAAAGCTGGTAAAAAAATTATTTCATTCTGTTAGTTGTCTACTTTCGGTCCACTTAATCTGCTTTAGTTCTGACACACTTGCAATATACACAATTAGATCAATGTTAGACTTTCCAAATATCGTGCTAAAGTGGGCAAATTTAGCCACTACACCTTGTAACTTTCAGAAAGCTAAACCAATTTGAATTACACGCTGTCACAAGAAACTGATTCCATGCAGTTCTGCTTGATGATATATGCTTAATTTCAGGAACCGAAAATAACGATTAAAAAAATAACTTTCAAATAATAACTTTTATTTTCTGAGGAGTAAATAAAACTCAAGAAATAATTTTTATTTTCTAAGCGAAAAATAAAACTCAAGAAATAATGGTTAAAAAGTAAAATTTAAAATAAAAATTATAGCCGTTACTATCCCTGCTAAGCTAAGATGGCTTTTAGATACGTCGAGTTTAAGCTGGCGCCTCCATGGCGCCTTCGTGTTTTGCCCTGAGGTGTTAAGTCAATAGCTGATTTTGCGCCACTTGCGATTGAGTATTTCTATCTGGTCTGGCCTTTGATTTGTTATACGCCAAAGCATTGCGTTCGATATGGTGGTAGGCCAAAATATCCGCAGGCTCCGTCGTAAGCATCGGTTGATGAACACCTGCAAAACGTGTATGTCGCGTGGCAATGCATTCCACGTCTCACTTCCATACAGAAGCACGACACACCTATTAAACAGTTTATTTTGGTGTTTAGAGTGATGACAGTTGATTTCCAAATTGTGCTGAGTATTCCAAATGCTCGATTGGATTTTGAGATACCGTACGCCACATCGTCACTTGAGCCGCCAGTGTTCGTAATAACACTTCCAAGATACAGAAAAGATTATACATCCTCCAGCGGTGTTTATCTTTAAGCCAGCCTTTGCTGATTCGACTTCGAGTACTTTTAGTTTTGATACCATATGCCTATGGATATATGAAAGTAAGCAGATATGATCTGCATACTCACGGTATTCAAGACGTTCAGTCAGTCTCCATCTTATACCTTTGATGGCTCGAGTTGTTGATGGCACACATCCTTGCCTAACGCCAGTCAGCACATCGAACCGGTGACTTAGAGCATTACCGTGCGCGACCCGACATTTCACATCTGTGTAAAGGGATTGAATCAGCGTAATAAGTTTTAGAGGCACTCCTTTACATGCTAGAGCACTACATATCGAAGTGTATCGAAAGATTTTTCGAAGTCGACGAAGACCATATATATATAAAGGAGAGATTCGGCAGATTGTTCCACAATCAATCTTAAGGTATGGATATGATCAGTGCAAGACTTCTGTGGACGGAAACCAACTTACTCATGATGGATGTCCTGCAGTATTTCTTTTGATACCCTGCTGTTTAAAATGTGTGCTATGAACTTGTTTACTGCACTGAGAATTGTTATACTTCTCCAATTTCTGCATTTCGTGAAGTCTCCTTTCTTAAGCATGTTGATAATAATACCTTCTTTGAGCAGGGGGTCTAATTCGTTAATAGCACAGAAGGTTTGTATTAGTGGTAGTAGAAGAGTGGAAGATGTTGTGCTGTTCACTTTAAGCATTTCTCCTCCAGGAAACTTATTTGCATTTAAAGTAGGTAAAGCGTTTATGACTTCACTGAGTCCGGGAACCTCGGTTGCTATATCTTGTCTTATTGCATGAGATGTACATGTACACAAGCTTCCGTTAGGTGGAGGATGGATAGACAGCATACCTGAATAGTGGTGCTTCCAAATTGCAAGTTGTTCAGACGGTGATGTTTTTAGCACTCCGTTACTCTACTTTATCGGCTTTGTGGTTGCAAAATTTTTACCAGTGAGCTATTTAGAGATGGCGTAGAGATTTCTCGTTCTGTGTAAAACGCTTCTTATCACTTCGAGCGCTTCGCTTCATCTGTTTATGGAGCTGGTTGTAGGCTTGTCTAACACGGATTTTTAAGATCTAGTTCTAACAGCATTAAGCTTAGATTTGGCTGTTTTCCTTGCTAATACCAGGCGCAAAATATCATCAGATATCCAGTTCTTTTTCTGTATTCTGTAGCCGATATGTTCTCTGGCAGCCGCCTCAAAATGTGCTTGAATAGAAAGCCAATCTGTAGCATGTAACATGTTTTTGATAAATAATTTTGGTTGACTTATTATTTCATTTCATTTACCTACCGCCAATGTTGGCAACCTGATAAAATTATGAAATGCTGTGATTAATTTTTATATTTCTCTAAAACACTTTTTGATTGAAACAATTTGTTTATTGAAAAAATCTGAATTTTTTTCAAACAAATTATTACAAATTTTTGCATTTGAATTTACAAAATTTCTTTATAGGACCTAAATTGAACAAATTTACATTTGATTCAGGGAATTTGGCATTTGAAGTGAAAAATTAGTTTTTTCTGTGTACGGATCGCAGCAACCTTAAGACGTTTTAAAACAATTACAAGGTGGTGATCTGAGTAGCACTCTGCCCCCCTTTTAGAACGAACGTCTAGGAGGCTTCTACGCCAGGTTTTGCTGATCGCGATATGGTCGATTTGGTTTTCTGTCGTGCCATCTGGTGATTCCATGTAGATTTCTGCACAGTTTTGTGGGGAAAAAAAGTAACTCCAACCACAAGCTTGGTAGCATTACATACTTCAGCAAACATTCTCCCATTCTCCCTCATTCTACTGATGCCATGCTTAGCCATTATCATTTCGCAATCTTCGCTGTCTGAACCCAGTTGCGCATTTAGGTTGCCCATTAGTACAATTATAAAACCGCGCGGTATTGTGGCTAGTACTTGTTCAAGTTGACTGTAGAAGTTGTTTTTTTCTGAAATATCGGATGTATCTGTAGGTGCATAGCATTGCACGCATGACAAATTTCGAGCCTTTGTTCGGAAGTTTGCAAGGATTATTCTGTCTCCGAATGGCTTCCAGTTAATCAGTGTATGCCGGGCTTCCTCATATAACAGAAAACCGACACCGTTGGATTTCGACAGATATTGTGGCTTACCAGAATATAAAAGTGTGAGGTTGTCAGATGTTTTGAACTCTCCTGATTCTGGCCATATGGTTTCGCACAATCCTAGAAGCAACAGGGAGTATTTTTTGAATTCTCTACATACTTGGGCCAGATTAGAAGAATCAAGTAGCGTACGTACGCTCCATGTTCCGATTCTCGTAGTACTTTTCATGCTGAACATCGTCATCATAGGGATCTGTTGAATACTATTATTTGTAATAGTTTCTATAATCGTTGAGTTTAAGATGGGAGACTGATTAGGACTCCGCATCCGTTCCCAGTGCTGGGGCTGGCAACCACCTCTCGACAGGCTAGCCGATGTACGGTTAATGATGAGTCGATGATTTTCAGTGATAGTGTATGATCGTTGCCACCTACTCACCTGAGACGCATCGGTGGTAATATGACATTCAAGTTACTCAGTTGATTGCTCGCCTTCTCACTTTAGCTGCTGCCAGATTGGAGTTTCTGGGAGGCATTCGGAGGGAATACTTGGTCAATGGCTGAAAGTAGTGAGCTGCTTGGGAAATTCAGTAAAAGATTTACTCCTGGCTACTCCCAATTGAATAGCGATTAGAGAGCTTTCAGCCTCTAAGAAAGACCCCATTCCTATAGTGTGCAAATATAGCCCCTCATCTATTAATATGTCAGCTTTCAAATAACTCTGGCCAGTAGCTTAGCAGTTATATATTTTTTATTATTTATTTTGCGAGCAGGGCCACAATGCACTGGGAATATGGTGCAGATATAGTTGACATTGCAATTTTGTTTAAAAAATTTTAACTGTGCGAATTCCCAACCGATTTTAATAGTTTAGAGCTTATTGTAATCCGTATGAGATACACTTTTTAAGAAGATGAAATATTAATAGGTTGTCAAGCAAAATGTTGCCATAATATTTGCAAGATGTATAAGTCAAAGTAATATCTTTTAAATATACAGGGAAAGCTTAGGTCCAGACCTATTCGACACCCTTTAAAATTTCAAAATCGATGCAGAAACAACGCAGCGAACTTTTTTTGTCCGTGAACTCCCAAAAATTCTCAGCTAGACCTATATACAAGTCTAACTAAAGCCCGAATCCACAGTCATTAATTAACTAATGACAATAGCTTAGCCAATGATATTTTATTCACACTTCTTTGTTTATCGTTAGTTAAACCGTAAAATGCCATTGGTTAACAATTACATAGCTAGATGCTTTTGAACATGGTGTAATAAGTATACAAGTGGCAGCATAACGTCAGCTGATTGTTTTTTGCTCTCTTAGTTTTGAACATACATAGCGGGAAAAGTAGTCATTGATTACATATATAATTAAAGATATAACGTATTATTTTAAAAAGCGTAACAATGGATTCCTTTGGAAACGAGAAAGTAATTTGATCACACACAAAAATTACACATTCATTACCACGTACTTTACTACATCTTACGAAGAATGAATTTATTGTTCCTGCCCGTAACATCTGTTCGTGTTTTCCTCGTTTGTTCTTACATACGCATTTGTATATTATTATACTACGAATTAAAAAAATGGATTATAGAACTCATTCGCTGGACACATTAAAATAATTCATTACTTTCCTAGGACATGTTCTGTGTTAATAATAATGAATTCTGGTATGAAATACTATACATTTTCTGCACGAGTCTCTCGTTTACTATTCATCACCTTTTCCCAACAATTGAATTTTATTGGCAAGCATTATCTCATTTTTTTGTATTTGTTAACCTGTATGCTTATTACACCATGCTTTGAAAATTATTATGTATATGCATATAGGTATACTTTTAGGCAGAGGCGGCTATCCCACCTTTCTTGGCTAAATTTAAAATAGCAAGACATACAGTGGACCATTTCGCGAGAAGGCGGTAAAAAATCCATAACTTTTGACAGGATTGGAATTTTGTTACGCGTTTTTTTTTGTAGTGGGTTGGACTCTATATATAAATTTTTATTATAAATTTATAAAATAAGTATTGAGATATAAGTATAATTTTTAAATTAAGAACAAATTGTTATCTATATAAAACCGAGTATAAAATATTTTAACAGAAACATAAATATGAAAATAAAAGTCCATATCAAAAAATTTGGATTAAATTCTTGATAGGTACAATGCCATCTCATTTCTAGGCTACCTGCCAATATTTTTTACTTTACTAATATGGAAAATAATTTTTGGGGGAAAAAGTTTTACCTAGAAATAAGATGGTATTTTACCTACCAAGAACTTAGTCCTCATTTTTATCTCAATATGTATTTTTAATTGCCGAAAATTTAAGATAATTCCCGTTGCGTGATCAATATATTATTTGGCGCAATGATTTATTTACTAGCAAGAACATTTCCAGAAATATTTTGAATCAAAATCGCAAAACACTATGGGGAAGCCTAGTGCCCCTAGATAAAAAGTTATCGTTTGCAAATTTTGCTAATTACTTATTCATCAAGATGTACCTCCAGCTCTCTGTAATTGGAATCGAAAGAAAATGCTTTCGAATTGAAATGTAAATAGCATACAAATTCGAAGACTTTTCCATTCGAATCGAATTACAGAGTAACCCCCCAATAAAATGTATTATATCGATAATGTGACTATAAACGGTAGTGACTATAAACGAAAAGTACTGTATATTCATCTTAAACTAAAGTTTATAAACCATCACATCGTTTGAGGACAATATGAAAAATAGGTAATTTTTCCTTATTTTCAATTGTGTTGGGGCACCTCAAAACATCAATACAAGTAAGTAATTTGCGTACGTTTAATTAACTCACTAGAAAGCAACTTTGTATCGCTATGGCATTGAAAAAAAATTTATTTTGTTCATACAGTACCGCTCCCCACTAATGCATATATAAAAATACATCCAAATACATTTAAAATGATAATCAATGAAATAGAATTGTGCTGCTTAAGTAAAGTTGAACCAAATTCGCGCTTGCCACGAAAATTTAAACTTAACCGATTATAATTGATTGATAAAAATACTTTTCATCGTAGACGCAAACGCAGAGAGACGCAATTTTTCTTATATTGGGAACCCCTACTTGCAAACCAAACGCAGAAGCCAGTACTGGCAATTTTAAGATCTCCACCTCAAAAACCTGAAACAAAACAAAGAAGTAAGGATCTGCTCGCCATGAAATATCGAAATAATTTTACATAAAATTCAAACTTTTTATTCTTTTTCCAAACTAAGGCCCAGTAAGGCCTCTTTACCCACTCCTTTTCCTGCTTTGGAGTTTGTATGTGTTTAAAACTCCAACATTGTAGTTGGTGTGTGAATACGCGAGCGTGTTTTTATATATATTTTTTTGTTAATTTGTTCAATTTTGAAGTTAGTTTGCTTTTGAAAAGCAAAACTAACAAACAAATAAACTGACAGCTAGTAAGTTTGGCATGAATGAATGACTGGCGGCATTTTAAAATACAAACCGAACTTGTATGAGTGCAATACTATTATTGCTTTTTTTTTATTAAAAACTTAAATAAAAATTTTATATTCAACAACAAAATGGTTATTTTGTTGTTGTTTGTATATATATTTTTAAATAATTTTTTGCCGCCTTTTTCTCTCCAGTTAAATTTTTTACATTGTTTTTGTGTTTAAGATCTTGTCGTTTGAGATACAATACAAATACAATTACAGCAACCACAACAATAACAAAAGTAGTAAATTATAGCTAATAAACATTTTAAGATTAATGCGTTAACATGACGATTTCATGCTGTGTCAAATGTGCTACCAAGCCATTGTCTTTTTCCGAACTCATTTGTTTGTGATTGCAGTTGTTATAATCAATAGTTTTTCAATTTTGTGTTTGTAATTTTTAAGTAGATAATTACATTAATCTTACGATCATAATCGTTTAAGTAATACAAATCCAATCTTACTTTGTTGTAGTCATGTCACTTTGATTCCAAACAAATTCAAATTGACGTTAACAACATTTCAATTCAATGGATTAGAAAAAGATAGAGACACAAAATCATGCTAAAAGTTCATCAATTCAGAAGAGCAGAGAAAAAGTTTTTTCCTCTTATGCATCAAAATAGATTTGTTCAATCGATGCGTCGACTGATGGTGGTATACCAGTAGAATTTTTTTATCTGCTTACCAAAAGGGTCACAATTTCTACTCTGCGGCGGACTATGCTTAATAAGGAAGCACACTGCATGCTGAGGTTTATTTAATTTTCGTGAAACCTTGGTATTAGCTTGTTTCTATGATATTTAAAACTGTATGCGGTAAACAGCTGCAAATTCGATCATTTCGTCTTAAATCGTCTTTAAGAGAACATAGAGTAAGTGGAATCCCGAAATCCATCTTTTTGTGAGCATGCAAAATTCAGATTTTATGGTTTTGACAAAAAGATACAACGTATGTTCCAACTTCTCCGCAGCAAACAATGATTGTAATTGACGTGAGGCTGTCTGAAAGCTCACATTACTTGGATTTGTTTCCGGACTTCGTAAGCTCTCGTTATAAAAAAATCAATTTGAAACTTTGAAAAAACTTTAATATCGGCCATCAGATCCGCGATCTCCATTGGCTATCTAAGCAACCTTTAATATGTTTTGTGAATTGGGAATGTTTCTAAGCAAGGATCCACTCTGAGTATCAGGAGACCTAGAAAAATCATTGGAGATGAACAACTTACTTCAGGAACCGGCTTATTGTACAGAGGAGTCACCTGGAGCCGTCTAAATTAGATAACTTACCAACAGCTGTGGATCCAGAGTGAGGCTTTTGTGGGGGACTTCTAACAGAAACATACTATTTTGGAAATTTTTTTTAGAAACTCAATAGAAATTGGATATATTTTACTTGGTTTGGAGGCGCGGGGAGAATATTCCGTTTCCCTTTCCTTGCATCCGCGCCTGGTTGCGAAGGATATGTTGGATATAAGATGACTGTAGAAAATTAATACATTTTGCTGATGTCATGCAATTATGCTCGTTAATAGTAGTATTAAGAGATCACTGTTCGATCATCTCTTATAATAATTACTACCTAAGTTAAAAACTGCTGAATACATCTTCTGTCCTTGTGCAGCCCTCTCTGAGAAGAATATGGCTTATCAAAGGAGGTCAGAGGTGCTAGAAGTAGTGGAAAACCTGGAATGTGGCACACGGTCTCCAAGGAATGATGTGTGGAGTTGCAGAGAACCTGGGACTTCAAACACATTATCTTCACGTATCTGGAAGAGGCCGTATAGATCTCGAAAAAGCATTCTAAACTTAACCCAGTCTTATACCTGAAAGCATAAATTTAATTTCGAAGTTGGTACATTGTTAAGGTTCTTGCTTGTTCAAAAGCTGTACTTTGTCCTGCATTCGATGTTTCCTGATAGTCCTAAATATTGAAGACATTTCAGCACTTTGTTAGGAAACACAGCATCTAACATTTTTGGACTTGGTCCTGGTATGGTTAATTTTGGGATCTCCTAGTGGGTTTCGGTTATTTATTTTCTTTGTTTGGTTGTCCGCAGTGCAGAGAAACAAGCCGTCTTAAAAAGTCGGCGGCGGCGGCTTAGGAAAAAATACTCGGTGGCGGCTCATAGCCGGCTTGAGCCGGCTGACAGCGGCTGCTTTTGTATCACGCAAATTTCGCGAATATTTCACGATAAAATGTATTAAATCAATTGCACTTTTTAATGTTGAACTTCTTTATTACAAAATTTTATAAAATTTTCTTTTTATAATTCTTTTTAAAAATATGTTTATATAAAATTTTTCGAGCCCCTGACAACTTTCACATAATTTATAATATGTAGTGCAAATTTGCAACTAAAAAAACAATTAGCCGGCTGCAGTTTTGAGCCGAGGCTAGCCGCACGGATCGGTGGCGGCTTGAAGTTACATTGAAAGTCGGCGGCGGCTCCTAAGCCGGCTTTGAGCCGATCGGCTTGTTTCTCTGCCGCAGTGTTCTGAAGGGCATAAATGTCTGCCTTTTTAATTCAAATATCGTGGTGTCAAAAAATTTTGAATTTTCTTAGTTAACTACTTGTAGTTACAGGGTGCGTCGGTATGCTAGTGGGTATTGTGCTAATATATAAATGTGGTGGTGGTGCGCTCGACTCCCACCTAAGCTATTTTTATATTATTTTTATTATATTATTGGAATTAAAGGAAATACAATTTTAGCTTGTCTGTTGGTCACGTTTTTTTCGGCAAATATTTGCCAAGTGTGACCATACTTAAGATACTACTGCACTGAAGGTTTTCTAAGAAATAAATAGATATGATTCGCTTGCTTCGATTAAATCACTATTGCAATTGCTTTATTTATACTCGGGTTGAAGTGTTGCTAGATATATTAATGCCAAATTAAATGTTGATAATCCTTTTTCTCTTCCCAAATATTTTTGCAATGATTTAAAAAAAGATTTTGCTTAATCCAATCAACCAGCAAACCAACCCGCTGCCTTCCTGCTTGCCCACATCAAACTCATTAATTGTATGTGGCACGACTTGGCAGTTAATTGTCTTAATTCCGCCATAATTACATAAATCAAACTGAATTTAACTTCAGGTGGAATTGTATTTCAAATTTTTAAATCTACATCACTTGTGCTTGCATGTCTTTCAGTGTGGTCATTTTAGCAGCTAAATTTTGCATTTTTTATTTTGATTTAGCTGCATATATTCCGTTTAGCAGTTAGCATTAATTTTAGCATTTTTAATTATATATTTGGCATTTTCTAGCATTTTTTAAGAATAAATATCAAATTATATGAAAATGTCATAGACAAAATACAGTAACATACACAAAAAACAAACACACTTTTACAAATTTTATGGTTGGTTTGTGTGTATTATTTTACTTGTAGATTTGTGACTTGTAGTTTTGAGAAACGGGCCCCAGCGGCCACAAGTTAAAAACCTACAAGTAAAATACCCACAAAACAACAATAAATTCTGTATAACTGTTGCTGTTTTGTAGGTATTTTACTTGTAGATTTGTGACTTGTAGCTTTGAGAAATCAGCGACTTACTCCTATTTCTTGATAAGACAAGTTACAAACCTACAAGTAAAATACCCACAAAACAACAACACGTTTACAAAATTTATTGTTGGTTAGAGGATATTATTTTTTATACGTTTGTTCACTTATAAATGCTCCATCTTCAGATCGATGTTGAAAAATTTTATTTTATATGAACAGGTACTCTTCCAGATTCTGCAGAATAGCAAACCGGGCAGGAAAATTTCATTACTTCAATTTCATCTAATTTTTGTACACATTTCAGTCGCTGTCATTTTTGTATTACATAACTATCGCATTTAATTGCAACTTTCAAAGAGAGTTGAACAAATTATTGAAAATTTCAACCTGCATATTTACAACCTAATTCACAAATAATTTGTTGATTGATAAGAGACTTATAAAACAAATTTTTGTATGAAAATTTGTTTTATTAATCTGTTATAAGTCAGACACATTTTTTGTGAATTAAGGCATTAGTCTCTGTTGTTTAAAAATTAGAAATTGGTATTTTAAAGGGCTCTATATTTCTATATTTTTTGCAGATATTCAAATATCATTTTGAACTCTTTGCTGAGAAAATAAGAAAAACTAAAGTAATATTTTCATGGCACTTAAAAATAAAGGATATTTTTTCATTCATTGCAACAGAAAAATAAGTTTTTTGTATTAGATATATCGCACCTGTTCATCAAAAGTAACACAACTCAAAATTTACAAGTTTTCAGTAGAGGCAAAAAACTAACTGCGCCAATATAATGGAATTATTGTTATAAACAAATATACCGTTGTAAAGGAAACTCAATAATATTTCAATAAAATAATACAATACCAAAATTTTTACAGTGGTTAGATATGGTAATCATACACTGTTTCCTTCAAAAAAGTGGAAAATAGAATTTTTTGAGTTGTGTTACTTTTGATGAACAGGTGCGATATATTTGCGAAGAGGAAACCTAATCTCTGCAAATGAGAATGAATAATGTTTTACAAAAATGGTCGAGATAGAGAAATGTTTGGACGGTTACAAAATATTCGTGCTCCTAAGAATAGATTATATATTCCGAATTTCACTAAAAAGCCAAAAACTAAAAAAAAATTTAAACTTGAATTTTCAGCTGAAAATTACCCAGTAGCATTCTATTATATGCAGGACTATTCTGCATTCCATGCGTAATGAAAATGTTGTCATACCATCGTTGTTGTAAATATTAAATAACAACAAGGCTTGGATAACTCTTTCGCATGGAATACAGAACAGGCCTAATAAACCATTTATATTTTATTGATTTTGAATTATTCTTGTTTTACTTGAATAAAATCAAATATTTGCCAGAATAGAAGTAAATCCTAGTTAAAAAAAAACTTTTAAAATTTAATATTATTTTTTAGCATTTTAAATTTTGTTTTATCGTTTTTGAGCATTACTTTTGACTCGATTTAGCTGCAAACTATTTTTAGATATGACCACACTGATGTCTTTCTATCCGTTCGTCCGTCCATACATTTGTTTCTCTCCACACACGTTCATTCATCCGTGTTAATCTTTGAAGTTTGTGCATGTGGATACTAGTTTGGGAATATAAGTGTAAATAAAAGATCATTCATGACGAAGTTTTCATTTAGTGATTCATATGCGATCTAAATTTAGTATTTGAAAAAAATATGTTTTTGGGGCATGGGATAGAATAAAAAAAAATATGTATTCTTTTGTTGGATATTCTTTACCGTTGGCATTTCGGTCAAACTAAAAAAATATGTTAAAAACCAAATGTTCTTTAACGGATTTGCAGATGATATTGCATGGCATATATTTACAATACAAAATGGTACCACTTATAATAATAATTTTTACATATTTTAGGTTTAAATTTTAAGCTTTAATGTATTCTAAATATATGTACATTAGGGTCATAACTTTTTTTGTGAAAAATTTCTTCGTCGAAGTACGTCAGGGACAGATAATAAAAATCTTTTTTTAAAATTAATTTTGGTCAAAAAAGTTCCCACACCGAATGCAATTTCTAAAACTCTCCGAACAATTTGTTTTATCTTTACATTTATGGTACCTATATATGCACATGCAATATACATGCAATATACAGCAATTGACTAGTTATTATGAAGCAAACATTTATTATTTGATCCGTCCAACTGAAGTTATTATTAAAAGTAATGCCAAGATTTTTTGTTGTGTTAACGATGGCAATGTGGTTGCTATTTAAAATAAAATTTGGCGCATTTTCAATTCTGGTTAATGTCTTTTTAATAATAACGCATTTAGATTTCGTGGGATTTATTGCTAGGTCATTTGCAGTAGTCCATAAATAAATTCCACGTAAATTTTCGTTTAATTTTAAAACATTCTCTTTCACTGAAGCGACTTTAAGGCTGATACAAATCTGGACGTTGTCAGGGTACATTCTAACTTTGCAGTATTTAAGTTTAAGACAGGTTATTTGCATTAAGAGAAAAAAGAAGTGGTCCTAGAATTGATCACTGTGGAAAGCCTCTTGTTAAGATTAAGCATTTGGAATCTATTGCAGAAGTATGAACAAACTGATTTCTGTTCTCAAGACACAATGATATAAAATGAGTAGAGGTAGTTGAGAAATTAAACATCTTGCAAAGTTTGTATCCAAGTATTTTATGATCAACTGTGTCGAAAGCTTTAGAGTGGTCCAGAAGTACGAGAAGTGTAACATTATTATTATCGATTTCAGTTCTTATATCTTCGGTGACATCAATCAGAGCAGTTACGTAACTATGTTAGCACGAAAACGAAATTTGTTTTTATTTATAAATTATGGTATTTGACCATGAAGAAGATTTTCAAAAACTTTTGAAAACTTTGTTTTCGGGATTGGTATTACTTTGGCATTTTCCATCTAGCTGGGTAGTTACAAGATGTGATGATTCGATTAAATGTGTGTAATCAATCATAGGTAGTAACGGTGGCAATAAAATTGTCAGGAATTTTGGGTATATTTTGTCAGAACCGATCGTAGCACTAGACAATCAACTGTTGTAATCAGCATAGTAGTTTTGATCAGCTTCAACCATAGGTAAATTAACACATTTTCCATTAGTAACTCCTGGATTAATAATTAAATCTGCACGCTTTACGGATTTCCCTATACAAATTTCTCGAATACAGTGGCAAGTTTTCTTTGACCCGATAGCGTCTGCGAATTTTGATAAGAAGTAAGCGTACTAAGAATCTCTAATCAGTCTATTTATTACATTTCGAATAGCACAGTACTCATTATGTAACTCAGGTGTTTTAAAGCGCTTCCAACCAGAATAAGCTATACCTCTCCGAGTATTGTATTGTTTAATTTGGCGAGAGAACCATGGTCTAACTCTTCTACCAGCTATTTTTTAAGGGTACGGTATGGTGGAATAATCCATTAATGTTGCTTAATTGTAGCAGCCGAATCTAGGCCAAGTTCCGGCCACACAGTGGGTATATTACACGAAACCATTCGAGCTATTTTTAGCCTCCTTATAACTTTGCTCCACTTGATCATAAAATAATGAAACATAAAGTCGACCTACAGAGATGACCTCAGAGGTGAAACTTAAAAGTTCTACCGTAAAAGCTTCCCGAGATATGAAGGTATAAAAGGTGCATAGTTTAGTACATATTCACTGATTCACTGACTCACTAACTCATCAGTAAGGTGATGGATTTAGATATTTCTAAAGCGTTTGACAGAGTGTATATGATGCGCTTTTGTCAAAACGTGTTGCTTTTGGTGTTTGTGATGACTTATCTCGATATATATCGAGCTTTCTCAGGGATCGCACTATACGAGTTGTTATAGATGGGCTCTCATCAAACAAGTTCAAGATTAATTCAGAGGTACCGCAAGGCTCCGTTCTTTCTCCTACCCTCTTTCTTATTTTTCTTAATGACCTTCTCTATCATACTTCCAATCGTATCTACTTATTTGCAGATGATAGCAGCATTTGCCATTCATATTCATTCAGTACTACTCCAAGCCTGTCGGAGATTGGGGCCATGAAGCAAAACATGAATGATACACTTAATCATGATATTGACACTTAATCATGATCATGACCCAATCCTGTATGCTCACGCACAGACACATGAACGAACTTGCTGCCCCATATGTAACTATTGAGTGGTATAGATATTGGGGAATCAGATGCTCTGGATGTTCTTGGCATGAATATCCAGTGTGACGTTCGATGGACTGATCTCATTTTTAAAGTCTTAAAAGAAGCATTCAAGTGCCTCGGTTTCTTAAGACGGTGTAAAAGATACTTCACTCTATATGCTCTCCTCAATATTTATACCACCTACATCTGACCGAAAATGAAATACGATTCTTATATATGGGCCGGTGCTTCAAAGTCTATTTTGCAGTTACTCGACCACGTACAGGAGAGGGCGAAGAGGCTCATCTCGACAGTAGGGTAGGCAACTCTATTGAATCGCTGGAGCATCGACGCAATAAGGCATGTATTTCCTTGTTTTATCTTTACTATAATGGAATGTGTTCTGATGAAATCAGGGAACTTATTCCCCAAACCCGGTCTTTTCTGCGAACAGCACGTTATTCATTCAGAGCACATCCCTTTGTGGTCGATACGCCATTGAATCGCACTGCGCATTATGCAGACAATTCGTACTTTATTTGGGCGAACAGTTCGTATGTGGAATAAGCTTACTGCAGAGGTCTTTCTTGCCACTTTCAAAGTTGGAAAGTTCAAATCAAATGTCTACAAACACTACTTCCTCTATCCTACTTCCCATAAACAATTTTCCTAATTCTGGCACAATGCATGAGTAAGGGCCACCCCCTGAGTGCAGGTCTTATTAAATAAATAAATAAATAAATAAATAAATATATATATATATATATATATATATATATATATATATATATATATATATATATATATATATATATATATATATATATATATATATATATATATATATATATATATATATATATATATATATATATATATATATATATATATATATATATATATATATATATATATATATATATATATATATATATACACCAATACCTCACTTTGCGTCGTGGTTACGTTCCAAAAAAACACGACGCAAATTGAAACGACGCAAAGTGAATTATTATTTTCTATAGCAAACCATGTTAAGATCGAAGATAGGTTCCAGGGTTACGAAAATACTACTTTTTAAAAAGAAAATTGAACAAAGTAAACATTTTAAAAACAAAAATAATATAAAATTTTATTACATGCATACAAAAAACAAAAAAAAACAAATTCAATTTAAAAAAAATAAAATATTCAATTAATTTACAAAAAAAAAATAAAAATTAATCACTATCTGATGAGTACATAGTGGTTGTTGTCGGAAGTCGGCTTTCTTTCACAAAAAATTGGTCCAATGTTTGCTGAACAGCTTTTTTTTCAACGAAAAATAAATTTCTTTATAGCAATTTATATTCGTAGCTACCGCCTGGGACACTTTAAAACTCCTTCCGCTGTCAGGATCGTTTTTTAAAAAATCTCCATAGCTTCGTCAATCAAACACATCGCTTTGGAAATTTGTTTGGAGGTTAAATTTTGTTCTTCGGAGATTTCTATTGTACGGTTACTGTCATCTCCTTCATTAGCAAATTGCAATTCAAGTTGCAAAAGTTCTTCATTAGACAACTCTTGGTTGTGCGAGGTTAGCAATTCATTTATGTCAGTCTCCTCCATACCTTCAAAATTAGACTCTCTAGCTAAATTAGAAATTTCATGACGAACAGCTGGTGTGCCATCAACTTCTGCAGAGCATATTCTGTGAACACATTCAGGCCATATTTTGCGCCAAACACCATTCATGCAAGATGGTTTAACCTCCTCCCACGAATCGGAAATAATTTCTATGGCTTTCATAATGTTGAAATTTTTCCAAAACTGTAGCATGGTAGGCTTATCTTGTCCATCAGTCTCACTTAAAAGAAGTTTAAATGTTCGTCGAAGGTAATAACTTTTAAATGTCGATATTACTCCCTGATCCATTGGCTGAATAACTGATGTCGTATTAGGAGGCAAAAATACAAATTTCACTTTTTCTGACAACTCATCAACATAAACTGGGTGGCCAGGAGCATTGTCTACTAGGACCAAAGCCTTGAAGTTTAAGTTTTCTTTCTTGCAATAAGCTTTAATTTCTGGAATAGCACAAGTTGAAACCCAGTCTTGAAATAATGATGCTGTCATCCATGCTTTTTTGTTTGCTCGCCAGTGGACAGGAAGAAGATTCTTTGCACAACCTTTCATAGATCTTGGATTTTCTGATTGATAAATGAGAAATGGTTTGAATTTGAAATCACCATTTGCATTACCACCAAGAAGAAGGGTGAGTCTATCTTTGCTAGCTTTAAATCCTGGCGCAGATTTTTCTGTTTTAGATATGAAAGTTCTGTTAGGTAGACGTTTCCAATATAACCCAGTCTCGTCAACATTAAAGACCTGTTTCGGATCATAGCCACCTTCATGAATTAACGCTTTTAACTCTGTCGGGTAGCGTTCTGCAGCAGTTATATCAGCGCTATCTGCTTCGCCTTTAAGAGCAATGCTGTGCAGATTTGCTCGTACCTTGAATCTCTCAAACCAGCCCTGACTAGCTTCAAATGCTTCATTCTTCTCTGTATTACTACCACTAGCATTATCGTTTGATACTGCTTTACTTTTTATGTCTTCAAATAAGCTTTTTGCTTTCGTCTGAATTACCATTTTACTTAATGGTATTCTCTGTACAACTTGATTTTCAATCCAAATAGAAAGCAAGGACTCCTTTTTGATCATCAAAGCACTCCTTGTACGGGTCATCGTTTTAGCATCTAATGATGTTGCAGATTTTGCAGCCTCTCTTATTTTATCCCCATCTCGATCTCTAATAGTTCTGACAGTTGTTGCAGCCAGACCAACAGCCTTTGCTATCTCCACAGCCTTCTCTCCCTTATCAAATCGTCGCAGAATATCTAATTTTGTATCCAAGCTGATAGATTTTTTTTTATTTTTGGTAATTCTACCAGCAACGCCCTTTCCACTCATTTGTCTAAAAAATTACAAGTGTATGGAAAAAAATTAACATAACACTGCCAATAAATAAATTGAAAAAATATTTACCTTTTTTGTAACCAGAAACAACCCGTAAAAATTTATAAAAATTTATTATTCTCTTTTAAAAAAAGCGCAACTCACTAATTGAAACGTTACATAAAGCACAACACCACAGATTATACACAGATAGGACACGGCCATCCTGCGGTAATATTTATAACTAAAAATGGCAAAATTTTACTCATAGTGGCATCATTAACTTAACCCCATAATTGTTAAAGGACAGAAAATTCTTGTCTTGTATATGTCTGTCTCTTTCATTCGGGGTTAAATTTGATATTTTTTGTTTACCTTTTTATTGGAAAAAAATTTCTACAAATTGGCGGAAAAATATAGGAAAATTCTGTTTTGGCGGACTTTTTGGCAGAATTTCCTCATATTTTTGCGCCAATTTTCAGCTAGTAGTTCATTAGTGAATACCTGTTTGATGAGAAAAGAAGAAACTCTGTGGAAGAAACATTTACAGAAGAAGAAAAAAGCTGAAACAAATTCAAGGAAAATGTAAGTATTATTTTGTAAATTGTAAAATAAATTTTATAAATATTTCTTTGGTTTTCAGGAGTCGCAGATGTATAATGGGTTGCCTACAAATGGACCGTCTTCATCGCTTTCCGAAGGATCAGTCAAGGTTAGTTCCTAAAATTATTGTGTGTGATGAAAATAAATTTTATAAAGCCGGAAAGTTGGTTATTGAACTGAGACTATTCGTCTTAGCATATGTAACTATTTCCGGCTTTACTTCCAATTGGCAAAAAGATAGCCAATTGGAATTTGTTGTGTTAAAAGGTCTTTACAGACATTCGTGCCGTGCCGTGTCAGTGCAATGTAAATTAAAATATCGTCTCGTTAGTTCCAGACGGAGGTGCTTGCATACGTCCGTCACAGTGCCGGACTTTTACTATAAGTGCTGTTTTAGTGCCCGTTCCTTGTTTTTTGTTTTTCATTGACGATTTAAAGTTATTATATAATTTGTGTTTGCTATGGTGGACAATAATCGAACGCGAACGTAGAACGGGTGTGTGTGAAATAGTGTCGACGCTGATTTCCATTGAGACTGAACTGATACGGCATGGATGTCTGTAAGTAGACATTAAAATTATAGCAAAGTTATTGCGTATACGGAGTAAAACCCAAAAATTGGTTCAGAAAGGATGCAAGTTTACAAGTTTTGCTAAATGTGGAAATCGGTGTTTTTCAAAAAATTTTGTAACTTTGCCAATTTCTAATCGATTTTCAAAATTAAAGGCTTATTTTATTTCATATAGAATATGCTTTCAATTTAACTGAAAAAAGAATCATGGTGAAGTGCAAAATTTTGAAAAAAAGACATCCAATTGACGAAAAAATTAAAAAGTGAACTTTTAAAAATTTGTTTTTTGAATGTTTTAGCGAAAGGGTTTTAAAATCAAAATCTTTTTCAGATATTTATAAAACAACGTCTGTGGCCTATTTAAAACCGTAAAAAATTACAAATCGGTTCAGAAATGACATTTTAAAGTGTTAATTAGCATATAAATTACTGTTTTTCAAAAAATTTTGTAACTTTGCCAATTTCTAATCGATTTTCAAAATTAAAGGCTTATTTTATTTCATATAGAATATGCTTTCAATTTAACTGAAAAAAGAATCATGGTGAAGTGCAAAATTTTGAAAAAAAAGACATCCAATTGACGAAAAAATTAAAAAGTGAAATTTTAAAAATTTGTTTTTTGAATGTTTTAGCGAAAGGGTTTTAAAATCAAAATCTTTTTTAGATATTTATAAAACAACGTCTGTGGCCTATTTAAAACCGTAAAAAAATTACAAATCGGTTCAGAAATGACATTTTAAAGTGTTAATTAGCATATAAATTACTGTTTTTCAAAAAATTTTGTAACTTTGCCAATTTCTAACCGATTTTCAAAATTAAAGGCTTATTTTATTTCATATAGAATATGCTTTCAATTTAACTGAAAAAAGAATAATGGTGAAGTGCAAAATTTTGAAAAAAAGACATCCAATTGAAGTTTATTTTAAAAAAATGAAGTTTATTTAAAATGAAGTTTATTTAAAAAACAAGATATATATAAAAATATTTTCATTAAATTTATTATTCATCTATAGATCAGACATAGATTTCTGTGCACTTCCGGTGGCCAACTAGTCATCCAACAGCCTTGTAGGGCTCAGAATGTTGATTTGCTTCTACACGGTATGTCTAAAATAAATAATAAAAAATAAAATTTTAATAATAACATAAACTTGTTTATTTTCAGTTAAAAAACGTACTTACCGTGGATTTCCTTCCACTTCCGGTGGCCAGTTAGTTGGCCAACAGGTCAAAAGCCTTGATGGGTTTGACATTCAGGTCTTCTTTTACACGGTATGTCTGCAATAAATAATAAAAAGTAACATTTTAATAAAAACATAATTTTTTTTATTTTCAGTCAAAAAACGTACTTACCGTGGATTTCCTTCCACTTCCGGAGGCTAGTTAGTTGGCCAATAAGTCAACAGCTTCGTCGGGCTTTATATGCCGGTCTTCTTTTACACGGTATGCCTGAAATAAATAATAAAAAATAACATTTTAATAAAATCATTAACTTTTTTATTTTCAGTTAAAAAAGGAACTTACCATGGATATCCGCCCACTTCCGGCGCAGAATCGGTTGAACAACAGGTTGGCAGACTTGTTCTTTATTGAGAAATGTCACTTCACAACACATTTTAGTCTATTTTCGGGGGCCAACTGGTTCTGCAACAGGTTAGCTGTAATAAATTTTTTTGTCTACTTAGTATATAAGAAAATAATTAAAAATTAATTCCAACCTTTCGTTGTCATTTCAGATAATCCAGGAGTACTTACTCTCACGCCCATCCACTCGTCCAATGCAGCCGTGATGTGGTCAGCTATCCACCAACATGCGCCTGTAAGTTAATAAACAAATAATTGTAAAAAATCAGTTTAAAAGCATATTTTTTCTTTACAGCTTATACTCACCAATTTTATAAATAAAAAAAACATTTAATTTTATTTAATCTGTACATAATTTGTGTTATTTTAAATATTTTTTAATACAAATAAAAATTTTTTCAACAAAAATTTTTGTTTGTTTACCTTTTTTATTTTGACTGAATAATTTTTTTCTGAACATTTGGTAATGTATAGTTGTTGCTTTTTTCGCATTGTTTTCAGGATGCCACATATATTTTTACTCCTCACAAAATGGGGTTAAGCAACACCTGATATGGCCCTTTGACATACGTCAGTGTTGCCATATCTGCTTATGTCTGTGCACAACACACTAACTGAAACTGAACTCTAAAATTAGCAAAACAAAGTGAAAATAAAACTGTATTAAAATTGCGTTGATTTTCAGTAAGAAAGGGAATCCCCGAGTTTTGATGGCATGGCGCAATTAGAAACAATAGTCTTGCCATCTTTTAGAAAAAAAAAGAAAATTTCAAAAAATATTAAAGACAGTGCCATCTTTTAGAAACAAAAAGAAAATTTCAAAATATATTAAAGACTCGAACCTAAAACAACGCAACTTCGAAAATCTAACGACGCATAGTGAAAATTAGTACTAATTTAGCAGCGACGCAACTTCGAAAAAACGCAAAACGAAACGACGCAAAGCGAGGTATTGGTGTATATATATATATATATATATTTATATATATATATATATATATATATATATATATATATATATATATATATATATATATATATATATATATATATATATATATATATATATATATATATATATATATATATATATATATATATATATATATATATATATATATATATATATATATAGGATAATCGAAATTTTTCAACTAGGGGGACTAGGGTGCCCTTTATTTGTTTGGGCACTTATTTTACCAAAAAAAAACTTGGAAAAAAGAAGTAAAATCCGCACAAAAACATAAATGTGAAAGTAAGGCCAAATAGTACTGAGATAAGGTCCAACTTATTGATAGGTACAATACCATCTCATTTCTGTGCAACCTCTTAGCATGGAAATATTTTTTTACCTTTCTAATATAGGAAGGAATTGTGGGAAAAATGTTACCAAGCCAGGATGCCTACAAATGAGGTGGTATGTACAATTAAAATCACCGAGAATGATGATATCTTCGTACGAGACAGTAAGATGTTGAAGTTTATCCATGAAAGAGTCTATAGCTATTCTGTTATTTGGTCTATAGACTGCACAGCGAAACACTTTTCTACCCTCGATGATAATCTGTTTGACCTTATCATTATCACATGAATCACTTAAAGTGTTATACTGTGTTCCGTACTTAATATTTATATAGAGCAACACCTCCTGCATGTTTAGCTCTGTCAGATCTTAGCCATCTAATGACACAAACAAGTCTTTAGTTTTCAAAAATAAAACGAACTCATCTTTTTTTTTGTATAAACTCTGAGCATTTATATGACAGATGTTAATTCCTTTTTTCTGTTTATACAAGATGCACACCATGTCTTTGGAATAATTTCTCGTTAAGTGATATATTTGCAGTTATAGTGATAATATATTATAGCGTATAAAAAGCAATAAACATTTAATATTTTACATTTTTGTGGCCGTAATTAATTACAGCCAAACGGCGGGACCTAAATAATTTTTTGGATACGACCTTTGGAAGCCATTCAAACTCTGTATCACTATTATCACGAAGAAAAATTTTTTATCACACATGTTACGCCTTCTTGTGTGTAACAACTTTGAAGCACTCCTTTTTTAAAATCTTTTAATTTGTTTAACCGTGCATTAAAGAAATTTTTGTTTTAAACAGGATTTAAAAAAATAGACTTTTGATTTCTTCCCATTAGAGTAAATATTTCTGATTTTAGTACGTTGAGTTACCTAGAAAAATTCGTTTTTAAATCAAATTGCAAATATTTGCAACTGAAACATCTCAAATTCTAAAGATGATTGATTGTATTTGGAACGATTTTCGGTCATCCCACGTCAAAGTTGGTTGATAAACAGACCAGTTTCGGCTATGTGCCATCTTCAGTGTTCTATTGAATACGATTATGATATGATTGATACTCGTACGATATGATTGATTGTGCTGGAAGTATCATGTCATAATGTCCAGTGACATAATATCCATGGAAATTGTGTCACTCTAAAAAGTGTCATAACGTCCATAGACATTATGACCCTTTTGAAAGTGACATTATTATAGACATTATGATACTTTTAAATGTGTCATAATGTCCATACTTTTAGAAATGAAAACAAATTCAAATATACATATTTATATGTATGCTTATATATTTTAACATCCTTGAGCGCGGTTACCGTAGTGGAAAATAAAGTCAATTGACGTCAACAAAAATTTGGAAAAAGCATTAACAATGCTTAAAGTATATTGACCGAAAGAAATATTTGAAAATTAATTGAAATTGTTGAGAAATTTTCGGCCTAGCTTAAGGATTTCTTCCTCTCGGTATATAGAAAAGCGGCTTAGCTGCGTAAAGCTTTTTGCATAACCAGCCTTCTAGCGGGCTTAAGGGGTTTCTCCTGTCAGTATATCGAAAATTGGCTTCGTTGAGAAAAAATTTTGCATAGCAGTCCATTGGTAGTGCTTAAGGATTTTCTCCTGAGTAAGTAGAAAATCTTAGCTCAGAGAAGCCGCTATTCGATATACCAAGAGGGGAAACCCTTAAGCCCGCCCGAAGGCCGTCTATAAAAAAAACTTTACACTCTAACATGTGTCATAATGTCCATGGAACTTATGACACTGCACTCACGGACATTATTATACTATTGAAAGTGTCATAATGTCCATGGACTTTATGTCCATAGACATGATGTCAATGGACATCTGCTATAATTTTTTTAGAAGTCCGATATTCTACAAGAAAAAACTTGGAGAAAATTGTATATAATACAACAATTAATATTAATGAAGTTCCTAAATAAAGTACTACGGAAACATTGAGTTCAATTAAAAAATAATTAAAACTTCTCTGACCAACAGGTGAAAACAAAAGTACATACTAAAAACTGTTTGAGGGTTTCTTAGCCTTACGCTACATCTGCTAAAAATTTTTTGAAAATCGATCACTTTTAAAATTACCGATTACAGAAGCTTACAAATTCATGTCAACTTTTGGACTGGAGCAACGGAAAGTGTTGTTTTGTTATTTGGGGCGCTGAATTCAAATCTGCACTCGGTTTCTTCAAATTGGTTCTAGTTTTCGAGATGCACCGTTATATAAAAAAAGGAGCAATTGCACGACAAATATTAACTGGAGAACGGTTTGTCCTATTTAGTTAAATAAAAAATTCGAAACTCGGCAACAGCATTATCTTTAAGCCGTGCCAACATCGCTTTCGCACTAGCAAAGTTTACTTTGCCAAGTTTTAATTCACCCGGTAAAAAGATAGAGATATAAAGTATTCCGCTCTCTGTATTTCTACTTCGTAAAGTAAATTTAGCTAGTGCGAAAGCGCTGCAAGTTTGTTTTTTAATCAGCTCAGTTGTTTCGGAGATATTGTGGAAATCGTGGCAAAAAAATTAAAAAAATTTTCATAAAAATTAAAAGACGACAAAAAATTCTATTCTTTTTCCATAAACATATAGGGAAATATGCTCCAAACAGAACGAGCCATATTTGATTGAACTCAATCCACAACTTTTGATTTTATTTACAATTACGTGAGGGATCAATTGATAAAAATCGCGATTTTAACTTCTGCTGTAAATCCCGGTGACATCATAATAAAAAATAAAAAAACAACGTTGCTACTACCACTTGTACTATTTTATAAAGTTTTTTCTGTAAAATTTTAAGAGCTTTAGTTACATGGCTTTTCTTTTTATATTTTTTTTTTGTTTTGTTTTTGGTTTGAATTGTTACTTTATTTTTGTTTTCTTTATGTTTTCCTTAAATAAAAACCTTTTTTTTTCTTTAAACGACTTTTTGACCGACTTTATTTTTTTAAAACGACTTTTTGTGCGACCTTTTGAAAATTTCCAACGGTAACCCTGTAGTAAACTGAAACTAAAATGCCAAAAATTATCTACCCTATAACTCACCGTGTGTTTCAACTGGGTAGTCTCAGTTTCATCATTATTAAAGCTTAAGTCCTCCTCTATGATTTTTACGTATGTACATCATTTTGCAATCGGATCTCAAATTTCAAAGGTACAGATTTATTACCTTTTTTCTAATTGGAACCACTGTGCGTTGTAGCATGTAAAAGCATGAATTCCACCTTGGGCTAACATCAAGTTTTATCTTTTTTATTTGCTTTATATATAACTCAATTTTTTTATATTTTTAATTTAAAAAAAATTTAATATGGTAAAAAATATTAGTAAAAAAAGTTTTAATAAACGAAACAAGCGCGAACAGATTAAATAAACGATGTCGATGTTTTTTAGTTTTGACAACGATGTATCGTCCGTAAAAACATCGATGCTAAAATCGATATTTATGGATGATACATCGATGTTTGCATCCAGGCACGTTGATTGAGTTTTAATGTTTCATTGGATTAATATAGAAATTCACAGATTTTATGAACAAAATTCTTTCAGTATGGAAAACGTATTATAACGAAGCTAAACATAGGTGTTAATTTGATATGTTTTAGATACATTAAAGCAAAAAATAAGTGCGAATTTTCAATATCAAATTTTTTAGTTTTGGCTAGAAGAAGGGAATAATTTCATATAATGCAGTGTTCCTAGAACCACGTGAAATTGAACGTGCAGCGCCGCTCATGGGTGAATGAACCTCGACAGCAAAGATAACTGGCAAGCAAGAAGTCTATTGCAGAAATATATTTGGTAGTCAAAAGCTTACCAGGCCACAATTCATCAAACGTTCTAGAAATATCTAGAGGCACCACCTTACTTTCGCTGAAATGATGTACGTCTTGAGCAGTGTTGCCAGTGAAATTTCGAGAAAGATACATTTTAGTTTCTAAAAAGATAAATTTTTTCCCAAAAAGATATATGTTGAAAAAAATTTTAAAATCCGTTTTTAACGTTTAACATATTGACCCCTTAGCGCCAAATGATCGTAAGCGACAACAATTTTATTTTTCAGGAGGAGGGTTTTTTATTGTATTTAAACATGATTTATATTCATAAACTGTCGCTTACTATAAAATTGTATAGATTTAAAACGTTATCAAAAATTTTGATATTTTTACTATTTTAAACTATGGGTATCCTCATAAAATTTTGATTTAAAAAAAAATTGTTTCTTACAAAATGTCGCTTGCGATTATTTCGCGCAAACATAACATAACATTTTTATTTTATATTTAATGAATATTGTAAAGAAAATGATATCATATAAATTCATTTTTATATATATTTAAGTCATTCATTTTTGTAAAAATTAATATACGAGTAAAGGCGTTTTTTAGTATTCATAATGAAATGATAACTTAAAAAAACTTTGTCAGAGACGGAAAGTTTAATATCTTATTTCTGTACATTTTGCGAACGGGTTCAAAAGATACGAAAAATGTCAGGATTATACATGGTATCTAAAGTCATCAAAAGATACGAAAAATTTATCTTTCGTATCCTAATGGCATCACTGCTACCAATACAAAAGTAGAGTAAGACACCTTTTGGTATTCCAGAGCAGATTATGATGAAAAATCGTTTTTACACAGAAAATAATATAATAAAATAATAGAGCAAAAGTGAAGTAATTCTCTCCTAATTAAATAGTTTGGTGTTACACCACCTTTGCGCTGATGGCCTCATATATACTTACATATGTGTATGTACATTAGGGTATAACCAAATTTTTGGCATAGTACCACGGAGTGGCCAAGAATATTTTAGTAATGAAAACACCTGTCTTCCGTCGTTTCGTTAAAAAAAACCTTACGCAGGGGCAAATTTCTAAAAAGTAAGCATAAGTGTGAAAAAGTTATCGCCCTAATGTACATATGATATACGAAGAAAATGTTCATCAAATCGAGAATGTTTATATTATAAACTTAAAAGTCTAGTATCTATATTTTTAAATATCGATCGGCATCGATATATATCGAATAAAAAATATCGATATTTCGATATATATCGATATATTTTCAAGCATGTTTATTCATATATAATCCCAAAATTTTTTAAAAACACGAAAAGTAATTTTTTAATAAACAATTAAGCTGAAAAGAGTTAATTTCCAACATCTTTACTGTTTCACCAATATTTCATGGAACGTACGTAAATCATATTTTTTTACTCAAAGAAAGATAAATTTTTTAATACACAAAATTTTATAAATAAAACAAAAGATTTTGTTAGTAATATTCTATTTGATAAAGATTGAGTCGAATTTTTTTTAAAAACTGCACGAAAAACAAAACCAAAGCTAAAAATATATCGAATTTGATACTGTCGATATCAAAAAAAATATCAAGATATCGATATATTGCAATTGAAAATATCGACGATGTATATCGATATATTTTTAAGAAAGTATCGATGTATCGTTATATCGATATTTTTGCCCATCCCTACTACACACCCATTTTACTATCTAAATGTGCTCAAAAGCAAACATATTCAACAGAAACCTGAGTGTTATAATTCTTTAAATCTTTAAAATTTGTAAAATTTTCCCACATTTTGCCACCAAGATGCACAATGCGATAAAGCACTGATTTTAAACGATTTACGAGTATTATTTTTCTGAGATAACTTTAAATAACGCAAAATGTGGCAATAAATTTCTAATGCAACATAACGTTGTGTTGCGTGTTATTATTTTTTAAGCGAAAATCTGCAACTTTTTTTTGTAATGGTCTGTAAAAAGTTGCCGAATCTAACACATTTTCTCGTGTTTAAGGCATTCCTTTTGTAAGTCTTATCATTTTATTATATTATTTTTCTATTCATTCGCAATAGGGAAATAATTGAAACCAGTGCAACATCTTTCTTGAACACAGTGTGTTGGTTTATTATATTGATTTTTGTTTTATTAGAGTTTGCATGCAGGAACAACAACATAAACGCCTTAAGTGAATATTGAACAAAGAAACTAAATCCTGATTCATGTAAGATATGATAGCGACATGAGATGGAAGAGCATATCAATTTACAAATTATTAACTAAAAAACTTTTTATATTAATTTTTTAAGTTATTAAGAGGTAAATATCAAGCTCGTTTAACGGAGTATATTGTTCACATGTTTGGGTAACGAATTTGAATGATTATAATCCGACCTAAGGATACACTTCTAGAAAAATTTGGAGACTTCAAAAAAGTAATTGGGCCCCACCCATACTGTTTAGAGTTTTTTTATCCAAACACAAAAAATAGAAGTAACAGGAAATAAAATTAGTATTTGGGTGGTTCCTTTCTAACTGTTATTTTTTTATAACATGAGTTCAATTCTAAAACAGATTAATTTTTTCCGAATTACACTATGCAACAAAATTAAACTTTTGTCCTGACCTTTGATCACCACTATATTTTTGATGAGTTATGCTCCCCTAACTTCGAAAACAGTCGAAATTTAAAATTTTATGGATACGTATTTCTTTTAAATTTTTTTCTAAAATTTGGCATTTTTCAAGGCTGCTACACCGATTTCATCATAACTTGGGAAAAGGTAGTACAATTTAATTACAAAAAAAAACCCTAAAAACTTGAAATGAAATTTAAGATGTTCTTACACTATTTTTTAAAATACTCAATGGTTTCGGAATTATTAAGACTGCAATGATGAAAACTATATATTTTTTTATGCAAAGTTGGAAAATTTTTATTTATTAAAAACTAAAAAAAAATCGAAAAAAGAAAAAAATTATTTTGGCTCGAGTTTTAATTTTTTAATTAAATTATATTTTTTTTATTTAGAGATTAAAAGTGGATGATATTCAGCTCTTGACTGCAAACAAACGACTTTGGTCGAGTGGTCTAAGCTCTGTAGTGAGATTCTGTAACTTTTAACAGTTGATATATTTTCAACTTCTTAAGTTGTTTGCACTAACGATTTTACGATTCTGTAACTTTTTGTTAACAACATTGTTTAAATCTGACTTCATGTGGCATCTCTATTAAAATAAACGAAAAGCACAAAAACAAATGAAATTTTAAACACTGTACAGACATTTTTTTCCTTAATTTCGATATTTGTGAGAAATAATTGTTAAATTTAATGCTTAAGTAATACAATTTTGTTATTTAAACGTAAATGGTTTATATATTTGTATATTTTTGTAGAAAATTAACTTTAATTGTTGGCATAAAGTACGTGCTGCGGCTGTACAGGTGACTCGTTGTCTATTCGTCAACAACAGAAAAATTATTGTCGTTAGTTAAACAACAGCAAATATTGTTAAAAATGTTACAGAGTAACAAAATCGACAATTTGTTTGTTAAATTTTTTAACAACGACAACTATTGTTAAAATTTAATAGAAAATCGCACTACTGCTCAGATTAGCGGGAGCTATCGAAACATTTTCTTTGTCCACAGAATATTATATTTCGACTGGTTTTGTTGATAGGACCAGAACACCATCAAAAAATTAAATGGTACTCCTTAGCATTTTTTTGTTGTATACTCTTGCTATTATTCCATTTTATACAAAAAATTAAAGCGGTACATACAACATCCTATTTAAAAAATATTATTTTGCAAATTATTATTTCATTTTATAGTCAAGTCAAAATGTTCAGTCAAAATTAATAACACAATAAAATAAATGCTTTTTAAGTTTAGGCTCAACTTGGTTATTTTGATTATTTAGGTAAATCACATTAACACTTTCTAAAGAAGAAATTATTTAGAAACATTTATTAACTCGTTTTTAAAGGAAAATACAGAATGATGGATTAAAGTGAAATAACATACCAATTTTTAATAAGTGATATTAAATTTCATAGGAAAACTAACCACTTAATAAAGAAATTAAATGATAATAGTTTTTCTATTCACTAGAAAGTACAAAGTCAGAGACTTTGTGCCTCCTAAGCTCAATGGGACCACTTTGACAGTCTGGGATAACGCCAAATACTTGGGTGTAATGATAGATAGTAAACTATCTTAGAACCTAAATACCAAGTATAGAGCGGATAAGGCCCTCGTGGCTTTCAATCTGTCGCAGCTGGGTTATAGAACCCAGAGGGATAATCAACTGGATCTATGAAGTGGTAGTTAAGCCCATATTATTCTATGGTGCATTGGTATCGTTGGATGAGTTAGAGAAAAACTCTCATCGCAAAACACTCGAAAAAATATTTCGGCCAGCGGCAGGCCTGATAACAGGGCCGGTGGGGTCCACTCCAACGAAAGCACTCTTCTTAATGTTGAACTGGCTCCCGGTGGATGTTCCGGCCAAACATCTAGCTTTATTCTAACCAATCAGAATGAACGCTACATCTCCATGGTCGCTAACTAACTATTTATTATTATTTGTGGTACAAAACATCTTCATAAATGACAGCATTTGGTAAAATCATAAAAACTAAAGCTAAGAATTTTTAGTATGGGTTAAATAAAGAAATTTTATTAATTTTAACTTGAATTAGGTTTTAATTTAACTTTTCAATTAAGTTATATTATTATTTAGAGAAAAATGTGAAGCATATAGAAAAATAAAAATTTTACTCCGCGGGATGAAATAACCAAACTATACCCCAACACAATTGAAGTTAAATATCTCGGTGTTTATCTTGATCGTCGTCTAACATAGAAATCTCACAGTGAAATTATAAGCGGATCAAATTAATTGGCTTATTGGAAGAAATTCTACTTTAAGCCTGGATTGTAAACTTCTGTTACAGAACTATTCAAAAATCAATATCGTCTAGTTAAGGGGCACTGCCTCCACATCAAATGTAGAGAAAATTCAAAGACGACAAAATAAAATTCTGCGTACGATTACAGCAGCACCCTGGTATGTCAGAATCTAGCGCATTCATAAAGATCTAGAAATTCCGAGGGTTAAGACTGTGTTTTCAAAACATGTGACAAGATATGTAAAAAAAACTTGAGTTGCACCCAAATACCCTAGCCCGCAATATCTTTAACTGTAGAACCACACTCGGCTGAGGAGGAAGGAGACTCTTGTTATCAGCCGAACACAATGGACCTAAAACCACCCTAACGCTTAAAGCACATTACCACAGCAGGCTACACGACTACACAAATTTAAATGTCGCTAGCTACATTTGTCGCCCTGTAGCCAGCTACTTAATTATTTAAAAGTGGCAGCGACATCTTACCAGCTGACATTTTGCTGTAGAAGTACATATTTCAGTGGTGCCACTTTCAAAGGTTTCACTTGTATAAAAATAAAATCACTTATTTAGAATATAGTTAGATGTTGCAAAATATAAAAACAAATAAATTTATTTATTTAATATCTCTTAATTGTTATTACGCTATTAATACTTAAATTTTTTGTTGTTCTCTTTGTCAAATAAAATAGAATGTTGACGAAGTCAAGAGTACAACCATCGTTGAAAACAAAAAAAAATAATAATAATGAGGTAGTAGCCTGTTTTAACCTTAAAATTTTAAAGTAAATTTTTTCGGGGGATCTCTCTTTGATCTGGAGTTATGTGGTTCAAAACTTTATTGGCTATAACTCCTAGAACTAAGAACATATAACGAGTGATTTTTTTGCTATTATCTTTTTGGCAACACTAGTTTTGACAGCTCACGCACGTTTTGTATCTTGTGTCACTGTCAAACATCTTCAGTTTGGTCTATAATTTAATCATGAATCGTCTTACAAACGAACAACGCTTGCAAATTATTGAATTTTATTACCAAAATGGGCTCTTGAAAAGTTAGATGAAGATCCACTTTTTTATCGAAGAATTGTGTTCAGCGACGAGGCTCATTTCTGGTTGAATGGATACGTGAACAAGCAAAACTGCCGTATTTGGAGTGAAGAGCAGCCAGAAGCATTGCAAGAGCTACCAATGCATCCACAAAAAACAACCGTTTGGTGCGGATTATGGGCTGGCGGCATCATTGGGCCGTATTTCTTCAAAGATGATGCGAATCACAACGTTACTGTGAATGGTGAGCGCTACCGTGCGATGATAACAAACTTTTTTCTGCCCAAAATGGAAGAGCTTGACTTGCATGACATGTGGTTTCAACAAGACGGTGCCACATGCCACACAGCACGCGAAACAATGGACCAATTGAGAGGCGAGTTCGGTGAACAGTTTATTTCACGCTTGGGACCAGTCAATTGGCCGCCCAGATCGTGCGATTTAACGCCTCTAGACTATTTTTTGTGGGGCTATGTTAAGGCTAATGTCTATAGCGACAAGCCCGCTTCGATTGACGCACTGGAAGCCAACATTATTCGTGAGATACCGGCCGAAATGTTGGAAAGAGTATGCCAAAATTGGACTAAGCGGATGGACCATTTGAGTCGCAGCCGCGGCCAACATTTGCATGAAATAATCTTCAAACATTAAATTATATCGACCCAACTATCGATCCAAATAAATATTTCATGCATTTTTCTGAATTTTATGTGTTTTTTTTTTTTACTTTCCGATAGTTCTTATAAAATCACCCATTATAAGTGAAATGGGTATTACGTTAAAGTTCTGTAAAATACCTTCCTTCTGACAAATAAATTTCTGAAATCTATTAACCCATTGCGTGTGAAATGCAACTTTAAAATTTTGATATGAATTTTCACGCAGAGTCCCCGTTATCTTAAAAACTAGTTGATACAACGGTACATAACCATGTGTCCACTTTTATAGAGAACCTTCCATGCTTTTATTTGGTGTATTTTTTAAACCTGTCATCGATGAAATAAATACGTAAGTTATGGTACTTTAAAAATGAGTTTATGAGTCAACTAGTTTTTAAAATCTCATTTTTATAGTGCCATAACTTAAGAATTATATCGATGACAGCTTCAAACTACATATCAAATTAAGGCTTGAAAGGTTCTATATTAAACTAAATACATGCTTAAGTACCGTTGTATCGGTCAGTTTTGGGTTAATGGATTTAAAAGTGTTGTAAGTCAGGGCAAAGGTATTTCAGAGCTCTTTGTAATGATACCTATATATCGTTTATATCTGTTCTATATTGTAGGAATTATGATCAATAAAAAATTAAAGTTTTGAGTCCCGTAACTCCGGAAACAAAAGTGGGCACCGAAAAAAAGTTGTACTAAAATTTTAAACAATGTTGGTATTCTTGACTTGTTTCAGAATATTTTTATTAAGCTCCTAATTATTTCATATTTTTCATTATGTTGGCAGCACTAATTTGTTTATTGTCGCCCATAAAAATAAAAATTAACTTCTAGTATGATCGTGGAAAAGTACATTAATGAGACTTAAGCTGAAAAGCATACATGATTCTAGACGTGTACATGAGCTTCGCACAATACTATATAAATACAATTATTTATTTTGACGTGTGTATAAAAAAATAAATTTAATTATTTAAAAACTCGATACATATTGCAACATTTAAATTTTATAGTTTTCCTTTTTATTTTACAATATTTCTAAGCACTAATTTGCTTTACATATTTTGTTATATTGTCAACACTGTTTTTGTTTTGTAGCCAACAAAAATAGAAATTAGTTTAATTTGACTACACGACAAAAGTAGCATGGACAACAACCTGTAGTCGTGTGAATATAATCATTTTTGTATACACACACGTATTCTATTTTTTGACATTTTGTAGTCGTTAGCCTGCTGTGGTGAATGTGTTTAATGAATAAGAAATAACAGCAGAAACAAATGTTTTTGTCTGGCATTGGCTAGACTTACAATTTGAAATTTTGGAGCTAAGATTTGATTACTTGTTGTTAGTTCAATAAAAATAAAGGAAAAAACTTTTATAGTTCGAAAGTTATAGTTGGGTTTTCATAGTCACTTTTACATTTTTTTTCCAATTTTCATGGCGGTATATTTTAGAAACGTCCGCGAAATAATAATAATCTAAAAAGTTTTAATTTCCTTTTTTCGTTGTATACTGGACTGGAAATAAAAAAGAAGAAAAACGGCTTAAATGTCAAAATATATATGTCTACCACTGTATTTATCCGATTTTGATGAGTGATGTCAATCGATTAGTTATTGTGCTGAGATAGTAATAGGCTACAATTTTTCCTCTTAAATTCAAAATAGCGGAAATGGGATAGCGTAACGTCAAGTACCAAAATCTAAACCTACTATACTTATTTTTTTTTTTTGATTTGTTACACTAATTTTACCTAAAACCTTATTTATTCATTATTTAACAAAAATATTTTTAATAATTTTATTTATATACTCGTATAATCACCCTGTTCACAGAATCCAATAGGGATTGGTTTGGCATCGTTTTCTCCACAAAACCGGTTGATTGCGTTCATGAAATCCGTTTTTAATTGAATTGGTGAAATTTCCGTTGAGAAACGGAATTAATTGTTCATGAATTGGAGTTCAGGAGCCCTTTGCATAAATTATGCATTTAGCAGGCAGAAAAAAGTTTTCCTATCGTCTAATTACAAAATACACAATTTAGTAAACGATATTTTGAATTTTGAACGAAAATAAACAGTTTTTGGACAAAGCACTTTCATTACGATATCATGAACGCACTCACAATTGGAATTGGAATGGAATTCCGTTTCCAATCCAATTCCGTATCGGATTCTATGAACAGGCAGAATATTTTAAACACGTATTACAATAACTTCATACAAACGATCTTTTAGTGAGTTATAATGTGATTTTAAATAGTCCAATGGTATTTCTTTCTAGCATTCTTTGATGACTGATGACGTGAATAAGTGACAGCTTGTCATTGAATTATCTTCCAAGTTCATATACGGGACATCTAAATCTTCATGAATTCGATTGTTTCTAACTAACATACCAGGCGGCTGCTGTAATCGTACGGACCATAATGGTTTTAGAATGGAGTTGTAAAGAAGAAGTTTACAGTCCAAGCTTAGTGTAGAGTTCCTTCCAGTTAGCCAATTTATTTGAGCTGCTTTTAATTTCATTTGGGTCACCTTTGCATTTATGTGCGACTTCCATGTTAGACGACGATCAAGATGAACACCGAGATATTTTACTTCAGTGTATGTATGTAGTTTGGTTATTGATTTGTATAGGCGGGCATGTTTCTTTGCACAATGTAAAAGTAATGTGTAGACATTATTTTTATCCACTATTGTTATAGCCATTTTTCCAACTGGGGTATATACTCTTGCAGTTTGTGGGAAGCTTCTTGATGGCTTTTGTGAACACTTAGAAAAGCTGTATCAGCGAATGTTGATATGTGTATGTTACTGCTTACCGGCAAGTCAGAGGCATAATTCAGATATAATACAGGACCGATGATGCTGCCTTGAGGAATTCTGGCTTCAATCGGTTGTGGACGGCTTAGAAAATTACCTTCCTTAACAACAAATTTTCGCTCAGTTAAGTAGCTTTCTAAAAGCTTAAGGGTGTTTGGGGGTAGGTTTTGCTTTAGTTTATGAATTAAACCTTCGTGCCAAACTCTATCAAATGCCTGAGAAACATCGATGAAGAGCGCAGAACAATATTTGTTTTTCTGGTATGTTTTTCTAACCACATTCACGTGCTATGTTGTCTCCTAAAACCGAGTTGGTGGTCTGGAATGCATCCAGTACCATTCAGGTGTTAACTTACTCATAAGTAGTTTTTCAAATAGTTTAGACATGTTAGACTATAGACTTATAGGCCAATAGGATTCTACCTTCGTATAATCTTTGCCGGGCTTAGGTATCATGGTTATCAGCAGGGCTCAGACTTTCATGCAAATGCATGTTCCTTGTGGTGATAAATAAAGAGGTATTGACCAATTTTCTATGCGAATCTTCGACTTTTAAATAGTTTGGCATCGATTTGTAGTTGCATATTTTTACATATTTTGGTGGTAAGCGTATATTTTTGCATATTTTGGCATTAAATGCATATTTTTGAAGTCATTACTGCATATTTCTCAGTTTAAAAAAAATAATAAAAGGCCGATTATTGATGACAACCGAGCCTCAGTTGGGTTGGCAGTTGCTGAAAAAGATACTATTGATGGCAACTGAGAGCTGTCAATTTCAGTTGCTATTTAGTGCCTTTTTGACAACCATTAATTTTCAATTGCCGACTTTCAACGCAACTAAATTTCGGTTGCATTAAATAATAGATCCAATTATGTTTACTTTATGTTTTTTCTCTAATAATAATAAAAAATTAAAAAACATATTTTCATATTATTTTAGTTTTTGTACTTTGTTCGTAGGTAAATGCATATTTTTTCGCATATTTTTCATTTTTAGGTGCATTTGTTAAGCGCTTAAAATCCTGAAAGCCCTCATAATCAGCGAAACCTTCCATTCTGCGGGATAGCACTAGAGGTGCAAAATACCGTTAAATATAAATAGAATTATGCTTTTTGCAGTATATGGTAGCTCTAAGAGCATTTTATGGGTTATTTTATCAGCCTTTGGAGCTTTTTCGAATTTAAGCCCGTAATACAATGTTAAATCTCACGAATAGGTAAGATCCTTCCATTCTGCGGGATAGCATTTGAGGCGCAAAATACTGTTAAAAATAAATAGAATTATCCGTTTTGCAGTATAGGCATTATATTGTTTATTTTGTCAGCGCCTGGAGCTTTTTTCGAGTTTAAGCCCGCAATATAGTGTTCAACCTCACGAATATTGAACCTCAAACTAACATCTGGTATAGCGAGGACTGCTGGCAGCTCAACTATTGTATCAGACGTATTTGGAGTAAATACTTTCTGCAAGTGGTTTGCAAACAGATTACCTTTTCCAGCGTCAGTTCTTGCCCAGTCTCCAGTCGAAGCTCGCAATGGAGGCTTATATATCACTGGTCTTTTGAGGCCTCGGGCTGCTCTCCATAGCGAATAGTCTGTTTGAGGTGTTGCATCGAGCCCATTCAGAAAGTTTTGAAGAGAAGCGGTTTTTTGATATTCTAGTAGAGTTTTCAGCTGTTTAGTACATTCCTTCAGCCTAGATTATAGCTGAGGGGATCTGTAGCGTTGTCATGCATTAAGATCAGCTTGCTTAAGGTTTGCCTCAAACATTCTAACAGAGTCATCTATGTCAGCAGGCGTTTTTAATGGAATATTTTCTGTGCAATGTGCACTCAAATATTTTTTTTATATCAACCAATTTATACGGGTGTTATCATCGTTAAATCACAAGTGGGTGATGAAGTTGTATATGAGTCTATAGTGATAATATTCGGTGAGTGGTCTGAAGACATATCTAACGATGCTTTAACTTAGATCATTTCGCTGGGTAAACCTTTTACTACTCCGAAGTCAATAAGATCTGGAGTTTTGTATCGATCTGTTGGCCAATAAGTTGGCTGACCACTTGAAACAACATTCAAACGCATTTCAGACATTTTGTCAAACAAAACGTGACCCTATGCCGCCAACAAGTAAGGCGAATTTTTTGGTCTAAAATAAATTACCTGAATTACACACAGCTTTATAGGTTTCCCCAGTCACCCTCCGCTTATAAATTGTACGCTACAGTACCCTAAACTCTTCTTTTATCAATTCTTGGAAATAGTAGTTATATCCATCTGGTCCGTCCAGGTTGAACTTCTTCTCATCAGTAAAAACCACAACTTTCCGATCATTAAGGTGACTCCTTTCTTGTACAATCCATGTCATATGCAAATTGCAATCGGCTTGGTTTGCGTGTCTCATTCATCAGGGGCTTTTTCTTCAATTTTCGAAAGTGCAAGTGTTCACAGCTTATGATGGCTTTACGCACTGTTGAGATACTTGATTGTATGCCAGCTTCCCATCTAATTTTTTATAAAAAAAGAATTAAGTTCGACGCAATTCTGAGAGCTTTTCTTGGTTCTGCTTGGGTTAAAGCTGTTACAACACCTTCTTTGTTGTTTTGTCCATACATTTGTTTGTCCTTCAGGTATCTGAGCACGGTTTTATGGTTGCGTCCAATATAGCGGCCGATGGCACGACAGGAATAATTTAACGACAAATACACAACGATGTTTACCAATGTTACCATGTTACCAATTTTTAATTAAAAACTGGTAAATTTCATTAGGGTATAGTTTAACACCGAACATAATAAAACAAATGGCTGTGTTGTAATTTCTGTTAAACTTAGTGATGTTTGGACACAATTTTTATATATTCGTGTAGTAAACTTGCACGGCTTTTTATGTACACTCCATATATATTACTTTATTTATTACTTTTGTATTGATAAAAATTTTATGATTATGGTCATAAATAATGTGCAAATAAAAAAAAAACTATTTAAATATTTGTTTAATTACTTTCTTTTTCTTTTTTTCATAAAAATAAACAAATTATAGAGAAACCCCTACATACATACTAAATTTGACAACTTGTGTCCTAACATAATTGCTCTGTCTTGTGTTTGAACGTCAATTTCCAAACATGTGTCCGAACTAGAGATGGGGGCGTGTCATGTTTTTTTCGCGAACACGCACGGCTCAACACGAACTGTTCCTGACAGAACATCTGATTTCGTTCGTGTTCGGGTCGTGTCGTGTTGAGCATACTTGACGCGAAAAAACACGAAACTATTTTCAGATTAAAATATGTATGAATGCAGAAGCTTGCCGCAGAAGATTATTGAGCAAAAATCTTGATAAGTTACTGTTTCGCAATAAAATTATGTAAATAAAAATACAAATAGAGCATGAAACGTTAAAATAGAAGAAAAATATGTCTTTGAATGTAAAAATAAGTTTTTTTTCGTGTGTGTTGTTTTGTGTTCGTGTTTTGAAAATTTTGGGCGTGCGTGTTTCGTATGTATTGGACATCCGGGATTCGTGTTCGTGTTGAAAGTCCATAACACGCGTTTTCGCGTCAACGTTTTCACACATTCCACGCTGTTCAGCGTTTCAAGTTACATGCCACGCTTTTTACGCAGAAGTTTTTTTGTTATTTTATGATCGCAAATATTTTTAAACTGTATTACAAGAGCAAAATAGAACACTATACAAAAATAATCATCGATAGCATTGAAAATAAAATATCAATGGCTAAAAAAAAACAGTTAACCTGTTAGCACGCCGCTGATAACGCTTACAAAAGTGTAAAGTAGATCTACTTTTTGCGTTGGACGCGTGAAGACGACATGCTCTGTAACTTGATACCACAAAATATACAGAAATCACATAAGTGATAGGTAAAAAACGCTACAATCAGGGTTTTCAATTGTTTTTAAGAGACAAAAATGGCAACGAACAGAAGAAAATAAACAAAACGAAAAAGAAAAAAATGTAAAAATTTTACTCACTGAATAACACGGTAAAAATGTTTAAATTCTAATAAAATTAAAGAATTATGCCTTATTATTAAGTATACTTATATTGTGAAGAAAGAATTGTGTGTATATAAAAGTGTCGTAGATTTGTTTTATTAATGTGCGTTTTTTTTGCAATTACTTTGTGGTGGTAGGTTTTTTTATACAGCGTATTCTTACACACATGCACATGATTTATTATTTGTGAGATTTTGCAGTAATTATAAAGATAAAATGTAAAAGATGAATGAAAATGAACTGTAATTAATTAATAAATACTATTTTCAATGTGAATTGTGGAAATATATGCATATTTAATTAATTTTATTCATTACAAAATTAATTCGGGTAGAAAGGAGTTGCAAAAGAAAATGAAATTTAAAGGCATTGTGTAAGCGATCAGAAATATATTTCGGTTCGTGTCACTTCTGTGTATTTTGTGTTGATACGTACAACTACAATTATTCAACTTTTTGACAGCCGCGTATGACGCAAAAAAAATGTAACGCGTGCTATGGACTTTCAGCTTAACATTTACTATCCACACAGTTATTTTTTGTGTTTGCAACAGATTTTTACAATTGCAAACACAAACATTTCTAAACTTATGTCTCGTCAAGACCGGGTGTAATGTGCAAAACACGGCCTACAATTTGTAAAAAAAGCTTTAGAACGCATAGTTGGTATTATCAAATGAGCAAAAAATAATTTTTGTTAATTTTTAGAAAAAAATTATGCTAAAAGTCTGTTTCATGTTACTTTTTTAATATGTATTATTGATATGGTTTTAAGCTGAATTAAATACCATGTCCGCTAGTAGTAAAATTTGTCTTGTTCCTGCTAAATAACAAATTTTATGTGGGTCTAAACAATTGAACAGGAATGATTAATAATCCCTGATATTGTTTTGATTTTTACAAAAATTAAGCCCTTATCAAAATAACAAATATTTCTAAAAATATAACTATTATGTTTGAATTAGGAATATTCTATTATAAGAAAAAAATTCGTAAACATGTTTAACTAAACGTAGCAATTATGGTATGTTAGCTGTAGGGTACAAGCAAATACGTCCATGAATTAAAAAAAAATAGTATATATCGTCACATAAAATGCAAAAATCCCTATCTAACATTTTAAAAATTTTATAGGGAAGCATAAAATTTGTTTATATGGAAAATATATTGCCAATTAGTGTAAAATTTTAAAATATAAGTAAAAATGCACTAATTGTCAATATATTTTTTATTTCAACAAGTTTTATGCTTCTCCTGTAAAACTTTTAAAATGTTAGATAGGGCTTTTTGCATTTTCTGTGACGATGTGTATGTACATAATACGTTAAAAATATAAATAACATATCGTCAGCTCATTATTGGTTTGATTGACCGATTTTTTTTTTGAAAAAATGAATTAAGAGTAGCTTATATATATATATTTTGGATGCTCTCTTTCCAAATCCAAATCCCGTTTCACGAAATTCTTAATGGTTTCTGAGATATGCACCATCAACTTCGTTTCATATAAACAACAATGAGTTTTGTTTTGCCTTATTCGTAACTATATGTTGTAAGCAAAATTGCTATCCATAAAAAAAAGCAAAATCAAATGAAAACTTAACCAATCAGTAGCAAAAAATCGACGGCGAGGGTAAAGTAATAATGTACGTATTGCAAAAGTAGGAACATTAAAATATATATCAAATGAAAGCTCTAAAGGACCTCTATAAAACTGCATACATACAAAAGTACCGTTATATCGATCAGTTTGTGATAAAACGCATTTTTTACGCAAAAAGTCAGGACAAAAATTATAAAAATTGCATTTGCAGTTCTAGTAGCACTTCGAGATGATACCAATATCGTTAATTTCCGGCCAATATTGTACAAGTTATGAACCAAAAAATGTGGCTCAATTGGGCCATTTGCAGCACTTTTGAATGCCTGAAGACCCTGTGGTACTTTCTAATCTGTTTTGCGAATTTCCGCTCAAAATTCAACAATCTACTTCAAGCCGAACGTTTACATACGAATTTATATAGAATCGCTAAAGTAATTCTTTCTATTCAACATCCCTCAGCATGCGTAGAAAGATTTTTTTCATCTTTAATAAAGGGTCCACCATCTAACGTTTTTTTTTCAACTAGTGCTTATTTCGTGAATGGTAACACTTAGCTCATGTCTGATTTGACAGATAATTAGTTTTCTCCTTCCGCTGAACGAATATGGTTGTGTTTACGCTTGAACAACGCTGGGAAATATTGCGACATTACTTTGAAAATCAAGGTAATGTATGTCGCAGAATGTGTGCGAAAATTGCGTACGGATTTTGGAAGAAGAGAAGCACCGTCAGCTCCGTATGATCGTTATCTCGTGAAAAAAGTGAAAGCCAAAAACAGTGCGTGCACCCGAGAATATTGCTACTGTGGCAGAAAGTGTGCGTGAAGCGCCATCAACATCAATTCACCGTCGTTCTCAACAATTGCACATTTCAGAGACATCATTGAGACCAAAGTCCAATTGGTTCAGTAGTTGAAGCCAACTGACCATCCAATGCGTTTTCGCTTCGCTAAGCGGGCCTGCGATCGACTTACGGAAGATGCCGATTTTGCCAAAAAAATCATCTTTTCAGATGAAGCTCATTTTGATCTTGGGGGGTATGTAAACAAGCAAAATTGTCGCATTTGGGGCACAGAAAACCCGCACGCATACATTGAAAAGCCGACTAACCCAAAACGAGTCACTGTTTGGTGCGGATTTTGGTCCAGAGGCATAATTGGGCCATTTTTCTTCGAAAATGAGCAAGGAGTGCCCGTTACAGTCAGTGGCGATCGTTATCGCGCCATGTTGAACGAATTTTTGTTCACAAAAATTGAAGAGGAGATTATTGGCAACATTTGGTTTCAACAGGACGGCGCTACGTGCCACACAGCCGAAGCTACACTCGATATTTTGCGCCCTGTTTTTGAAGATCGCATTATCAGCCGCAGAGCTGATGTCGTTTGGCCACCTCGGAGCTGCGATTTGACACCGTTGGACTATTATTTGTAGGGTGCCGTCAAAGATAAGTGTTACGCCGACAAGCCAAAGACAATTGACGCTTTAAAGGACAATATTCGTGCAGCCATTGGTGAAATACAGCTGCACACAATCGATAATGTGCTTAAAAATTGGACCGATGGTGTAGGCTACTGCATGGCCAGCCGAGGCAGCCATTTGAATGAAATTTTTTTCCATTATTAACCGGAAGGATTGTACTTTCAAATAAAAAAAGAAATTTGAGAAAATATTGAGTAGTTTTTTTATAGCATTTTCAAAAAAAAGTTGTCTGACGAACACTTTAAAATCGAAAGATTTAATGAAATCTAAATCTACTAATTGTTATGATAACGATATTTTAAAACTTATAACACAAAAAAAATTTACAAACAGTAATATCATAATTGATGACCTGTTGGACTAAAAAGTTGGACATTATATACAATAAAATTAGAATTACATATAAATTATGTTTTTTATAGCTATGCTATTTATGACGCTCTAGGGAGTAGAAATTTTGTTTCGTAATAAAAATAATCGACACTATTCCAGTTATATATTTTCTTTTTGTTTTGATTCGTTTGTACTTAAGAGACGAAATTATTTGTTTATTTTTGTTTTAATTTTTTCATTTCATTTGTAATTGTTGTTGTTTGATAGAAATATTTATGATATCGGTGTTATTTTTAGGACCAAACCACACAGGCGTTTTTAAAACGCACGTTTCTGTTTTTTTATATTAAATTTGAAAGTTTTAAATTTTTAAACTTTCATATTTAATACAAAAAACAGAAACGCGCGTATTAAAAACGCCCGTGTGGCCTAGCCCTTAGGGTTTAATATTTTGGGTGTATAAATTTCGAAGGATACCTTAGGGCGTTCCTTTCTTTCAACTATTAAACTTAAGAAACCAGTGTAAATAATATTAAATTGATTTGATTAATTAATTAGAGATTATATTTCCAAATATATATTGTATGAAAACATTTTATATGTGTGATGTTTCATGCAGATAAAATTTTTTCAGCTTGCAGAAAACTGTTTATTTATATCATACATAATCATCTTTTTATTTTTAATATGTATTACTTTTGTTTTTATTTAAATAAAAAGCTTGTAATAAAATATATTCTATATAATATGGCCCAAAACAGAAAAAAACTCAAAATGCATCTCTGTGCCATAATACTTTTTTCTTAAATATTGAAAAGTTTTTGTATTCTAGATGTGTTTCCTTAACAAATCCCAACTATTTGTATGAATATGCAGCAAAAAAAAAAAACATTTAAAATATAAATGATATAACGTACAAAATAAGGTTTTTCGTTTTCAATAAAAGGTTATTAACTTTGGCTTATATTTATGAAAGTTTATAAAAATGTAGAGGTTTGCTCGTAACATATGCCGCCTTAAATGGCAAAAATTACAAAAAATCTATCGTGTATACATATTTTCATAAAACTTTATGTAAACCTTCTTTGCTGTTTTTCTCCATTCAGTGTTTGTGGCATATGCGCCAAACCAATAATAAGCTGACGATATGCGTGTGTTACATGATTCCTCATAAATATGTGGGTAAGTGCAACACTTGCAACATTCAGACGAATATATTAATCAAATATGCGTGTTTTTTGCGATGCTTAAATGATGGAGACGCGCTTGCGTGCAGTTAATGATGTAAATGAAATTGTAAATAATTGATTGAAGTTTTAGACAGACCAACAAATAAACAAACGAATAGACAAACTATGGCATACATTTATCTGTTATAAACATATATGCATTAAATCCAAGAAGACAGGTAACCAGCAGTACACGTTGCATACAATCTTTGTCCAAAGCATGACTGTTATTTGTCGTTGCTGCTGTTATTGTTGTTGTAACTCTCGTGTTGCTTTGCCATGTAGGTGAGATTTTTGTGGGCTACCGTGAGGATGTTTTGACACACCTTTCGTTTTTATTTTTAATAAATCATGTTGTTTCACATGTTTTTATTTGTTTAGTTTTTTCCCCTTGTTTAATTTTTTATATAAAAGATTTTTGCTCTTTATGTGCAAAAAAATATAATAATAACAAATTGCATTCGATTTTTACTTTAATTTTAGCAACGTTGTTAAACATTAAAATCGTTGTTATCACCATTCGCCAATGACCATAACAATATAATTATTTCGTTCTGTTTGTGCTCCCTGTTACGAGTGCACCTCCTTCCTAGTCGTCGTAATTCATGTTACCAAAAGATTGTGTTTCAATTCTATAGATTTATCACCTGCAGAAGGAGTTTTAGGGAATCAGTACGTTACATGTGTATGATTTTAGATTCTTTTGTTCGAAGTGTATATTTAAGAGAAATAAGAAAAAATATATACACTATTACAAGACGAGTGTTACGATCGATATGATGTAGATAACGAGGGTTGTACGAGATGAGTTGTGAACAAACTAAATCTGAAGACTATCCTTGTTTTCAATGACCAACTACTTGGTAGTCGTCGCTATTTTTGCTTGTATTGACACACTCTAAAACACTTTTGTTGAAAATTAGGTCGATAATAGTCGGCAACACTTTACAGATTATTATCGACCTAAAATTACACACGCATTATTTTTCTACAAAATGTTTTTCTAAAAAAGCGATTGGCTGCCTGCAGGTTTGAACCGCGTCCTCCTGACTGATAGTGTGACGTATCTACCATTCAGCCATAGCCGTGTTATAATTTATGTTACATTTTTTCCACTTGTACTAAATATGTTTAATTTGAAAATCGATGTAATTTTAGACAAGGAGAAATTTTCAACACAAATTTAGACAATATATGATAGTAAATTTTAAGTAATGTTTTAGAGTGCAATGCTCTCAAAATGGCACTAATTAGAATGTTATATGCGGTTGTAAGAATTCATTGAAACTTATCTGCTGACAAGTAGTTTCACCAAAGAAAAATTATCAAGGAGCGAAAGTCAGAGTACCAACGGACTACCTTAAATGTTTCGGTTCACTGTGATAAGACATGAACTATGGATATTCCGCAGCTATAGCCAGAGCGACCTCGCATAATGGCGTGAAGTAAAAAAGTGGTAATAAATCCGAAACTTCTAAACTACATAGCTGATTTGAGTGAAGCAACTTGCTAGGCAAAAAAGAAGTCATAAGCTTTTCGAAAATTGTATTTAGAGGTACACTCCTATAGCATAGGAAAGATCCAAAAGACGTAAAATTTTACAAATCCGTGTATGAAAAATTCAGGAGTTGTAGCTATCTTTTTTTAAGGGATGTAACATTAGGGCAATAAATGGTAAATACTTAATGTGTTAACTTTTTTAGGAAAGGGAGAGTGAGAATAGGAGCAACCGATTTCAATTACTTTTTAGAGTAAACTTCGGCAAAGATAAACCATGTTTAAAGAATCATTGTACCTCCTAGACTTCGAAAATAATTCAACATAAAAAATTATTATTATTTTTATATTTTTGTTTATTAACTATCACATTTGTTTTAAGTTATAGAAACAAACAAGTTAAAAAAATAAAATTAAAATTTAAGTAATAAAAATATTAAATCAAGTCTCTTTCGGGATTGAAAAATAATAAATGGAAGGAGCGTATGTCCAGCATTTTCCAGATATCAGATCCAAATATCTTCCGATTTATAAAATTTTAAAGAGTTAAAAAATATTAAAAAAATATTTTATTTGAATTGACGTGAATCGACGGCAAACAAATAATTGAATTTCCTAAAATATTTGGGCCTGGGCTCTACCTAATACGACCTATTTTAAATGGAAATTTTGGATTGCAATACAATTGCCACTTCTGAAAACCCTTATGTGTACGTAGTTATGTGCTAAATGGACCTTGGATTAAGTGTGGACGCTATGGGCAAAATTGTTTAAAATTGTATTTTTTTTTTGATGTCTTGCAACTTTCTTAAGAGTTCTGAGATTCTCAGTAGAAAATCTTTATTTTTTTCTTTCATATTCATTTGAAAATATCAATAACACTATGTGACAAAATAGAAAAAATGGGAGAAACTTTTGAACAGACTTAGTGTAGGTTGTAGGCATACTTCAGTAGATAATTTGGGACTTAACAGACAAAATTTTTTTCACTGCGTTATTTCTGCACTGATATTTAATTTTTAAACGCTATTCAATAGAGGATGACTTAAGCTTTCGAAATGTATTTCAAATATTTTATTCTGACTCATATTTCGTGGATATATTATTAGCAGAAAATGTTTTTTTCTCTGAGTTTTCAAGCTTAGCATCTCTTTTCGCAACAGTTTGTTTAAAACACTATAATTTTTTTTAAACTATCTTATAAAAATTAAAATAAGCTTAGAACTATAAAAATCGGTTGGGAGTTGTCAAAGTTACATTTTTTTAAAAAAAAAATTTAATATAAAACATTCCCACTGCATATTGGATCTGCTCACAAAACAAATGGTAAAAATTATATAAAATATAAACTACTGGTCAGATTTATTTGAAACTTGACATATCAATATATGAAGAGCTTTATTTGCAGAAAAAAAATCTGCAGAGTATGAACTAACGGCTCTAAAGTGGGCTGAAGCTAAACACATGGCTTATGGAAAACTTTAGAAATCTTGTAACTTTTTCAAATCTCAACCGATTTCAAAAGTTTTTATGTATTTTAGCTTTAGTAAAAAAGGATAATGTATTCCAACAATTCTATTCTAAAAATGCAGTAAAGTTATGGCTAAATATGCAAAATATATTTTTGCACTCAAGCATCTTTTTAATTCAAATAGCTATTAGACTATAATAGCCGTGTTTTTTTCTTCGCGTTTTAAGCAGAATTAAAGCGTACAAACATTTTAAAATCGGTCGAGGTTTGCGAAAGTTATAAGACTATTTCACCCCCATATTCATAAAATTTAAAAAGAGTTTGATATGTATTTTATTTAAAATTTTTCATAAAAAATTTTCTTAAAATAGATTTAAAGCACATTTTATTAATTTATGAATAAATACGATGTG